>OZ024745.1:54728799-54771299 GCA_964016885.1 Eledone cirrhosa
ATGACCCTTCCAAAGCATAACAATATATATATATGTATATATATATATATATATATGTACATATACATATGTATATATATATATATATATATATATATATATATATATATATATATATATATATATATATATATATATATGTATATATGTATATATATATATTTATATATATATATATATATATATATATATATATATATATATATATATATATATATTTATATATATATATTGTTATTCTTGGGGAGGGTCATATTTGTGTAATATTGCCAGAATTAATAACAGAACACACTCACTTTTTCGTTGGTTTTCGCTTCTGTGTCTTTTATATCGGTAATCTAATTTATTCGGTCCTCAATGTTGCCATTGACTGACCGACGGTCAAAAATAATACAGATACAATATAGACACAAACACATATATATAGTTTATCAAAGTTCTTTCGTTGCACATCTGCAACACGTCAGTGGTGCTATTGTTTCCTCCCGTTACATTGTATGTCTACGCCATTTTTATTTAGTCTGTCTATATATTTATTTATTTATTTGTTTGTTTGTTTATTTTATTTTGTCTTCTTTGCGCATGCGTTTGCGTGTGTGTATAGTGTTTTGTTTGATGTGTGTTCGTGATTGTATTCTATGTATTCTATGTTTACTAGTGTGTGTTTATATGTGTTTGTTGTTATTGTGCTTGTGTATGTATTTATTTATTTATTTATCTATTTATTTATTTATTTATTTATACTTCTCTTAGGTCAGTGTTGTTTGTTTGGGTGTTGTTGTTATTCCATTCATTATTTCTGTTTAGTCTTGGCCTTCTAAGTTCTATTTCACTGGCCTCTCTGATTTGCCTATCTGCTGGGACATTTCTATGTTTAGATATTATTCTAATTTCTATGTTGTCTATGTTACCGTCGTGTTGTTGTCTAGCATGTTCGTATAGTACTGACCCGTTTTTTCGTCCTTTTAGTTCCCCCCAGTGTTGGTCTATCCTTTCACCTATGCTACGAGGTGTCTCGCCTATGTATGTTGTACCATCTGTACATCCTATACTATAGACTACGTTTCTAGTTTTACAGTTTATCCGTAAATATATATGTGTGTGTGTATGTGTGTATGTGTGTATATATATATATATATATATATATATATATATATATATATATATATATATATATAAATATACTATAAACATATAATAGAAGTCAACCGGTTAGAATTTATTTCATTTATTCATAATCGCTGCGCGTATGCGTTGCGGACTTAAATAAAAACTTAAAGAAAATTTAAAGATTATATATTAACAAAATTTGATGTTTTCTTAAACAATGGCCGGTCTAGTTCTTGTGGCGCGACTGTTACAATTGAATATTACAAATGGGCTAATAAAAGTTATAATGAATTGTCTAGGTTGAATTTTTTTAGCGTCATTAGGAATATATTTCAAATTACCGACACAAATTACTAAGGTTCAAACTGTACTTTTATTTTGCCGTTAATCTACCTATTTGCTATATATACCATATTATTTTCTTTTCACTTGCAAATCTTTTAACTATTTCTCTTAGGATTTTAGTGAGAGGCGTAAGATTTATTGGCTGAGGGTGAAGTGATATTATCTTTCTTAGGACTACATATTTTCCCAAATATACCTTAAAAAACAATATATAAGTTGTATATTATATTAATTAATGTTTTTCTCCTTGAGTGTATCACTTCACAGTAAAATTTGCTATGATTTTCACTGTCTAGAAATATTGCAATATATAATTCTGTTTAGTTGTTAGATGGGGAACATTATTACACAGTGAGATGTTATTATGGTCATCATATTTCTATACGGGTATGTTGTACTTTTTAACTTTATATTCGATATGTGTATATACATATATATGTGTGTGCGTGCACGCGCGCGTGTGTGTGTGCGTGTTTATATATGTATATATATATATATACACGCTTATGTCTTTATGTTTCCATTTGTAAAAGAGTGTGAACACTTGTATAGCTATATATATAGAGAGAGGTTACAAACCATGGCGCCAATACGGAATTCAAAATGGCTTGATGGTATAGTAGTGACACTGCCTCTGACCAATTGCTAGCGGTCTTCTATATCCCTTGTACTGATGCTGGGAGGCTATTTATACTAAGTCATACGCTTTGAGGAAGCCACACCAAATATCAGCCTGGGACATATCAATAAATTGATACGACTGGAGTAATTTTTATTTCTTCTTCATGTTTTTCCGTTTTTATCTGTTCCACTTCTAGTGGTCTAATGAGGTTATAACTGATGAAAAACAGTTAAGACACATACACACACATACACACACACACGCGCGCGCGCACGCACACACACACACACACACACACACACACACACACACACACACACACACACACACACACACACACACACACACACACACACACACACACACACACATATATATATATATATAGATAAATATGTGTGTGTGAGTGCGCATGCGTGTGTGTGTGTGTGTATGTACATCTGTGTGTACATCTGTGTACATCTCGATGTTGATCCAGCTTCTGAAGATGGGCCTAAAGCCGACTGCCTTCAGAACAGCGTACAATTATCGATGGTCGACCCTATCGAAAGCTTTTGATTGATTCAAATTGATCAGAGCTCCATCAAAGCCAGGTTTACTATCTGCTCTCTCTACGATATATTCGATAAATGATGGGTTGTCATTTATGGGCTTGGTCACGATTGCACCAACCAGGCACTCGAAGACAAGAGGCTACATAGTTGATAGCACACTTGCTAAAATATAAACCTGTGATTAGCAGCGTTATTTGAGACCCTTTTTTATAGACACCGTAAGGATGAAATGCAAACTTAACCTCGGCGTAAATTGTAACACCTTAAATCCCAGGGTCGGGGCAGAATCACTGACAGCAGAACAAATTAAAGAAAGGATCGAAAAAATGGTAGGCGTGCATGCACAATGTGAAACTCAAAGTGAAAACAATGAGATCATCAATGATAACGAAATGAAGAATGAAATTATGATCGAATGGATGAAAATGTAAGAATCTGACATGGGGGAACGAGACACTCTCCCTAAGATCCAGAACTCCAAACAAAACGTAAGACTAACATAGGTCTCAAATACATTATCATCACAAATAAACTAAACATTAGTGATCTAAATCATCTCTATTATGCATCGGCTAAAGTCATCACTCACTTATGTGGAGTGAAAATGAAAATAACAAAGGAATGCCCACAAAAAACCTACTTGGCAAGAGAACATCAATCGCCAAATAAACCTTCTCCGATCTGACATAGACATTTTAGCAAACTACAAATTAGGTAAACATGTAAAACAGACTAAACCCAGAAAATTTAAAAGAAAATATTAACAAGCGACATAGACATGATGATAGAAACAATCAAGAAAAAGTGTCGGCCAAAGCTGCTCGTATAAGGCGCTTTGAAAACGATCTAGATTCTATAAGGACAATAATATGTTCAAAAACAACCCAAACAACTTCTACAGGAAAATTGGCAAGTCAATAATAACTACTAAACAAAATACGACCCAAGGAAAAAGTGCAAGAATTCTGGGAAAGGATCTGGACCGAAGAAAAAGTTCATAATATGGATAGACAGACAAATGAACGATACAGCTCACCTTGAGGAACAAACATGGGAAAATATAACAGTTGACCATCTGCGTTTAGCTCTTAGAAAATCCCACGAATGGAGGGAAAGACAACATACCAAATATTTGGATAAATGCCTTCACAGCGTCTCATGAGCTGTTAGCCCAACTTTACAATGAAATGGTTAAGGAGCCAGAAAAGATACCATCATGGCTAGTTAACGGCATTACATTCCTACTTCCGAAGAATGATGAGACAAATAATCCAAAATATTACAGACCGATAACTTGCTTTACCACCATGTATAACATTTTAATATCAGTCCTAATTGAATATACATATGATCATCTGATAACAAATTATCTAGTTGCCAATGGGCAGAAAGGTTGTAAACGAGGCTCACATGGCTGTAAGGATCAGCCTTTGATTAACCAAATGATACTGGAAGATTGTCATCATAGACACAAAAATCTATCAATTGCTTGGATAGATTACAAAAAGCATTCGATAGTTTGCCACACAGTTGCATTGAAAAGTGTTTAAAGATTTTCAAAATAACCCCCGTTGTCAGGATGTTCCTGTCATTTAGTATGAAAACATAGAAACCAACACTGCTTTTGAATAGTGAAAAAAATCACTGGATGCTGGATAAGTTAACATTAATTGTGGAATTTTTCAGGGTGACTCTTTATCACTGCTTTTATTCTGCATCGCACTCATACCATTAAGTTAAATGCTCAATGAAACAAAATATGGATATAAAGTCTATCACAAAACCATTATTCACTTGTTCTACA
Source organism: Eledone cirrhosa (assembly GCA_964016885.1). NCBI lineage: Eukaryota > Metazoa > Mollusca > Cephalopoda > Octopoda > Eledonidae > Eledone > Eledone cirrhosa. Next base: position 54,733,235 of record OZ024745.1, read on the forward strand.
TGGATGACCTGAAACTATTTGCAAAAAATGATGAGCAACTGCAAGGTTTAATACCAACTGTGAAGCAGTTCAGTGATGATATTAAAATAGAATTTGGACTAGATAAATGCGCCAAAGCCGCGATCACCAAAGGAAAGCTGCTGAAAAGTTCAGACATTAATCTTGATCGAGGGTATGTGATAAGAGAACTTGATCAAGAGGAAACTCACAAATATCTAGGTGTTTGGGAAGGAGACGGATCAAGCACTCGAGAGGGAAATGATAAGGAAGGAATGTTACCGCAGAGTAAGAGCAAACTTAAGAATGGAGTTGAATGCAAGGAATAGGATCGATGCCATAAACACGCTTGCCATACCAGTAGTAACTTACAGCTTCAATGCCATCAACGAGTCAAGCACAGAGATCCGTAGGCTCGAATAAAAAATTAGAAAATTCTTAACCATGCTCAGAATGCATCACTCTAAGGCAGATAGAATATATCTCCCTAGGAAAGAAGGAGGACGTGGATTAATCCAGTTAGATATTGTTTTGAAAACTACAACAATTGGGTTATCTACATATCTAAGGGAAGCACATGATTGGATGATGAAACTGGTTTTGAAACATCAAAGCATCAAACGATCATACTCCATTACAAAATATGCACAAAGATACAGTAATGGACTACAAATTTTAGAAGTTCCATTTACTGCTGAAATGGAAAACACAGAAAAAGCAAAGCAGGTAAAAGTAACTGCAAAGAAAGAACTGTTACAGAAACTGGCTAAGAAATGGCAAAAAAAGCCTCTGTATGGAAAATACCCAGAAAGAGCTAACAATCCTGATATTGACAACATTACACTCATCAGTGGTTGGCATCCTCTGGACTGAAATCGGAGACTGAAGGACTGATTATATCAGCGCAAGATCAATGTCTGCCAACAAAAAATTATTAAGTCAACATCATAAAACATGGATGCAACCCATTATGCTGTGTATTTAAAAAACAACCAGAGACCATTTATCATATAATTTCAATGTGCAATCCTATAGCTCCAACCGAATACCTAAACATGCTCGACAGAACTGCACAATACATACATTGGGTAATGTGTAAGCATTTTGACCTGCTCCATCAAAAGAATTGGTGGGAGCATCAACCACCTCCCGTACTTGAAAAAGATCACATCTAAATCTTGTGGAACCTTAGCATCCAAAAAGACCGAAAAATAGATGCAAATATACCTGATATAATACTGAAGGACTTTAAAAAGAGAGTATGCCTGCAAATTGATATGTCCGTTCCAATAGACAAGAATGTATCTATAAAACATTTGAAAAATTAAGCAAGTATAAAGACCTGGAGATAGAGATTAGAAAAATGTGGAAGTTGTGAACTAAAACAATACCAATGGTTGTAGGTATCATTCTAGGAATACTACCTAAGGGGGCTAATGATTACTTATCCCAAATCCCAGGTAACCCGCGTATAGAAGGAATAAAAAAGATAGTACTAATGGGAACTGCCCATATACTAAAGAATTTTCTGTCAATATAAGTATATCACAAGTCTAGACACCTAAAGATGCATTTGTGTGTATGTATGTTCTTTCTTGAACATGGCGGACCTTGTTGTCTCTTGAGGTCACTGGTTGTGACTTGGTGATAACTCGTATGAACATAAAGCAACTGTAATGATAATACTAATAATAATAATGGCACAAGGCCAATAATTTTTTGGGGAGGGGAAAGTCGATTAAATCGACCCCTGTACGTTACTGGTACTTTATTTTATCGACCCCGTAAGGATGAAAGGCAAAGTTAAACTTCTATCCTTACGGGGCCGATAAAATAATAATAATAATAATAATAATAATTGTTTCTACTTTTGGCACAAGGCCAGCAATTACTCAGTGTATTACTGGTACTTTATTTTATCGACCCCGTAAGGATGAAAGGCAAAGTTAACCTCGGCGGGATTTGAACTCAGAATGGATAATAATAATAATAATAATGATTTCATTTATTAGCCACAAGGGCCGACATGTAGGGGACAATACAAAGACAGGGACAGTGGGGGTTTACAATAAGGTCGAGTAAAAGTGCACAATGGCAAGACTAATTTAACAATGAAAATATAAAATATAAAATAAACTATGCAAAATATAACAAAATAAATTCCCCGATAGGGGGTGGACGACCCTGGGGTGATTCGGGTACCCCACCAATCCTGAACCACCCTGCGCTTCTAGGGCACCCAGGAGAGCACCCCTCTCCTCAAGTTAGCTAGCCTATAGGCGCATGGTCAGAGTAGGCCCATTCACACGAGCCATTCTCGCCACATTCACCCACCTTTTAGCAAATGTACTGGGGGGGCAGCACTTCTCTCTCCACCCTCACCCTCCTTTCCAGGTGAAACTTGAAGAAGTTGATGAGGGATTGGCCGAAGAGAAAAGTGTCTGTCTTTAGTCCTTTCAACCTGGTCCACCATATAATCTCTTTCGCAACTGCCACCAGTCAGAGGAAAATGTCCTGCTCTTCCTGACCTAAGGAAGGTGGCAGCTCGATCTTCACTATGGACTCGGCCGATAACTGGATTCGTTCCACACGCGACAGTAGCTGTTCGACATAACTCCACAAGTCAGTAATGCACGGACATTGGACAAGTGCGTGCAGAACGGTTTCGTCGTTCTGTGCGCATCTTGGGCAGGTCCGTCTGACAGCACTTCTGTGCCTGTAGAGTTTATCCCGAACCGGCAGTGCCCCCCGGTAGCACTGCCAAGCGAGGGATTTCTGGAAATTGTCAATCGTCCCCGGCTCAAAAGTCCTCCGGTACAGACTGGTCAGTTCGACTTCGTCGAGGCCCAAAGCTTCTTCGAGTGCGTCATCGCACTTGCCCACCACTAATCCTCTATAGAACCCGAGAGTGGAAGTTCCACTGATCGCATTGCCCGCTTGGTAGAGGGCAGTGAGTGCCTGGCAACATTCCAGGTGCCAGTCACCCAGTCTCGGTCTCTTCTTGACCCAGGACTGCAGCTCAGTCAAAGAAATGAGCTGCGGAAAGGCCCGTCTGATAAACGGCGACCACACCTGTTCAGCATTGAGGCAGAATATCTGGAGATGTCGCAGCCTAAACGCATGTCTGCGCATCATTAGCCACGGCATGCCCAGCCCTCCGCGTAGAGGGTGCTGGCAGCAGATGGACCGCCTCACCAACGGAACATGTCCCCTCCACAAGAATTTGAAGAGGAGCCGTTCCAAATTGACGAGGCGCGGACGGGGGCAAGGCACGACGGTTAGGCGGTAATAGATGACGAACGCGATGTACGCATTCGCCACCTCCGCGCGACCTTTCAGTGATAGCTTCCTCCCAGCCCATTTTTGGGTGAGACTGGCTACTCTGCTCGTTACCTCGTCCCAATTCTTTTCCACCTGGAGGTCTGGTCCGAACCAAACCCCGAGCAACTTTACTGGTCCGTCCGTCCAGCGCCCCACGACGCTGTTGGACGGCATGGGCTTGCCTCTCCAGGTTCCGAGCTGCAAGCCCACCGACTTTTCCGGGTTAAGTTTGGCTCCTGTCAACCTTTCATATTCCTTCAATAAGGTGCCGACCACCTCGATTTCTGAGGTGTTCGACACCATCACGGTGATGTCGTCCGCATAAGCCGACACCGCCTTTCCACGCCCCGGTTCGAGCGGGATGCCCTGCAACAGCTCCAGCTTCAGCAGTAAAGGCTCGAGAGTCAATACGTACAGAAGGGAAGAGAGAGGGCACCCCTGACGGACCGATCGGGAGAGCCGAAATGGTTCCGAGAGGTGGCCATTAACCTTGACCACCGAGCGTGTGCCGCTGTACATTGCAACGATCCAGCTTCTAAAGACAGGGCCGAAGCCAGCTGCTTTGAGGACAAACTCCAGATACCGATGGTCGACCCTATCGAATGCTTTCGATTGATCTAAATTGATCAGTGCCCCACCGAAGCCAGGTTTACACCCTACCCTCTCTATGATGTATCGCATGAGGTGGAGATTGTCGTGTATGGACCTGGCTGGGATTGCGCAAGTTTGCGCCTCCCCAACCAAATCCTCGACGACAAACGCCAATCTCTTTGCTAACACCTTGGCCAAAATCTTAAACTCTGTGTTGAGCAGAGTTATGGGCCTGAAGTTGTCTAATGTATCCCTCTTGTTCTCGTCTTTCCTTATCAGCGTCACCACTCCCCTGCTCACAGAACTGGGAATACTCCCATTCTGCTGCCAGTTACAGTAGAGTGCTTCGAGGAGTTCGGAGAACAAGTCTGGCATATTTACGTAAAGCTCGTAGGGCAGGCCATCCAAGCCGGGTGACTTGCGCCTCATGCAGCCGACAAGGGCGTCTTGAATTTCGGCTGAAGTAATCGGCCTTTCGCAGCGCTCAGCGTCGACCGTCGAGATGCGCGGCAAGCCGTCAAGGTAGGGACTGAAATCCGCTACTCTCTCTGACTCGCCACTCTCCCCGAACAACCGAGCAAAGTGCTGGCGAAAGGCCTCACACATCCGCTTGGAATCGCTTATCTCGTGTCCGTCTCGGTCCGCCAAAGACCGAATTGTGGTTTTATTACCACGCTGCGCCTCCGCCACGCGGGCCCATCGAACAGCTTTAGTTCCCTCGTTTCTCAGCGTACGCGCTTTAGCTCTGACAAAGCAACATTCGTGTTTGGCATTGAAGAAATGGTCTAATGCCATTCTCGCCGCTAGCACGTCAGTTGCGATGCCTCTACAAATAGCCTCGTCTAACTTACCTACCAGCTCCCCCTCCTTTCTATTTTTCTCTAAGGCTAGTTCTTTGCTGAACTCTATCGAAGTTACTCTAATCTCTCTTTTGAGAGCCTCCACCATCTGTTGTTGATGATGCCCCTGTCAACTTTTGCTTAACTAACTTATTGACTCGGTCCCTGTAAGCCTTACGTGCCGGAAATGACATGTTCAGCTTCCAGTAACCCGGTCCTAACCTACGCGTTTTATTTAGGTCGACCGTACAGATCACAAATTTGTGATCTGAATAGGCGACCGTTTTAAAAAGTGGACAGCCCACACTATTTCTATCTATTTTCCTAATGAAGATTCTGTCTATATACGATCTAGATGACACCATTCGGTTGGTCCATGTCCATACTGGCACATTGGGGAAATCTAGTCGATACCTGTCAGACAGTTGGAACTGGCTGAGTAGGTGCTTGAGGCTTTTGCACCCCCCGCTCCTATCGGCTACTCCCACACAATCCCAGCGTGCGTCTAAGATGCCATTCCAGTCCCCCGCTAACAGTAAAGGGCGAGACGTACCCAGAAAGGTCTCCAGGCGCCTAAAGAAGTCAGGTCGTCCGGCCCCTGTAGGGGCGTAGGCGGCCAGCAGTCTAAAGGCACCACCTTCCCTACTGCTCACATCCAAGACCACCAACTTACCGTCCGGGTCCCGGAAGATCGACCTTACCTCGAGATCCAGTCCTTTCCTAAACAGCACTGCCACCCCACACCCCATTCCCGGCCTGCTAACAGATGCGAAGTTCTGATAGTCGTCGAAAATGGGGGCTAGTGCACGCGTGTCGGAAATTCTGGTCTCGCTTACGGCAATCACATCCATTTCCAGCGACCGGAGGTCGTTGAGCAGGCGACCCTGCTTCCAGGGTGACCCCAGGCCGCGAACATTTAAACTTCCTACTCTTAATATGGCCATATTGGTAAGCAAAGAGAGAGAGAGGGAAGGTTTACTTACCTCCCGGGTCTTGTGAAGGTCGGGTGGTTCGACCTCCATGGTTGGTGGGGTTTCGTTTGGGAACCCCTTTAAAAGTCTTGATGTGGGTTTCACATTCGGGTTTCCCACGTCTTGAGGAAAGCTGTCTCGAATTTCTTTGAAGGAATTGAGTGACATTCGGACCAGGAGCAAATCTTCTGGCACGCAGAATGTGCTCATTTCAAAAATCTCCCCCTCTGTTTGAATGTCCTCGCTTCGCGCTAAGAGGGCCATCAGTTTATCGTTGGCCCTTCTGACAAGCACGAAGTTTTAAACATTTTGTTGGTGTGGTTTTATTTGTTTTCGTTTTGGTGAAGGTGGTGGCGATGGTTTTGGTGGTGTTGTTTCGGGTATGTCTATGTTTGTTGTAGGTGTGGTGTCTGCAATTTCAGGTATTTGTGTGTTTATTTGTACTTGTGTTTGTTTAGGTTGTTTGCGTTTCGGGGATTGTGGAGGTGGTGTCGATGTTGCTGATGGTGCTGATGTTATTGGGGAAGTGTCTGCGTTAGTGGTGTCCGTATTTTTTGTTGTGTGTGTTTTTGTGTTTTGTAGGGGCTTTTTTTTTTTTGTGAGTTTTCTCTGTTTTTTTGCACTTTTGGGTTTTCCTTCATCTTCGCTGCTGGAAGACAAAGGGTCTGTGTCTGTGAGTGTCTCTGTGTCTGTGTGTGCGTTTATTTTTTTTGTCTATGTATATAGTTGGGGGGGGGTAGTAGGGGGAGTGGGAGAGCTTTCCTCGTTTTCTCCTTGGATTGGTTTTGGTGTTGGTGGTGATCCGGCTGCTTTTGATGTTGGTGTCCGTGTTTTTGTTGATGTTGTTTTTGGTGGTGGTGGTGGTGCAGCTTTCCGTGCTGACACTGGCGTTGGCAACAAAGGAGGTTTGCGACCCCCTGCATTTTTGCGCTGAGGGCAGAAAGCTTGAAGATGCGTGGCTTCCCCGCAAACGAAGCAGCGTGGCCTTCTTCCGTCAATCATTAGTTGGATTGTTGTCCCGTCCTGCAGGCGGGCAAAATCTGGGATGTTATTTATATCCTCCGGTTTCATTTGGAGAAGAATCTCCAAATCCATTCTGGACCAGTCTTCTCTCTCTGTCCTTTTGATGTCCAGGAGGGTGGTGTCTGTCCCCTCCTCGATTACGCATCCCAGCAGCCACCATATGTTCATTCCTGGTGGGATGCTGGGAATGCGTACCTTCACTGTCCTTTTACCCATATAGGACGGATGCATGATAATGCGTTCCGTTCTGCAGGGGATCACCGAGTGCTTAATAGCGAGCGCCTCGGATTTGAACAGTACCGAGATGGTACCGAACTGTTTGCCTCTTGCTTTGTACTCTATGTTACTTCCGATGTACTCCAAAGCAGCCTCTACCTCTGCTTGGATCACAAGTTCCACTTTTCGTGTCTGCACCGAAATACAGCGAAAGAGCACCGTCCTCCATTGCATGGCCGCTATTGCCTCGTCCGGGATGGTCAGGTTTGCCCAGGACTTCTCCCGTTTAATTAGCCTCCACGCTTTGGCCAACTGTTCGTCTTTATCGCTAATATCAATATCGATATTCAATAAGCGCTTTGTTTTTGCTGCTGCTGCTGCAGCAAATGTGGTGTTTCTGATGCTCTTATTGTTGTTGTTGTCATTCTTGCTGTTGCCACCGCCATCCTTGTTTACATTGAAGCTGTCGGTGTTTTTGTCGTTATTGCTCTGAGTTGTGGATTGGCAGTATCGGTAGAGGGTCGATGCCATGCTTTGCAGCATAGTTACGTCCCTTTACGATCTGAGTTCAAATCCCGCCGAGGTTGACTTTGCCTTTCATCCTTACGGGGTCGATAAAATAAAAGTACCAGTAATGCACTGGTTAATTTGCTGGCCTTGTGCCAAAAAAGTAGAAACAGTTATTGCTCTGAGTTGTTGTTGTTGTGGTGGTGGTGGTGGCGGTGGTGGTGATGTCGTTTTCAGATGATACTGCTGCTATGCCAGAAGGTTGTGATGGTAGTTTTTTAGTTTTGCCTTCACATTCAGTAGAGTGGATGACAGGCATGACTGTAGCCGTCGTAGTCGTGGTGAAATCTGCAGTGGCTGCCTTTAAACTTTTGACCTGAACGTTGTTTACTGTTTCAAGGTCGAACATTTCCATAATTTTCTTTTGGTGGGGAAGCGATTTTTTTCGAAGATTTTAAAAATAAATCTGAATATTCGGGCTTAAAGCCCGAATATTGAGAGGTATCCCTCTCTTTAAATCAAGATGTGTACCTTAAGTTTCGTTAATGACAAGAAAATACAAAAAAAAGACACTTTAAAACAGCTTAAAGCTACGAACCTTTTCCCCCGCAGACTTGTCTGTCTTCACACATGTGCGGCCAAAAATAATAATAATAATAATAATAATTGTTTCTACTTTAGGCACAAGGCCAGCAATTACTCAGTGTATTACTGGTACTTTATTTTATCGACCCCGTAAGGATGAAAGGCAAAGTTAACCTGGGCGGGATTTGAACTCAGAATGGATAATAATAATAATAATAATAATAATAATTGTTTCTACTTTAGGAACAAGGCCAGCAATTACCCAGTGTATTACTGGTACTTTATTTTATCGACCCCGTAATAATAATTTCTATTAATATTAACGGTTCAAAACTTTTTGTGGTCACGTCAGTTGTGATACGACCGCTTTTTGATATTTTTTCTTCGTGTTGGTAGTATTTCCGTTATGATGATGATGATGATGATGGTGGTGGTAATGATGATGATGATGATGATGATGATGATGATGATGGTGATGGTGATGGTGATGGTGGTGGTGGTGGTGATGATGATGATGATGATGATGATGATGATGATGATGATGATGATGATGATGATGATGATGATGATGATGATGATGATGATGATGATGATGATGATGATGATGATGATGATGATGATGATGATGATGATGATGATGATGATGATGATGATGATGATGACGACGACGACGACGACGACGACGAAAATGATGATCATGATGAGGATGACGACGAAGATGACGGCAATGGAGATGATGATGATGATGATGATGATGATGATGATGTAGATGAAGATGATGTCGATGGTGGTAATGAATAGTCGTAAATATTGATCGTAGAAGAAACTAAATATTGTCTGCCACCGCTCTGATCTTTCCTCTGAACTAATGTTCAACGAAGTTAAGATTTAATAAAATAAACCTTAAGGGAGAAAGACCGTTGTCGTTCTGTCTGTCTGTGTTTCTCTCTCTGTGTCTCTCTCTCTCCCTGTCTCTCTCTCTGTCTCCCCTTTCCCTCTCTCTCTTTCTCTCTTTATCTCCCCACTGACGAAGAATTTACTCAAATCAGTAGAGTGTAAAAGCTAATTTGATCATGAAATTGATTTCTTGTATAGAATACCATACCTTAGATACTATATGGAAAAAGGGAAATAAGAATTTGCGACGTTTATGCCTTTCTCGGGGGCATTAATGGCGTAGGTGAAATAGTAAATGGCAATAGCAAATAATGGAAATCATGTCGTGAAACTCGGTTTGTCTGGAGGTTAAGTTTATTCTATGGTATTCGTCTAATTTGATCACGATATATGTATAATCGAGTTAAAACGGTAGGTTGTTAATATGTTCAACATATTTATTGGTCAGTGCAGTATTTCAACAAATAATTCTTTTACCGATTTGAGATCATAAATCAGTTTCGATTCTCGAGTAACACAAGAGGTAGATGTACTTAAGAATATCTGCAACTGATTTCTCCAGCCTTTAAAAAATAGCCGAATTTGATTCCTTCTTTTGCTTCACTCAGGACCCAAATGTAAGACTATGATCATTGTATCTAAAGTTTCCCATTTACAACCAATAGGCTAATAACGAATCAATTGTTTCATTTTGGTAGCCCTAAGTCACCATTGAACGAATAGAAACACACTGAAACACATTCAAGACGAGCGCACCATCTTATTTTCAGAATATGTGTAATCTGATGCATTGTCATATATACCCTTTCGCATATAGGTTTATGAGTGTTTGATGGAAATTTGAACTATCATTTAGCGCACCTCAATTGTTTCTTAATCGCATAAGTTGTTTTCTCTGAGCAAGATCCTCATATGCTAAAGTCAGATATTTTTATTTTCAGTTCACATACTTTGTGGCTAGAAAAGAAAAAAAAAGACATGATATAAATCAAAAGAACAAACATGAAATATAATTTCAGTCTTTAATTTTTGGAAATGAATGAAAATATTTGCGGTTAGCGTTGTAAGTGTCTTGGTATGAATACAAAACCTAAATCGCATTAAATTCAAGTTTCATTAATGTTCTTAAAAATACAATAACATTCGGCCTCATTTTCCCGTTAATATAATCAGATTTTGTGCATACTCAAAATTAATCAATATGTTAAAACATGTGTGAACATCTTTGTACCGCAAGAGGCATGTAAGACTTCGGTTTAAGTGAATTTCATAGATTGAATGCATTTAGATAGTTTCATAAATCCTTTGCTTGATAGGAATCTTTGAGATATTTTAACTCATGCGGCTGTTATAGTTATCTAGCTGAAACTCTGGGATTACCAAGCAAACCCGAGATCAAATAACATCTCACAATGCATATTTACTGAAACAGAAAAATCTTCAACGATATCATCCGTTGATTCCCGGAGTGTTGTATACTTGAGCGAAACACCTATTTCACGTTGCTCGGATTCTTTCAGCTGAAAAAAAAAATGAGTTGTATTCATAATTCAACTGGCCAAGCTTGTCATACATTGTGTCACGCAGAATCACTCTCAGAACTAAAATATCGGTGCACCGGTCTGTAGGATGCTTAGTCATCTGCACATTAATTTCACTATGAGGCTATCATGGTGTTTTAGGTATAAATAATGATATTGTAGAAGGGGTAAAGAGATGTAAAATATTTGGCTCAATCCAACTATCACTCTCTCTCTCTCTCTCTCTCTCTCCCTCCCTCACACACACACACATACACACACACACACATATATATATATATATATAACATTAGTAAATAATATACCATTGAGAAGCGTAAGCTATCTCCACTGACCTCCTTGTTGTTTCAGAATATGTTAATTGACTCACTCTATCAAATCATCTTCTAATCAATTATGCTAGAGTTTTATATGATAAGGTCATAAATGGTTGAAGCAAGAATTGCACAGTTCGATGCGTTTATATGTGCAAAACAACTGAACTGCGGGGCGTTAACAATATTATGTTAGCTATTTTGAATAGACATTAAAAAAATTATATAATATGAGAAACTGAAGCGTAAAAATACGAGACGTAAAGGAATGATGAAAATATAGAGTACGATGATGCCCTGAAGATGATTATAATGGTCATGATAAAGGTGATAATGATGGAGGCTGTATTAGTAGGATGATGTGGCTGTTAGTGGTGTAGGTGTTGCTGATAATAATAATGGTGTGATATATGATAAACGCTTTGACGTTAGTGGCTGTCGTGATAATGTTGGTGATGGCACTGAAGTTTGTGGCGGTGCTGATTGTAATGGTGGGCATGATGTTAGTATTTGTATTGACAGTGGTATTAATAGTATGGTGATTATAGTGTGCTAGTGACGAAGTGTGTATGGCGATAATGATAGAGTAAATAATGATGTTGCCAGTGTAGGCAATCATTTTCAGTACAGTCATTTCCCAAAACGTTTTTATGACCACCAAACTCTTAGTATGACCATCGCACGAAATACTTTGCAGTCTTACATAGGTTTTGAGTTATAGCGTTACTAAAATAAATAGTAATTTCCTCATTCGAGTTGATGGGCTGGATAAAATAATACGGCAATAAAATATTGAGGGTGATTGAATGATTTGACCCCTTCACGCTAAATTAAAAACAATGTGCCACTATCAACACATCTTCATGTGTTCTCGAGGCAAGAGGCATTGCCTTGTAAGTAAACACATACAAGTAGTATCTACACCCTTGCATTATCCGTTACAAACATTTTCAAAACACAGACTACTGCTTTCATAAGAGAAAATAACCAATCATTGAAATGTTCCTGAAAAATAGGTCGGTTATATCTTAGTGGGGACGTTTTTGAAAATATTTTCAATATCACACCACGACACGAAAACATTCTGCAATGTTCACAATACTGTTTACATCTCCCTTCAAATCTCGAAGCGAATTGAAACATTGAATAATAATAATGATAATGGTTTCTGATTTAGGTACAAGACCAGTAATTTTTAGGGGGAGGGAAAAGTCGATTAAATATAACCCAGTACATTACCGGTGCTTTATTTTATCGACATAGACTCATAAATACAAAGACAATGTATGTGTATGTATGTGCGCGTGTGCATGTGCATATACATGCATTTATATGTATAAACATATAATAATATAATGCTTACAGAAGGAAAACACAAACAAATATAATATATGCAAAGCAAAAGTAAAAGAAAAAAAGAGAGAGAAAAACAAAACGGAAGCAGGTAGCACACACACATCTATGACCAATTACAACAATAGGCAGGTGAAAGGAGTGGATAAACGAGCCGTTACAAGAGCAAACGTTAACAATATCGTGAGGAGAACTGGGAAACCGCTCTAATAATATTTGAGGCAATCCAGCACGCTCGCAGCGTTATCTCGGGTGATGGCGAGGCTGAGGTGCCTGAACAACCAAGTGGCCTGACGAGCATCATCAGTTACCTCGGTTAGGCGAGCCCCAGTGAAGATAAGAACCTCGCAGTCAGTAGCCCGATTCCCCCAAACGTCTCGAACGCAAGAGGCTGGAAAATGTAGTTGGCCGACAGATCACGGTATTTTAGGATATTATTCCGTTTGGCTGCGGATGCAGTAGGTCTCGCTCTTACCGCTACATCGAAGATCAGAGTAGAAGCAAAATAATCACTACCTGTCGGGTCCCAGATAAGGCACCTGGCTCTTTACCAGGGGCATAGTATAAGGCCGTCAGATCTTCTCTTCTTCAGACGGTTCCAGAATTGAGGGGATGGTTGCCCGGGCCAAAGCTCTTAAGTGGTAATAGGACAGTGTGTGTATGTGCGCGCGTGCGAGTTTGTCGGCGATCTAAATTAGAGATGCGTGTGTGTGTATGAGCGTGTGTCATATATATATATATCTATATATATATATACATGTGTGTGTCATATATATATATATATATATATATATATATATATATATATATATATATATATATATATATATATATGTGTGTATATATGAATATATATATATATGTGTATAATCATCATCATTCTCATCATCATCATTTTACGTCCACTTTTCCCTGCTTGCAAGGGTTGGACGAGTCCTATTCAGCATAGCATCTCTCTACTTGTCATGGTCCTTCGTCACCTCCTCGGTGAGTTTCAACGATCTGAGGTCTGCTCTCACCACCTCCACCCATGTTTTTCGTGGTCTACCTCTACTGCGTCTTCCTTCTACTGGGATTTCTTGGCACCTCTGTACCCAGTGGTCATCTTCCATGCGCATCAGATTTCCATACCATCTCAGCCTTCTCTCTTCCACACCACAATTTATCCCTCTTATACCCAGTTTCTTTCTCAAATCTTCTATGCTTGGTCGTTCACGCATATTGGCATTGCACATCCAACGGAACATACTTGCTTCATTTCTCTCCAGCCGTGACATATCTTCTGCAGTTGCTGCCCATGTCTCACTACCATGCAGCATCGCGCATCTCACACAGGCATCATATAACCCTCCTTTCGTACGCATGGAGAAGCCCTTCTTTATCAACGGAGAAGCAGCTCCCCCATGCTATTCTGATCACCTAGGTACCGGAAGCTATCAACCACTTCTATAGAACCCACCTGCATTGGAAAAATGTGTCTATCACTGAGATTACTACTGCCAACTTTCCATGCACATCTACTGCATACGTAATTTTCCCTACCTGTTAGTTTGCCTGCTATCCCACTACATCTCCTGTGAACCCAACATCTGCATTGCGTAAATTTTATGGAATTTAGGCCAGTTCCTTTCCTACATATCGAAGATCGTCATTTCCCCGATGGAATCAGAGTATTGTCCTCTCTTCTACTTATCAACACTTTTGTCTTAGCTATGTTCACTCTCAGTCCTCTTGATTCCAACTGCTGTTTCCATAGCCAGAATATATTCTCTATCTCCTCTACTGATTCTGCTATAAGAACCAGATCATCAGCATAGAGAAGTTCCCATGGGCAACCAGTCTTAAACTCCTCTGTTATGTTTGGAGGACTATAATAAACAAGAGCGGGCTGAGGACCGAACCCTGATGTACACCTACTTGTATCTGGAATTCCTCACTAAACTCCATTCCTATTCTCACTTTACTGACAACACCCCTGTACATAGCTTGCAGTGTCCTCACAAGCCATTCCTCTACAACTAGTTTCCTTAGGGACCACCAGATGACAGATCGGGGTACCCTATCCAAGGCCTTCTCTAGGTCAACAAAAGCTAAGTATAGTGGCTTATTCTTCTCTAAGAACCTCTCTTGTAGTTGCGTCACTAAAAATAAGGCATCTGTTGTACTTTTCCGAGGCACAAAACCAAACTGCATCTCACCTAATTTGACTCTGTCTCTAATCAGTTGCGCTCATATTCTCTCTGCCACTTTCATAACCTGATCCATCAGCTTTATGTCCCTATAATTGCTCCTTTCTAGAGCATCCCCTTTACCTTTTTAGCAAATTATGAGAATACTGCTGCACCAGTCTTTAGGTATGACACCCCCATATATAGCTTGATTAATGATGCGTGCAACTGGTTTAGTGCCTACTTCTCCCGATACCTTCAGCAATCCAGCAACTATTCCCGACGGTCCAGCAGCCTTACCATTCTTCATTTCCATAATTGCCTCTTGTACCCTATATTCATCAATCTCAATATATATGTGTGTGCGTCTTTAAGTTAGAGATATATGCGTGTGTATGCACTTCCTTCCGTTTACACACACATACATTCACACAAACACACACACATAGTGTGACGGGCAGATGGACAGAAGTCGCTCAAATTTATATACATGTGAATGGAGTTCTACTGAAACAGGTAGAGAAGTTCAAGTATCTCGGGGCCGTATTCACGAGTGAGTGAATGCAGGAGGCTGAATTAAGTGCAATAATTGCAAATGCTAATGCAGTAATGCACCAGCTTCAGCATTCACTAATCAGAAGGTAGGTAGGTGTAAAAGAAAAGCTTGCAGTCTTCCTGGTATTCCTGCCAACCCTTACGTATGGTCATGAATCTTGGGTAATGACCAAAAGAATACGATTGCACATATAAGAGGCCGAAATGGGGTTCCTCTGAAGGGTCTTTGGGGGTAACTTTTGTCGATAAAGTGCATAGCTCGGAGAACAGAGAGTCACTCTAGGTGAGGCCGCTACCTCTCCAGATTGAGGGATCACATTTCCGATACTATGGAGATGTGGTTAGAATGTATCAAGAAAGAATCGCTGGATAGATTTTACAGGCAAAAACAACCGACAGGAGACCTAGAGGTAGACCCTGGTCACGCTTTGAGATCCAGCTAGATAAGTTAGAGATGTTTGCTTCTGACAGACTAACTGGAAAAAGGGTTTGAGGAGGACTCTGCCCTCTCGACATTCTCAGAAGTAAGTGGGCGAAGAAGATATTGTCAATTTACTTTTCAATTTACATATCATATCTATAAGCATATATATTTGCGTATATATATATGCATATATATATATGCTAGCAGAAAACCAACAGAGGGCGGTTCTTCTGCTGGTACTATATAATTTGTGGAAGATTTATTGCTACATCAATTGTTCTTCCATTGTTATTACATTTCATATTCATTCAACAGAAGTACAATACTTAGGCAGGTTAAACGTACACGGGAAATGAATTAAATTAAATTATTTCAAAAACAAAACTGCGTAAGGGAAAATGCATAAGCACATTTAGTTCGGTATTTCATTCTTTCCTCAAAACCATAAAAACATCAGTATGAAATGATATTTAACGAAAATGATTCCAGTAGTATCATTAATCATCGAATTCATCCAGGAAATGTTTTTATGTTTAAAGAATGCCTTTAAATACGAAAAAATTAGCTACTTTCCCTTAGTGCAAACTCTCAGGTTTCTAGAAATATCTACCTTTACTGTCAAATGTATTGCCTTTATTCTTCGTTTCTTTACATTTTTCACTGATCAGTCAATATCAATTCTTTCGTTGGTTTCTTTTGTCTCGGTTAGTTAATAGTGGCAGCCATGATGACGTAGGGTTATCTTTAATATATATCTATATTTTTACACATTGTATATATGAAGATAGGACATTTATGTATAAGTCTTTGTAAAGTAATATATGTATGAATATATATATATATATATATATATATATATATATATATATATACATATATATATATATATATATATATATATATATATATATATATATATATATATATATATATATATATATATATATATATGTATATATATATATATATATGTATATGTATATATATATATATATATATATATATATATATATATATATATATATATATATATATATATATATATATATGTATATGTATGTATATATATATACGTATGTATATATTTATCTCTATATATATATATGGTATCAATCTCTCATTTTGTGTTTGTGTACTTTCTTTTTTATCTCTGCAGCTACCCAATTCTTTCTATTTGGAGTTTGGAGGGTGGTTTGAAATCTATACATTAATAATGAGAAATAAAGGAAATGGTTCACTAAATCTATTTCTCAATTACTATCTCAACAGCTTACTATCTTTGAACAGACATCCAGACACCCTACACAAAACATATTTTTATATTCCTATATATATATATATATATATATATCATGGCCTCAGCCGGATGGCTGAAACAGGTAAAAGAGTAAAAGAGTATATATATATATTCATATATATATATATATATATATATATATATATATATATATATATATATATATATATATATATATATATACGTAGGAGGTGAGTTTTATTGTAGTACAATAAAGCAATGCAGATATCGGATAAGAAGCACTCTACAGTTTGTATGTTGATTTAAAACTGCACTATTCACAAGTGTTTTTTAACCTTCATATCATGTCTTCCTATTTTATCTGATGAAAACACAAATGTTATTGCATGATGATATTTGTTTTTGAAATGCGCATAATAAAATACATGGAACTCTTTTAACCATCTTTTGATCTTATATATTATATATATATATATATATATGAATATATATACACACATATATGTACACATACATATATATATATGTATAAACATATATATATATATATATATATATATATATATATATATAAATATTTATGTTTCTGTGGATGTATATATATATATACTACGTTCCTTTATTTTTACATCGTGATACTGATCTGTACATCTACAACTTACATTATCCAAGTTTTCCATTTTTAAACAACTTTCTATTTTCGACTAAAATATAATCTAAAATACTGTTTTTGTGTATGTAAATGTGCATTAGAGCGTGTGTTTTTATAAGTTAGTGTGTGTGTGTTTGTGTGTCTGTATGTGTGTGGGCGTGAGTGTGAGTAAAGACGTAAATGCGTTGGAGAAACAATCTGTATATAATACACAGCTACTTTATCTTATATTTCAGACACGGTAGGAACAATATTTGTCAGATTATTGGTGATAACTTCAATCTTTAGAATATAAATTGTTGTCAGCTTTCGTTAACAGCCCTATGATCAAAGATGTTCAATCTGTTATCAATCTAGTGTTATTTTTAAAAAATGTATACTGTCTCGATTACTACGTTAACCTGGATTAAGATGTGTCGTTCGTTTTTTTTTTAATATGGTAGGCTTAATATAGATAAGGTAAGATGGCTGTGTTTAGACTGTCGTGTCTTCTCGTAGTGTTTTTGTTTTCATTGTACATGAAATGTGTGGCGTTATCGATGGCTCTTTAAGCTTGCTCTAATTTCGTTTAAGGAAATATATGCCATTCGCTAAGTATATGACAGCTGGCGACTTCTTTGAAAGGTATTATAAAGTCATACGTATCAGAGAATTTGAAAAGTCCAAGTGGGATACCCGTTTCATACTTTCGGCTGTTATTTACGCCAGGTTTTTGGTTGTGGTGAAATGAGTTTAAAAATGATAGATCGAAATGTAGGTGAACTCAGCATCCAGATTAATTTTCATCGTCTCCGAAATTACAAAAAGGCAACGGTAGCTTTGACTGCATTTAAACAGGGAGGAGATATAACCATAGAAAAGTCCGTAATGTATTTACATTCCCCACCTTGAGAGATAAGAAGTTTCAGGAATAGTTTGACAATTGATTAAATTCATAGTTTGAAGATAATTTCCTTGTTAAATAAAATTATGCAAATGTCATATATAAGTTTCAAGATTTCAGAAACATGAATCAATCAAAGTAGGTGATATCTATGAAGACATTTTGAAAGAAAATATATACTACAGAATACAGCTGTTGCATAATATTTCATCATGAAATACATGACCGGAAAAGAATGAGTGTGGCTGTTCGGAATAGCATACACACACTTACCTTATATAACACTGTAAAATAAAAGATGGCCACATTATATAATGCAGATGTATAAAAACCTTTATTAGTAAATAGTGTACAATATCGTGTCTGATCTAAAGCTGTATACGAGGTAATTCATTACATATATACAGTTTTCAAAACCAAACTTCTGCATATGCCATTCTTTATATATATATATATATATATATATATACATATATATATATATATACATATATATATATATATATATATACATATATATATGTGTGTGTGTGTATATGTATATATATATAAATATATACATACACACACACACACACATATATATATATATAAATATATATATAAATGTATATATAGTGTATTTGGTAATACACTTTATGCTTAATTAAAACCATTTTGAAGACCTTACACTATTGTTTTAAAGTAGAGACTACGTCACTTACTTTTTTTTTCAACAAACAAGGGGAGATAAACTGACAAATCTCTGTTTCATACTGTTGGTATTCCTCAGAGCTTAGCATTCCCCTTGCTTGTTGAAAATTATGAATATTGAATTCTTATAGAATTCCAGTAATAATCAGGAACTGATTATACAGAGCGGTTGCCGGTCCAGCAAAAATTGAAAATTAGAATTGGTGCTCTGAAATAGTGATGTATATATGAATGTATATATAGCGTATTTGGTAATACACTGTATGCTTAATTAAAAGCATTTTGAAGACTTACGCTATTGTTTTAAAGTAGTGACTATGTCACTGACTTCTTTTTTAAACAAACAAAGGGAGATAAGCTGACATATCTCTGTTTCATACTGTTGGTATTCCTCAGAGCACCAATTCTAATTTTCTATTTTTGCGGGACCGGCAACCGCTTTGTATAATCAGTTCCTGATTATTACTGGAATTCTATAATAATCCAACATTCATAATTTATATATATTATATATACTGGTTTATGTGTATATCTTTATGAGTATACGTGTATTTTGTGTTTGTGTGCGTATGCGTGTTTGCGTTTTTGTGCGTATGTAAGGTGTGTTTATGTGTACATTGTGTTTTGGTTGACGCACGTTTGGTAAACATATATGTGTTTACCTGTAGGTATGTGTGTGCGGGCGTTATATACGTATTTATGTGTGTATATTTATATACGTTTATATAATTATATGTACACACACACACACACACATATATATATATATATTATGTGTATTCGTTCGTGTGCAGGTACAGGTGTCACGCGGATTTATTTATGTGTGCGCGTGTTTATGTGTACGTGCATGTCTATGCATACATGGCGGGTCTTTTGCGTATGCCAGTGTATGTAATATTATAGATGCGTGTATGTATATATTTAATTATTTGATTTTATAACCTCTGTCATTTTCGTTCTACTAATTTATTTACATTATTCTTAACTTTGCCTTTCATCCTTACGGGGTCGATAAAATAAAGTACCAGTAATGTAATGGGTAATTGCTGGCCTTGTGCCTAAAGTAGAAACAATTATTCTTAACTCTGAAGCCGAGAATCATTCGCTTTCCTAAATAGAATATTAATCTACGACTCCATTTATACCATAAACGTGGTTTTGTCTTTGCGTCTATTTGTTCTCATCACCCCACATAACGACGTTTTATCTTTGCTTTGTTCCGTCATTGCCAGGGAACGTCTTCACGAACCAAAGTATTGTCTTCCTGTTTCCTTCGTTTGCAACGTTTTTCGTAATATTTACTTCTGCTTTCACAGAATGATTTTTGTAGTTTCAGAAGATCCAATTAAGAGTGAAAGCAGCGATTGCTTGCTTAAACTTTAATCTGTTATTTTAATAAATATTTGCTCTAAGGTTCTTATATATTTGATATATCTAGGGCGGGTACAATTCCCGAGATCCATGGACGTGTTCTTTCCAGCGGTCTCTGTCCCTCATTATCGCTGCCATGTCCTGCGACTCCAACAGACCAGTGTCTGACCTTAGGGCATCAACACACGTTAACATTGGTCTTCCTCTTCCAGTGTGTCCATGTAGGGGCTCCCACAGGAGCACTGAGTGCAATGTCAACTCTGGATGACGGTGAGCATGTCCAGCTAACCTCAGTCTCCTCTGTATTTGGGAGCAAAGATTGGGAATACGGAAGATGATGTGGTTGAGAGGAAGAGCAGAGCCTGGGCGGCGTACCACAGCTTGAGATGGGTGCGGAAGTCGGACCTTCGTATGGGATCCCCCCAAATGTCAGCTCAAAAGTGACACAGAGATTTGATATATAGTTATCCTTATCGTGCACTCTTTGGGCTTTAGTCTTCACATTTATTATTACTACTATATATATATATATATATAGGAACAAGTAGGACCCCACGGCTGAGCTCAAGCCGTTTCGACGGCTAATTCTGGACTAAATGAACATTTTTATCCTGGTACATGAATAGCCGAGCTTCTCAGGGGTAATTCCATATATGGTAAAAGTGATTGTCACAAGGATTGGTCAAAAGTTTATTGTTGAGACACATAATACTATCATGGCATTTTGTGGAAGGAAGGGCTAGCTGAACTTGCCAGTAGAAGAAAGAGGGAGAGGGAGTGGAGGAAACCCCGTCGTGCGTTGATAGTGCCAACTACAGCGGAATCCTAAGGATAAGAGGTCAAGAGAAGTATACTAGGGAGGGGGAGGGGGAGTAAGTCAAAAGAATAAGTAAATCAATATGGAGTAAATATATAGAAGAATAATATATATACATATATATATATATATATATACCTGTTTCTATGTGTGTGTTTGTGCGTATGTGTAGGTCTTTGTGTGCTTTCCTATTTTATGTATATTTGTCCATTGCTATTGTAAATATCTCACGTAAAATTTATATGCCTCATTGTGAGCATATCCACAAATATCATACATATAAATATATGATAGATATACACACATTACATACACACACCCAACTGATCACACACACATACACACACACACACACACACACACACACACATATATATATATATATATATATATATATATATATATATATATATATATATATATAACAATGTTTTCAGCTGCTTGAATATTGCTTCGCTTTCCATTCACAAATGGTAGAATGAATGGTATTTATTATCATTTGAATGTATTGAAAGTAAACAGTATAGAAACCGACATCTACAAATTTTAGTTTTTGTATTTGAACATACATATTTTATTTAACTATTAAAAGGTGTTGAGCGTAAATCACACCTTTGCAGATATTGGTAAGTCAAATATTCTTAAAGAAATCAAAAGAAGAATAACAGAAAACGTTTATATTATCTCGGCTTTAAAAATTACTTTTTTCACTTCAAATATGTATATTAACATTTAGGAATATATGAAGCAAACAGAAATTTCTCTTGCAAACAATGTGTTCTATTTTCACTTTAATTCTGAAGGGAAGGTCTGTGATAAGGTAGTGTTGGAATAAATCATGACATGTTTGATAACAGAAGAAACACAGTTGTATAAGTGATAATACAAGAATAGGATTTCTGTGTTAAGCATTTATATAATGTTGAAGATGAAACACTTCCAATGTTTTTATGACTTTTCCCATTCAGTGCAAAACTTTCAGAGGAAAATAGGAAATAATTGTTTCGCAGCATAAATTGTTTCCACTTATGATATATAAGAGTTCTAATTTCCATAATGTTCTTACATATATAGGAAGAAAGTTTGAATGTATCTCCCCCTTCTTGTTGCGATTATTGAGCTGTCATTCTTTATGTCTAACGACAAATGTTCACAAATAAAGTTTGTGGTGTTTATTTCGGTGGTTAGCTATCCTTGTCAATATTTTGTCGGGGTTCCAATGATCAACTCCCCCTGCCATAGAGAAACCTGCAACCGCACGCACAGTTTTCATCTAATACGTTGATAAAAGCTGAATGGAATGGAATATGACGATTGAAACCTAATAAGTCTTTCTCGTTCTCTCTCTCTCTCTATCTCACTTCTATATGCATTGCCCCTGTTCGTTTCCTTTATACTTTAGTATATTCAGAGTTTTTCTTGGAGCTTTTCATAGAATTACCATAAAAGACAGTCCCCTTCTTTTCGGGAATGTTTCCTAGTTTACATTTGTTATTGGTTTGTATTGTTATCATAACATATTAAATTAGTGTTATTATATCTGTCTGTTTTTCAATGACCTTACCTTTATTTCATCTACTTCCCACTCTGTGTTGTTTATTCTTGTCCAGCTATTAATCCCATGGATCTTTCTGAGGATTATTGTTGCTGATTCATGCAACGTTCGTTTATACGACTATGTCTTTCATGAATCTGTATATTCTGTAGATAACAGTCACTAATGCATCAGTAACAATAGTTTTGCGGAGACATCCCGCAATGACCATATCCTCATTGCAAGATGCTACTTTTCAGTCTTTTCCTGTTCTTCTTGGTCAGTGCCGTGTCAACAGAAATGGCTTTGTCAAGAAATGCAGATTAATTTAATGCTTTTTCTATAATAAATATGTAACCTCGTCTAGACTTATTTCATGACCTGTCTAGATTGTGAAACCTCAAATATTTTGAACTTGTTATTCTTGTGGAAGGCACAGGTACACATGTTCAGCCGGTTCGTCTCTGTTGATGCAAAACATTCAACAGGTGTGGTTGACCTTTTTTATGAGTGGCTCTTCTCAACGATCGAAACGTCTGGAATCTGGAATATTGCCAGCCACTCACAATCCTCTTCCAGCTGGGCAATGCAGTTGCTGCAAATTCTGCATAAGCATTCAATAAGGACAATTTCTATAAATCCTTGGCCTGGCAGTTTTAGTTGTGCTCACCGCCAGTTTGAAACAAATTGTTGGCTCTGTGGAGTTTCTCCATCACCCCGGATGGTGCTATCTTCTATTGCGGATTCGTATTTTTAATTTTTCTTGTTATCTTGGTATCAGATTTTTCCCAGTTTATGCCATTTACATAAATGACCACTATACTTGCTCATTTGTGTTGCTTTTTGTGTTTTGGGCAAAGTGGCCAACAAAGAAAGCGCTAACTTTGTTGTTGTTGTTGTCTTTACGGCTCTTATTATTGCAAATGTTACTTTCATTTTTATCAAACGTTATCTAGTGTATAATCTCGTTTGCCCAACTATCGTTTCTTATAATTTTATCTAGACCACATGTATTGTGAGCTCCATATTTATAAAGTTTACTCTATTACATGCACCAGATCTAGTAACAAAAGTAAACATTATTCTAGCATAGTTACGTCCCTTTACGATGTGAGTTCAAATCCCGCCGAGGTTAACTTTGCTTTTCATCCTTACGGGGTCGATAAAATAAAGTACCAGTAATGTACTGGGTAGTTGCTGGCCTTGTGCCTAAAGTAGAAACAATTATTATCGATTTTTGAGCCCATACTTCAACTTTGAATAATACGTATAATGAAATGTGTGCAAGCTATGACCACCCACATATATTTTAACAATACTTTCACCTTAGTATCAAATGGGTCCTGTCTTAATTGATATAGCTTTAGTTGATAGCTATCTCTGGTTGGTCAACAAATCACTCAGTCTTTCTCTCTCTGTCTCTCCGTCTTCTCCACATCTCTCTCTGTCTAGATATATACAGAGTTGTGTTGTTTATCCGCTCGATTACGGTTGCTGTTAAACAACGAGATGTTTACAAATAACAGAATAAATGTATTAGTTTAACACTAATTTCAAGAAATTCTCTTTAATTTTTTTTACCCTATTTTCTGTTCGTAATTTCTATTACAAACATTGTTATCCTTATTGTAGTCTGCAATAGAATGACTTTCAGATATCTGTGGTTAAGCAGGCTGTGAGTAAATTATGCTCAGGAATAGGATTCGCAATTTTTGTTAATTGGGGAGATGTGAGATTAACGCTGCAGAGTAATTAAACTTTGCACTCAATCATACACTGCAATCACTGCCAAGCAGCAGGGAACGATAACTTCCTGTGAAATGAATTTATCGGCAAGTCATTCAGTATTAAGTGTCTTTGTGGGAAATTTAATATTGCTTATTGACTTCTACGGCAGTTACGTGCAAATATTTCTAAATGTGAGTGAGTTTCTTAATTGAGGGTATATAAAATTGAGAGGGATATATATATATATATATATATATATATATATATATATATATATATATAGAGAGAGAGAGAGATTGCGTGTATAGGTAAATATTAATGTGTGTGTGAATGCGTACGTGTATATACAGGGTAGGTTTATTCGATGTTCTCGAGAGTTCTTAAATCCGTGCTGAAGTGGAAAGGTGATATATGGGTGAATGTCAAATCATATCACAATTGAGAAGGTGAAGCTTAGTGGAACTAGGTATGGTAGTAAGTGTTAAATATTACTACACATAACAGTGAATTACACAAATCCACACACTACATGTATATACATATGTATGGGTGGTGTGTGTGTGTGTGTGTGTTTGTGTCTGTGCGTTCGTGTGTGTCTGTTTTTATGTGTGTGTATCTATTTGTGTATGGGGGTCTTTGTCTATGGGTGTGTGCATGAGTGTGTTTAAGTAGAGTTTCATGTAAGGATTATAAATATCTATTTTTCAAACTATGTATTTACACAGATACACACACACCCACACTCTCTCTCTCTCACACACACACACAAACACACAAACACACAAACACACACATATATATATATAAACATATATATATAAAATATATTTATATATATATGGGTATATATATATATATATATATATACATAAATGTATGCATATAGAAATACAGAGACAGAGAGAGAGAGAGAGAGAGAGAGAGAGAGTAGGGGTGGGGAGAAAGAGAGACGGAGAGAGAGAGAGGGGGGGGGGATTGAAATTTGGGTGATAGTAGCTGACTGTCAGGATGATCTAAAGGGGAAACGTTTTCTTAATTCATCGAGCAATAATTGAGTAAGGAAATATAGAAATCATGCCGGATGACAGGGGTGGAGCGCGATTTCTTAGAAATGATTGGTTAGTTACATGTACCTAATTAGAGGTCCTGTTAATTTTCACCGAAAATAGTCTGTGAAGAAGCTGGACATTGCCCACAGTACTTCCGGAACAAGCTGCACAAAGAAATGCTTATGAATTGATAGCATTGTTACGGAAAACAGACCGCTGAGGATAATTCCTTTCATAACAAACAAAGTCTGAGATTCAATAGCATTTTAATACACACAACACACACACATACATACATATACATATATATATATATATATATATATATATATATATATATATATATATATATATATATATATATATATATATACATATATATATATATATATAGAGAGAGAGAGAGAGACCTATAGATAGATAGATAGATAGATAGATACATAGATACATAGATATTCAGCGGTATAGCAGCTTAATTCCTTTTTTCTCTCGTCCCCATTCTACTTATGATGCACCCTTGGTTTAACGCATTTTATTTCTACAACTGATAACATCCTTAACATCTCTGCTACTGTTGTTCACAATCAGTCCCCGCGCCTCTTTATCTTTGTCTTACACACGCTGTCTAACCAAACGATAATTTCGACAATCTAGCTCATTTCACACATGCTGATACACCTTACTTAAATTTAAATTCGGCCTTAACAATGCCTGTGAGTTGTCAGATCCATTATACTACAACGCTCAACCGCCAACCCTCCATCCGACTAGCTGCACCCTCAGCTTGCGTCTACAGAGGTTGTTCCGTTGTCTCTCCTGGTGCTTCCACTCCATTCCTACTCACACACGCGCACACACGCGCACACATACACACACATATATATAATCTGAGTTTTTCGAATATTAATAATGATATTCGATTCGTTTGCAATTATCCAAACACCCTATTTTAAGCCTATTCTACTATTTTAAGTAGAATGAGACCCTCATTCTTGATCCTCTGTTGGCATGTAAACAGAACTGCAGACACTAATGTTTCAGGGTGATTACCCTTCATCAGTGCAGTTTACTGCTCACCTAACAACTGTCAGAGCCAGTGAAAATATATGATATTTTCTGAAATATACAGTGACTGATCGGTCTGATTTGCATATTAGCAGACTGGCTGATCAGTCAGATCTGCATAATAGCAGATCCACTGCACATATATATATATGGGTTGCTGTATATATGTGCATGTGTGCGTGTATTTATAATATATAAATGACTTCTACAGGAACATATCTGTTTTAATCCGGAATAAAACAATATTATTTATGTTGGCATCATTTCTATATAAAATAAATTTGCCTATAACCTTCCAACATAGAGACCATCTTTTTTGACTGTTGTCATTTTCTGATCTCCATATAAATTGTGAGCCAAGGAACAGAGAGTAGAAAACAGTCAATGTTTTCTGTAGATCACGAACATTGCAGACAAAAATGAATCAGAATTAATAAGCTTCGAAAGAATATTTTTTTAATGCCTGAAGGCACAACAAAAACAGTCTGAAAACGAATAAAGTATATATCAAGTTGGGGGGTGTTATTGTGTTCAGCTTTTCAGATGTAACACACAAGATATATATATAGAGAGAGAGATGACATAGAGCTAATAAGGCTAGGGGAAGAATTAAAAATGGAATGTAGAACAGAGGAAACTTATTTTTCCTTCATTAGTTACGTATAAAGGGGGCTACGTTTTTACGGTGGTTATAGTAGAAAGATTCACTCGAAACTCAACAATAGATCTCCAAAAGGCCATTTATTTCCGAAAATTTAATTCGCTACGCGTATCGCGGAAATTGCATTGTTTTGTGTTGCCTTTCATATGAAATTTACATTTACTAATGCCACACAGTCATTCTACTCTCTGATTCCATTATTCCCACCCCATTGTAAATGTGGCCACAAAACTACCTTTTTCTTTTTGCATATTTATTACCCCGCCTACGTTTGACATTTCACAATAGAAGTATAATCTGACATTAATGGTTATCTATCCCTATTTTTCTTCACCTTTTGTACACCTTTTTGTATCTTGGTCCTTTACCATGTGTCTCTATGACCAGTGTCCGAGTATGTTCTCTTTCTGGGAATTAAAAAATTTTAATTTTTTTTGTTTCCCCGGGGTTGTCGCCTTTTTCTAACTGTTATACTAATATGGAAGTTGACCGACTATTTATATAATTTTCTTTTGTCTGACTGCTTTTGATTTACCCTCAAGTATTTATTCATAAAATAAGTTTCCGATTGTTCTTTCTGTCGATTTTGTCTCTATAATCCACATTGTATCTATAGGTACTTAAACACTGACTGGTTTCCATTATTTGTCGACTGTTTGTCCGTCTGTTTCTCATTTCTTCCCACATTTTTCGTGCAGCAACTAACCTATTTTGTGTTCATCGCTGTGCTGGAGTCCCCGTGAGTCATTTTCATTTTTACCACCGAAAAATTGAGATCACTATAAATGTGCAACAGTTGAAAAGAAAATATGGTTAATTATGTTTGCCTTGCCATGCCTTCATTTCAAATTTACATTAATTAACGCCACACAGCTATTATCATCTCTGATTCCTTGAGTCACCATTGTTAACTATGTCCAAAACATACCATTCCCGTCTTCTTTACTGTTCGTCCCCCGTTCTTTCGACTTTCCAGCCAATCCACGTCGTCTTGAGTTTTTGGTTATTTTACCATGTTTTCGTTCACCAACACCAGCTGCTGGTACTTGACCTATCAGTACGTAGCTCCGCCGCGGCTGGGTGATTATTTGCTCTTCCTTTAGAACTTTCATACTTCCTACACACAGCATTATCATCTATTTGTCGTCACACACACACACACATATATATATATATATATATATATATATTGATCTTCCTCTAATAGTCATTACTTTTGTGCCCTTCCGTCATGATTCTTCCAATATTATTTCTGCAGCATTCGTGAGATACAGGCATTTAAACATACATGCATACATACATGCATACATACATGCATACATACATGCATACACACATACATACATACATAACTACACACACATACATATATGTATACATACGCACATTATATACGTACATATAAAAGGATGGGAATCCCAGGTAGTCAGGTAGGATTACTGGGTTTTCTTGTAGATAAATGAGAGTAATTTGAAGAAATTATAATAAGAACTGCCACAGAACAAATCGTAATTCGATTAACATTTTATTGTATATATATATATATATCAGGAGTTATGAAGATATGAATGGTTTCAGTCAAATAATTGTTTCTACTTTTGGCACAAGGCCAGCAATTTCCCAGTGTATTACTGGTACTTTATTTTATCGACCCCGTAAGGATGAAAGGCAAAGTTAACCTCGGCGGGATTTGAACTGGTTTCAGTCAAATAATGAATCAATTATATATACAGACATGTTTCTTGTTTTATTCACACTGAATATTTAATTAATTTAAGTGACAATTCATTAAAAACAGTAAGGTGTAGTGACATATTTTACAAATGTGCTTATATTTCTTATGACCCGGAAGAATCTGTTGTGCTCTCTTCTCTCTATCTATCTATCTATCTATCTATCTATCTATCTATCTATCTATCTATCTATCTATCTATCTATCTATCTATTTCTCTCTCTCCCTCTCTCTTTCTCTTTCTCCATATATATATATATATATATATATATATATATATATATATATATATATTCATTTATATTTTTTCTTTGTTTCTTAATCATATATTTATCCTATGTTTGGCTCGTATTACGAAAGTGTATATATAGTTATATATATATGAATGTATGTATAGTACATTGCCAAATATACCGTATGTTTAATTAAAAACATTTAGAAGACCATACGCTATCAGTTTTAAAGTAGTGACCATGTCACTTACTTCTTTTCGGCGAAAGAAGGGAGAGCAGCTGACAGTCTGTTGGCGTTGATCACATATATATGTGTGTGTGTTTGTTTGTGTGTGAGTGTGTGTGTGTGTGTTTGTTTGTTTGCATGTGTGTGAGTCTGTGTGTGTGTGTATGTGTGTGTGTGTGTGTGTGTGTGTGTGTGTGTGTGTGTGTGTGTGTGTGTGTGTGTGTGTGTGTGTGTGTGTATTTTGTATATCGAATAATATACAGTATGTTTAAGAATAAAAATTTGAAAGCCTTCTGCTTTGAATTTTGAAACCTGTGTCGGAGCATCACCTAGCGAGATCCAACAAGAAAGAAATTACCGATGGCCGTTTCTTACTTATGGTCGTTCGTCCCATGTACATCGGCGCCTAAACTATCTGTTTCTGCCTATATTGAGTTTTAGCATAAAGCGAGGTAAAGGGGTGTAATATCTTGATAATGAACATAAGTCAAAAACGTCCGTCGGTTATTTACCACTTACTTATGCTGGAACTAATTAGTTAGTGTTCCACCACCAGCTTTCAAAGTTAAAAGCTAAATGCTTTCAAATGTCTATTCATAAATATACCATTCGATATAGAAAATACATATATTTATATATAATATAGAAAAGCTTCTAACTAGAACTGTTTCATTCGTGAGAAATCATCAGGAAGCTTCCTGATGATTTCTCACGAATGAAACAGTTTTAGTCCTGTAGAAGCTTTTCTATAATAAACACTAGCAGTAGTACCCGGCGTTGCACGGGATAATGTATTTTGGAACGCGGGCCGCCAACAGACCTAATCGCGGAAAAACTGCATGCCCGGACAATATGTAAAGAAAATAAACCGAATACTCTGATGGCTGGATAATCTTTAAGATTTTCCTCGATGAAGCAGGAAAAATGCAACTTTTCACGTAGGGGATCATAAAATAAATATTTTTTATGTGCATAATATGCCTTGAAATTTCATGAAAATTGGCTAGACGTAACGCCTCCAAAAAGCCCTAAAAAGCTGAAAAAATGAAGTTGTTAACCTAATGCGGGCCCTAGGCCATAAAAAGTTGGATTTTCTTTGCTCACGGTATGAAGGAGAGACTGACTAATACATAGTTACAATTTCAAGGAAATCGGTCTGACGTAACGCCTAAAAAAAAACCCTATATACATATATACAGTGTAGGAATTTCGTATTATATAATTGATATTTTTTTTCTTTATTAATGTCAAATAATTGTAAAGCTGGAATAGAAAAGCATTACTTCTGCGCGTTGTTCTTCACAGAACATAGAGCACTCATCATAATATTGTTAGTACATTTTTTTTCTCTTTGACATAGAATCATGAGAGTAAATATTATAAGGCATTTATTCTAGTATTGAACGAGTTGTGACAGCTTGCTGACCTTTAGGTATCTAATAAAACTGTTGAATGTTATTGAAAATGTGATTTTATATTCGTTCCAATAAATATCCTCCTAAAACATACACATTCAATTCCCGTATAGGATTTACTAATGTTCTGCTAATCGATAGATCTTAAATTCCGACGTATAAGGACTAAAATACTCTCGCTAACATTCCTTCGAACTATAAAGTAAAACTATATTTCCAGCTAAACCAGCCACTTTTTTTATACTCCGTTCACTGCAATTTTTCGCTATACTAAATGTCATGAAGTGCGATAGACTTTTCATTCAGGTTAACTACCACTTGACGCTCTATATGAAGGTGAAATATTTGGATATTAGTCAAATATATATTAAATGCTATGATATATGTTCATGTCTATTCACGTAAAATATCTTCGTTATTTTTTTGTTTAACATATGTCAGGCATCAAAAGGAATATTGACAAAGAAAAACAATTGATGTAATGAAGCCGAAAAAAAAAGATATAATAATAAATGACCATTCTCTATTTTCACAGGACAGCTGATTTAGATAATAACGAGAGTATCAATAGGAACGTACATACAAAAAGAAAGGGAAATAACACAAGTGGGTTATTGACATACAATGACATAAATCAATAATAAATATCTTAAACAGAATTCAATGAATTATTTCCAGGAATAAAGAAAAATCTGGTGGCATATTTTAGTGACTCTGATATAACATAGTAGGTCAAGAAACGAAGATGTTGTTTACAGGAAACTGCTCATTACCATGTTAATGGGAATATCTATTCAGAAAGTCATCACTATCAATGTAGATCTTCATCTATACATGACTCGGGGGAAAAGGACAAATTATTTCGATGCTATGCAACTGTGATTATCCTGAACATTTTTGTCGATTTTAATGAAAAAAGCGTTGTATAGTTCCACCCAGTGGAATACATTATTGAATATGTCTCCCTATCCTAGCTTGGGGCTATAGACAGTGAAAGCTTACAAAACGGCCTTCTAATTCAGCACTAAATTCCGGTGATCATCTTGTATTAGAAGTTTTCAATCACTCCCATTTCAGATGAAACTAAGATTTCAGGCGACCGTGAATAAGAGTTTCTCTGGGAAATATACTGTTTCCAGAGAATTAATATGCTTATTTCTTTTCCCTTATTTATTTCAGAGAGACATTGGCCATGGCCGATTTAAGTTCTAATCAGATGTTTACCCTATCATTGAATATATGCTTCGATTAGAGGAATTAAAGAGCGTCCTGTGAATTTGATGTGTGTTCAGTTAGCACACACGCGCACACCTATACTAATACATACATACGTATATAAACATGGTTATATTTGTGTACAACACGTATGTAATATATATATATGTATACACGCACACACACATACATATATATATATATATTTATATATGTATATATATATATATATATATATATATATATATATATATATATATATATATATATATATATATATATATATAATATATATATATATATATATATATATATATATACATATATAACTATATAAAGCTATAAGGTTGTGAGGAGGCTCTATCACCGGTGTCATATAACTTGAATTCAGCAAGGCCTTTGACAGGATTGATCACAACATCCTGTTGAAGAATCTATTCAACATTGGAGTCTGGAATGTTACTACAATGGATTAAGTGTTACCTAACAAATAGAGCGCAACACATTGTGGTTGAAGGAATACAATCACTCTCAGCCAAAGACATTAGAGGCGTTCCACAAGACACTATGTTGTTTTCACTTCTCTTTATTATTTATATCAATGACGGAATATCAATTTATATCAATGACAAAATAATTAGGGCAGTGGATTGGCAGTATCCGTAAAGAGTCGGACGCCATGCTTTCCAGCATAGTTACGTCCCTTTACGATCTGAGTTCAAATCCCGCCGAGGTTGACTATGGCTTTCATCCTTACGGGGTCGATAAAATAAAGTACCAGTCATGCCAAAAGTAGAAACAATTATTACAACAATATATATATATATATAAAGTACCAGTAATGCACTTGTAATTGCTGGCCTTGTGACTAAAGTAGAAACAATTATTTATATCAATAACATTATCGACGTAATCAAGCACAGAAACATCAGAGTGTTTGCAGATAATTTCAAGCTCCAGTATGTCATCAGTGGAATGCAATACCCGCCATGTTTTCAATTGTATCTACTTGCCATAATTCAAAGGGTGGATATTGCAATATTCTACAGAACAAGAATAAATTTGAACTAAAGCCATTTGGAAAAGAGAATGCATTCTAGTTATCCTATTCTCTTCCCTCGGGTGAAACTATCGTGGCATCCAACAACATCAAAGACATCGGAGTAATTGTTGATAACAACCTTATAAGGGCTACTCATATAAACAACAAAGGTGACAAGGCCCGCATGATATGTTCTTGGATTCTCGGAACTTTCCTTACTAGATATATCCACACAATAATCTTTCTCTAGTTCTGGGCGGTCCCAACATGAATACTGCTATCTACTGTAGTCTCGTCACATTTAGGTGTCTAAAACATGAATCATGTGTGAAGCGCAACTTGAAATACTTCACCATGTTTTGATACTGGCCGAAACCTATCAAGGTGATACAATTAAATACGCACACACACACACACACACACACCTATATATGTGTATATATATATATATATATATATATATATATATATATACAAATGTATATATATATATATATATATATATATATATATATATATATATATATCAAATGTATATATATATATATATATATTATATGTCTGTGTGTGTATTAAACAATGAAAATAGAACAAAAGTTGAAGATATATTTCTAATTAAGAACATTTAGTTTTGTTTCCTTTGTTAAATACACACATATATATATACGTGACTGTAGCTCGAGTAGAACCTCCGATGGAATGTTTTGCGACGATAGCCTACTACAAAAGCTATACCTCTCACAGCCTGATCTCAATGAAACCATCACTTCGAGGCTGCACTGAGTCCTAACAGCATTATCATCCCCACGACAGACAGGTGGGTACTAGTAAATATATATATATATATATATATATATACGAGGAGTGTCAGAAAAATTCCAGGACTGACGTCACAAACGATTTATTTCAAACCTAAACTTCACACTAAGAGTTTTCTCCTTCAAAGTAATCCCCCTGGAGTATGTAACTGTAATCTTAGCTCTCTGCAGCGATCAAACTTTTTTCTTCATAATTTTATATACATGTCCTCTGTTTCAGGTCGTCAAGCAATGACCACAGAGCAACGAACAAACTTGAAGTTTCTGGTACGGTTGGGGAAAATTCCGTCAGAAGCATTGAGATTGCTGTAGCAAGTGTATGGAGGTGAGACGATGTCACGCTCACGTGTTTTTGAGTGGTGCAAGATGACCCCCAGGAGCGGTAGGCCCTCAACAACCAGGACTGTGGTCAACGTTGAGCGCGTCAGGCAGATGGTGCGTAGCGATCGTCGGCTGACTGTTCGACTGATGGCAAAGTGAGCTGGGACAGCGTCTGGAAGATTCTCACTGAAGATTTGGACATGCGGAAAGTCTGCGCGAATATGGTGCCAAAACTGCTGAACGATGACCAGAAGGGTCGACGCATGCAAGTGTGCCAGGACATCCTCGAGTGTCTTGAAACCGAGCCAGACTTGCTAGGGACAGTCATCACCGGTGATGAGTCATGGATCTTCGAGTACGTCCCGGAGGGGACACGTTTTGGAGATATGGACGACATCAAAATGGCTGTGACGACGGAATTGCGGAGGATCCCGGAAGAATCCTTCCAGGAGTGCATGCAAGCGTGGCAGAAAAGGATGGAAAAGTGCATTAGACTCCAGGAGACAACTCCTAGTGTGAAGTTTGGATTTGAAATAAATCTTTTGTGACATCAGTCCTGGAACTTTTCTGATACACCTTAATTAGGGTGATACAATAGACTGCTCAAATCATTTATTAGTCCTTCAAATGTTCCAATACCAGTTATTTAACAAATATATTTGCTGTAACAGTATTGTAAAAAAGTGGAAATATATGAGTATAACGAAGCAATATAAAATTGTGTACAACATCAGAACCAATATGATTAATTATACAATGGTTAGTTCAACTGTAAGACCCCCCCCCCAAAAAAAAAAAAAAATAAATAAATAGATCGTTTCACCTATGTGGGATTACAATTTATTTGTTAAATTTTGCCAGAGAACGAAGTAATCTTTCACTCTAAAATAACATATTTCGTATGTGGTGTAGCTGGAAATATATATTTTGAAAATCTATATTTAGACATATCCCTAAAACTACATTATCTTGCCTACTATATTTTAAGATGAAAAGGTGTGAAGTGACAAGTATTTCGTCTGAAATGTATAACACAATATCTTGCCACGTAGAGGCGTTGTCGTTCACGATTCATTTGCCATTTAGCACGTTTTATATAAAATTACCTTTTCCTCTCTATATAACCCACACACTTATCAATTATAAATGTTTGGATTTCCTTGCGAGTCAAAGTTCTTTTGCAATATGTTACTTGCAAAACTGTAGTGCTTACAGCAACAGTATCAGTAGTAGTACTAGCTGAAACTGGTGGATGAGCAGCTGCAGTATAATAAGATTATCTATACTACTATGTTAGATTCCTAATTGATGTATCAGCATTAACGACCTCACCTTCATCTGATTACTCCTCTTATTGATCCTCATCATTATGGTACTTCTCCTCCTCTTCATCATAATAGTTTTCGCCATTCCTATCAGTTCGACAATCATGAACATCATCATCCTGATCATCGTTTTCAAGTACCTTTTCCTAATCTTCATAACCTCCTTTCTATCTATTCTTCCATCTTCTTTGCTATCACCATCCTTAACATCGTAAACATTATTACCATCATCATTATTTATCAGCATCCTCATTGTCATCGTCGTCATCGTTGTTGTCGTCATCGTCGTCTTGGTTGTTTGTGTTGTCGTCTACGTCGTCAGTGTTAACAAGAGCAGCACAACAGACAAGCAATGTTGTTACTAAGAACAGTATGAAACATTGTAAACTGCGTATATAGTAGTTATTTAATCACGTCAATGCCTCCATTGCTCTCATAGCCATTACCATCAGTATCAGAATCATCATCTACGAGGAGAGAGTAGTAGTAGTAGTAGTAGTAGTAGTAGTAGTAGTAGTAGTAGTAGTAGTAGTAGTAGTAGTAGTAGTAGTAGTAGCAGTAGTAGAAGAAGAAGAAGTAGAAAAAGAAAAAAAAAAGAAGACGAAGAAGACGAAGAAGAAGAAGAAGAAGAAGAAAAAGAAGAAGAAGAAGAAGAATGTATCAATAACAATTCTACCGCCGTCTTCATCATCATTGTCATCGTTGTCCTCGTCATTGTCATCATTATTATCATCATTATAAACATAAACATCATCATTATCATCACAAACAACACCGGCATAATCATTATAATCTTCAAAACATTCTTCAACAAGCATTGCCATCATCGTTGATGTCAAAATATATGTATTGACATTTACTTTAACATTCCTCTCATCCTCCAGATCACCGCCCCCCCCCTTTCATCTGCATATCAAAATGGAAGTGTCTGTAGAAATGCGACAAAATTTAAAATGTGCTCTTTAGTTATGAAACTCTATCGCTGAGTTCATAACCGATTGTTTCCAATTTTGCAGTCTACTCTCTTCGATTAAATGCAAGTCAAGTTGTCTGGTCAATATAATTAGTCTCTTGTCAACACTTCTTGTCAACACTTACTATATTGTGAAATGATTGTGGGCTATGTCAGAAAAATGACTTGTAGTTCTGAATTCTTGACGAATTATTTTCTGAGATTAAATATCGGAGATTTAGTTCGTTCTCATTCTACCGGGAGTCGATAGGATAAGTGTCAGTCAAGTACTGCTGTTTGTTTAATCGACTGGTAGAGCAGTGATCAAAATGCCTTTGTTCAATATTTTCTCATTTTCTATGCTCCAGGACTACTGAAATTAATCTGTAATTTCGGCATTGAAAAATCAATCAACTAAGGTATCAGTCAAATATTGAGACCAGTTTCATCAACTGTCTCTTCGCCAAAAAATAACTTATTCTGTCTTAATAAAGAAATGGTTGATATTTTAAGGAGAATTTCTCAAGTACCAAATAAAATGTTATGTGCCTACTGCAATGCTTTCTGAGTTCAAATTAAACCAGAATGGCATTTGAATTATTAGATAAATGATTAGTATTTACTGGTTAATGCAGTTGATATTATCATCCCCTCGAAAGAAGGTGTCCTATGCTTTGTAGTATTTTTAGGGGCAGGGATGAAATATCTTGTTCAGTAGATAAATAGCTCTCTGAAACTACCTTCCATGAATAAGTGACGAGTCATAAATTACCTTGCTTGCTTAATAGGATTTATTTATGTTCTATGTACAAATTCTACGCTGTTTGAATTTACATTTTGTTTTCCATGATTTCTAAAATGTATGCCAGACAATTATTGTTGCTGAGATAAATCACAAATTCCTCACCTAACGTCCATGAGTGTTTGTCTATATTCTAACTAGTTTCAGACACAGATATAGAAAAAATTTAGTCAGTGGCATTAAACCAAATCAGAACTTCAAACTTATAGTTATTTTAAAATGTATGTTATCACTATTCATCAAATGGTTCAGTGATTTTTTAAAAACTTAAATATAGGGAAAGCAATGTAAAATTACAAACTGATATCTACAAACACATACGCATATATTTATGTATATATATATATACAGAGAGAGAGAAAGAGAGAGAGAGAAAGAGAGAGAGAGAGAGCGAGAGAGAGAAAGTGAGAGTGGGAGAGAGTGCGGGAGAGAGAGAGAGAGAGAGAGAGAGAGAGAGAGAGAGAGAGAGAGAGAGAGAGAGAGAGAGAGAGAGAGAGAGGTCAATTTTTAGTTTCTGGAGTAACTATTGAATCTGTATCGCAAACAAGATCCCTCAGACTCGGCTTCGAGTCCGATGTTTCTGAAATATTATTGTAAATCGCCCGTGTCTACTACCATCATTTTGGAAATTTACTTGCTTTATCACGACATTCATGAGTCCTATTTTTACTGAAGCTTTTATTAGATACAACATTTTGTTGGTGTTTTCTCTCCTTCATCTCTATTTGACATTTCTATTTCTGTTTCTTATTTGTTGACATCCTTGAATCCAGAAGAAAAAAAGATGTTTTCTGTTTGTGCTTCCGTGCTCTTTATACTTTGGAAAGTATTTTTGTATCACAACCGGAAATATTTTAAATAATTTTTCTAGTTGCATTAGTTCCTCTGCCTGTTACTTCGGGTAACTTTAATGATTTTATATCAGATTTTGTGTGATGTCTTCTAAATTCAATCATGTTCTGGGTTCCTGC
>OZ024745.1:54776299-54788799 GCA_964016885.1 Eledone cirrhosa
TTTCTTATCAACTTCGGAAATATAAATATAGGCTTCAGAGTGATTTGATCACAATAATCTAGATACTAATTTCTAACACGACTCCTCCTATCTATACTTTCAAATTATGATTATTAGCCTAGTCACGGATTGAGGCTGTTGTGGTAAGGAGGTCTCAGTATGTGATGGGTACTTTTTCATCGATTACACGGGAATATAATTCAAATTTCGATTTGAGAGGCATAGTTGATTCTGGAATAGTAATAAAATAGCCCAAGGCATTTAGTCTGGCGCTACAAGCTTTATATCATCAAATAGCCCGAAACTATTAGGAAGCAGCTATTCCTCACAAATACCTCAAGTCACAATGCTTTGCTATATATGTAGCCGATCAATTTAGTCCAATAGTGTTTTTTCATATATAAGCTCAAGTCCTTCAAAGCGTCTACTTAAATCCAGGGAGGCCTTTTACATCCAGGTACTGCCATCTAACGTATTTAAAGATGGTGATTTCTAAAATAGACAAAGAGAAACCGTACATTTTAAAGGAGCCATACTCTAGGATGTTTGTATACATAACTTAGCATAACTTCTAGAATTTGCAGATGCATAATTCTAAACTTACGGTACACCGTCTTCGATAATAAAGCATGTAATACATATGATCATAGGTTTGCTCAATCAAGATTGATCAGTAATAAGACGAGTCATACGCATGTTAATATCCTTCAAGTAAAAAGGTAAAGTTCAACTCTATGTGTTGTATTATCATTCCTACACAACCAAAAATACAGGGACGTTTTCATCCACAGTACGATTCTACCAATTTATAATTTTATTCTTCATTTTGAAAATTGTGGGAAGAAAAATATGTCATAACAAGACAGATGGAGATTAGTGGAGATGGATAAAGAGCAGAAGATAAACTAAGAAAAAGAGAAAAGACGAAAAGCCGAGAAGTATGGCAAACACAATGAAATGAAGGAAAACTGGTAGAGTGAGAAAGAGAGATACGGAAGAGAAGAGAAAAAAATGAGATTATTGGCTTGGACTAAGGAAACATGAGCAATGGAATTTGGTGTTATATAAGACAGTTAATTGAGGTTAAATTCTCAAAAGAAGATCGGTTTTTAAGATAGATTATGCGAGTATATGCCAGCGAAGTTTGGTTCTATATATATATGTGTGTGTGTGTGTGTGTGTGTGTGTGCATATCTATCTATCTGTCTATCTATCTATCTCTCTCTCTCTCTCTCTCTCTCTCTCTCTCTATATATATATATATATATATATATATATATATATATATATATGTAATAAAAGGCATGGACCAGGTTACAATCACTTTGTGCTTAGTTTGCCTGCTACACTGAACTTGAATGTGATTTGATATATTCCAACCTACCTCACGCCCCTCTCTCTCACACCCATTCTTAACAAGATGGTCAAAGTTTGAACAACATCTATCTATATCCATCTGTTTTATGTTTTCTATATATACGAATGTATCTATTATTGAACAACAGCAACAATAACACAAACAAAGCACGAACTCCAATATCAGTCCGAAGATAGATACAAAGATTCATAAGTAGAACGTAGTCAACGTAGTTTATTGGATAGATATTTGGTAATTATATATGTATATATATATATATTCATACATAAGTATGTATATCTATTTATCAATCTGCCCCCCTCTCTCTCTCTATATATATATATATATACATATGTGTGTAATGTATATACAGACACACACACACACACACACACACACACACACACATATATATATATATATATATATATATATATATATATATATATTTATATATAAGATAGAAGTTTAGTTATCACGCATCCCATTCACAGACAATCGATATCTTCTAATTAATTGTACAAGTTCCATCCTATGGAAGCCAAATCTGTTTCATATTTATTCCTTTTCTCTATATTGCTCCTCAAACAGGTATATTCCTTCAGTTTTCCAAGAATATCTTCATGGTATCGCTGTAAAAAATTAACAAAATTACCTCCGTTTCTTATACTTTATGAGACTGTGTATCTCTAAAACTCTCCTATATATTTCTTACTCTTTATTTATTTCTGTATTTCGTCACGTTTGAAGTAAAAGAACACACATATTATACAATGGGCTCATTGTAGTTCGACAAACATATCTCTGTCCTAGTTACGGTTCATAACTATATGGCTAGTGAAAGTGTTGTACCTTAATGACACCATAGATAGCTTAATATCTATCTATCTATCTCCGGGTGGCATAGACGTTCTTCACATCGGCTCCTCAAGTATTGGATATATTACGTGTTAACAGTAAGTGTTGTCTGTATTCTTGCGTTATTGTGTTAATTAAGACCCTTGCCAGGGTCTTCGGACATTAGGGTTAATTTATTTCACCGCTTTTGGAGTGAAATTTTTACATCCTAAAATCTTGTAATTGTCTCTACGCTAGTGGTAATGGAAGCCATTATCACAGGTAACGATGACACGTCCACTAAACAAACTGAAGGAGAGCGGGTAGCGGAAGTTACAAGCCTCCCTACTGAAAGAATAATAATTATTAGAAACATTGAAAAAATGGAACCTAACCCTAATGAAAAAAATGTGAAAAAAATTGACTCGGGTAAATTGCCAAAATTAATGGATGCCGTTTCGACTTTTCACGGCGCTACGCCCACCAGCAAAGCTGAAAGACAACGAGTAGCTGTAACTACAAGTCTCTCGGATACTGAAAATATAAGTGAACATTTTGAAAAAATGGAGTCTAACCCCAAAGGGGAAAACAATGTGAACGCATACACCAACATAAATAACACAAACACAACAAAAAATGAAAATTGTAACAACAAAAATCAAGAAAACCACATTTCGACAAATGTAAACAGAGAGGGGGCGAAAAAAATGTCGTTCGTGGAAAGCATAACAAATCTATCGTGTACGAACCTATTGACATTTCGAACATGGCCTAGCAAATGGAAAAGGCACGGAAGTATATAGATTTGGAGGAGAATGGTCTATTTTATTTAAATTCTCCCCCAGAGCTAAACAAGGAAAATAGCTTAAAAACTATTATTTATAGGACAATATCATACAAAACCCGTAGGCCAGTACAACTCACACAGACAGAGATTGAACTGGCTTTAAAAGATCATCTGCAAAACATTGTATTCATTCGGAAGGATAGACTCTACGGTAGTCTATCCATCCGAAGGAAAGATAAATTGACGGCCGAAAAACATTCCCTGGCCCCAATTGTGTCCCCCTTATTTAACTTCTTCCCCACTTATTTGGGAAGAAAAACACAAAGATTGACCATACACAATATCGATCCAGATATTGATTTCTGGGCGGTACTGTGTGGCCTCCTCGACTTGAAAGATGATGCAGTAATTTTGGTAGGTAAGTCTTCCAGCAACGTGTTCGGTGGAACTAACCTGCAAGTTCTGGTGCAAATGCAGCCAGAACGAATTGTTAGGATCCCCGACCGAATATTGCTGGATGGGCTTGCCTACTAACACATCACAGTGGAGGGTAGACGGCCCGCTTGTTACCTCTGTGGTGGCAGAGGTCACCTGAGGGCTGCCTGTTCCCAAGCAAACAAAAAAACAGCGATTTTGCCCACACAAACAACTACAGCACTAACAACACAAGCTCCACCACCACCACCACAAAAACAACTAACACCACAAGTTAAAACACAACTGAAAACAATCCCACCCATCCCCCCACACAGAAAACAAATACAATAACACCGACACCACAAACACGAGCCGAAAATGAACCCCTCCCATCGAATACAGAAGACGACCTCCTTTCGTCGTCAGACCCACACAACTCCAAACACCCCAACCCCACCACCCACTGATGCCCCTACACTTCCACCACCCAACCCAACAACCCATCCCCCACCCCCATGGAAATTGTGCGGCCTGGTCACCGAGACGCAGAGAGATAAGTGCCTTTTCTCTTTACCACCAACATGGCTGTCTGGAGAATAGGTTGTCTAAATGCGCGTGGCCTGGGCTCACCTTGGAAGCAAACAATGCTTCTAAATGACCTCAAGTCACGATGTATAAATGTGATGGTTATTTCCGAGGCCCGGATCAGCAGCGTGCGACAGCTGTCCCCCACCTTTGATGACTTTGAGATGCACGCATCTCTCTGTCAGCCCGGAGTTAGTGACCTCCATGGTCAATCTTGATAGAACGCATAGACAGGGACCCGGTTACTGGAAGATCAACTTTTCCTTACCGGCAAGTAAAGCTGACAGGAACCGGATTAGTACATTTGTTAAGGAGCGGTTGACGGGCGCCATCGTCAACAGCAGGTGGTGGGGCTCTCTCAAAAGAGAGATTAGAGTAGCTTCAATAGGAGTTAGTAAGGAGTTAGCCTCAGATAGAAATAGGAAGGAAAGGGAGTTAGTAGATAGTGTAGAAGAGGCAATTAGAAGCGGCGACGTAGCCAGAGTGCTAGTGTTGAAAACGGCCTTGGGCCAGTTCTTCGACGCGAAACACGAAGGCTCCGTTGTCCGAAGCAAAATACGTGCTCTGGGAAACGAGGGGACCAAAGCTGTTAGCTGGGCCCCCGTGACAGAAGCCAAAAGTGGGACTAGATCCACTATCCGGTCTTTGCGAGACCAGGATGGACGGGTGATCCTTGAACCTAAGCAGATGTGCGAGGCCTTTCAAAGGCACTTTGCCCGATTGTTCGGATGGGACGAGGGGCCGGATGGGGATGTAGACCTCGGTCCATACCTCGACGGCCTGCCGCGTCTTTCGGACGAGGAGGCGAAGTCCTGCGAGATGCCGATCTCAGCTGCTGAAATAGGGGATGTGCTGAGCCAATGCGGCAGACGCAAATCTCCAGGCCTCGATGGTCTTCCATACGAACTGTATTTAAGTATGCCGGACTTGTTCTTCGATCTCCTCGAAGCGGTCTACTGCAACTGGCAACATAACGGGAGAATTCCCTGTTCCGTGACCAAGGGCGTAGTCTCGCTAGTGAGGAAGGACGAGAACAAGGGGGATGAAATAAGTAATTTTAG
Organism: Eledone cirrhosa; assembly: GCA_964016885.1. Taxonomy (NCBI): domain Eukaryota; kingdom Metazoa; phylum Mollusca; class Cephalopoda; order Octopoda; family Eledonidae; genus Eledone; species Eledone cirrhosa. The sequence continues at coordinate 54,781,344 of OZ024745.1, forward strand.
ACCCATAACACTGCTAAATGCAGTGTTAAAGATTTTGGCCAAGGTGTTATCAAAGAGGTTGGCGCTTGTCGTGGGCAACCTGGTGGGAGATGCGCAGACATACGCCATCCCATCCAGGTCCATTCACGACAACCTCCATCTCATGCGATACATCATAGAGCGGGTTGGGAACCACCGCGGCTTTGGTGGGGCCCTGATCAACTTGGATCAATCTAAAGCGTTTGATAGGGTCGACCATCGTTACCTGGAGCGGTGCTAGTGGCGGCAGGTTGCCAACCTGTTTTCAGGGACTGTATCACTGCCATTCACAGCAGCCGCATCTGCTCGAGGGTCAAGGTAAACGGCTACCTCTCGGAGCCGTTCGAAATCACGCGGTCCATCCGACAGTGTTGCCCTCTCTCCTCCCTTCTGTATGTATTGGCCCTAGAGACACTGCTGCGGAAGTTGGAGTTGTTACAGGGCATACCTTTAGAACCGGGATTGCAGAAAGCGGTGTCGGCCTACGCCGATGACGTGACAGTAATGGTGTCAACCGCCTCGGAAATCGGAGTGATAGGCACCTTACTGGAGGAATACGAAACGTTTACAGGGGCTAAGCTGAACCGGGACAAGTCAGTCGGTTTGCAGCTCGGCGAGTGGAGGGGTAAACCGATGGCTTCCAACGGCGTCGTCGGACGTTGGAAGGAGGGCCCGGGGTAGTTGCTCGGGCCAGACCTCCAGGTGGAAAAGAACTGGGGTGAGGTATCGAACAGGGTGTTTGCGCTGACGCGGAAGTGGGCTGATTGCAATCTATCCCTGAAAGGTCGGGCGGAGGTGGCGAACGCTTATATAGCGTCTGTCATATATTACCGCCTGACCGTTGTGCCTTGCTCAAGGGAAATGCTCACCAAAATGGAGCGCGCACTCTTCCAATTCCTTTGGAAGAAGCGGGCTTCTTTGGTGAGGAGATCCATCTGCTGTCAACAGCCTTCGAAAGGAGGGCTGGGGATGGCCGTGGCAGTTGATGCGTAATCACGCATTAAGGCTACGGCACCTCCAGGTATTCCTCACCGGTCAACCGGTGTGGGCCGCGTTTGTGAAGCGAGCCTTTCCGAGTCTCGTTTCGCTCACCGAGCTGCTGTCCTGGGTCAAGCAAAGACCGAGAAAACTGGGCGCCTTGCACACCGAATGTGCCCAGGGGCTCACGGCTCTCTGGCAGGCGGATCCGGCTATCGGTTGAGACTCCACGTCGTCTTTCTATAGAGGGCTGGTGGTTAGTAGGGGCGACGACGCCCTCGGACAAATCCTAGGCATGGAGGAAGACGAACTGGCCAGCCTATTCGGGAGGACATTTGGCCCGGGACCTATGGACAACTTCCAGAAGTCCCTGGCCTGGCAGTACTACCGAATGGCACTGCCCGTTCGAGAAAAGCTCTACAGACACGGGCTCCCAGGTAGGGACACCTAAAAAAAAATCTATCCCAGATGCGTGCGCGACGAGGAAACCGTTGCGCACGCATTGGTACACCGCTCGGGCGTTGCCTATCTGTGGGGCTATGTCGAACGACTGCTCTCACGGGTGGGCCCAATCCGGTTGACCACTGAGTCCATTGTCACGATCAAGTCGCCTCCCCCCTTCAAAAATGAAGGAGAGGCTGTCTTCTTCAGTGTAATAGCCATAGTGAAAGAGGTGGTATGGTGGACACGTTTGAAAGGTCTGAGGTCGGACACCTTTCTCTCCGGCCAACAACTGGTCCGTTTCTTTAAATAACATTTTAAGAGAAGTATTAGAATGGAGAGAGAGGTGCTCTACCTCAGCAAGTTTTATGAAAGGTGGGTGAAAGTAGCGAGAATGGCCCGTGTGAATAGGCCTTCTCTCTTTATCCTCCTGTAGGTGGAAAGGTGGAAGTGCAAAGTAGCACCCCCTCTCTGTGCTCCTAAGGAAAAGGGTTACACAATTTTTCGGGGGTGTGTGTAACCCACAAAACGCCTCCTCCTAATTGAGGACTGTATTGTTAATTTTATATTTGTTATTTGTTGTTTTACTCGTTCCTTTATGTTAACTCCCTCTTTGTATTTGTCCCCTTCGTTTGTGTCCTCGTGGCAAATAAATATAAACTTATCTATCTATCTAGCTATCTATCCATCACAAGTTGGTGACCGGAGTGGTCAACGTTGATAGAACACATAGACAAGGACCCGGTTACTGGAAGCTAAACTTGTCCTTACCGACAAACAAAGCTTACAGTAAGTGGATTAGTTATCTAGTTAAGCAGCGGTTGACGAGGGCAATTGTCAACAGCAGGTGGTGGGGCTCTCTCAAGAGAGAAATTAGAATAGAATCAATAGGTTTTAGTCAGGAATTAGCATCAGTTAGGAATATAACTGAAAGGTAATTGATAGATAGAGTAGAAGAGGCGATTAGGAGGGGCAACGTGGCGGGCGTGCTGGCGTCAAGAACGGCCCTAGACCAGTTCTTTGACGCGAAGCACGAGGGCTGTGTTGTCAGGAGTAAAATAGGTGCTCTGGGTAAGGAGGGAGCCAAAGCTGTTAGCTGGGCCTGAGTGACAGAGCAAAAAGTGGAAACAATTCCACGATACGGTCTTTGAAGGACCAGGATGGACGCGTGATCCTTGAACCTTAGCGGATGTGCGCGGCCTTTTAACGGCGCTTTGCACGACTGTTTGGTAGAGGCGGCGGGCCGGGTGAGGCTATGGATTTCGGTTCATACCTCGACGGTCTGCCACAGCTCTCGGACGGGGAGGCTAAGTCCTGCCAAAGGCCGATTTCAGCCGCTGAAATAGGGGAAGCGCTGAGCCTATGCGGCAAACGCAAATCTCCCGGTCTCGATGGTCTACCATACGAACTTTATGTATAGATGCCGGACTTGTTCTCCGATCTCCTCGAGGCGGTCTACTGCAACTAGTAACAGAACGGGAGAATTCCCAGTTCTGTGACCAAGGACGTAGTCACGCTGGTGACGAAGGACGAGAACAAAGGGCTGACATTGATAACTTCAGGCCCATAACTCTGCTAAACACAGAGTTAAAGATTTTGGCCAAGGTGTTAGCGAAGAGGTTGACGCTTGTCGTCGGGAACCTAGTGGGAGAAGCGCAGACATGCGCAATCCCATCCAGATCCACACACGACAACCTCCACTTCATGCGATACATCGTAGAGAGAGAGTAGGGTGTAAACCCGGCTTTGGTGGGGCCCTGATCAACTTGGATCAATCTAAGGCGTTCGATAGGGTCGACTATCGGTACCTGGATGCGGTGCTCGCGGCGGCAGGCTTCGTACCCGTTTTCAGAGGCTGGATTGCTGCAATGCACAGCAGCAACACCTACTCGAGGGTCAAGGTGAACGGCTACCTCTCGGAGCCGTTCAAAATCGCGCGATCCATCCGACAGGGAAGCTCTCTCTCCTCCCTTCTGTATGTGCTGGCTCTCGAGTCACTACTGCGGAAAGCAGGATTGCGGAAAGCGGTGTCGGCCTACGCCGATGACGTGACAGTAATGGTGTCGTGTGCCTCCGAAATCGGGCAGATCGGCACCTTACTGGAGGAATACGAAACGTTTACACCAGCCAAGATGAACCGAAACAAGTCTGACGGTTTGCAACTCGGTACGTCGAGAGGCAAACCGATGCCCTACGACGGCGTCGTCGGACGCTGAACGTAGGGACCGGTGAAGCTGTTCGGGGTCTGGTTCGGACCGGACCTCCAGGTGGAGAAAAACTGTGATGAGGAAACGGGCAGGGTGTTTGCACTCACCCAGAAGTGGGCCGAGTGCAAACTATCCCTGAAAAGTCGAGCGAACACTTATATAGCTTCCGTTATCTACTACCGCTTGACCGTCGTGCCTTGCCCAGCGAAAACACTCGCCAAAATGGAGCGCGCGCTCTTCCGATTCCTTTGGGAGAAGCGGGCCCCTTTGGTGAGAAGATCGATCTGCTGTCAACACCTTTCGAACGGAGCGCTGGAGATGCCGTGGCTGACGATGCGTAGACACGCATTAAGGCTACGGCACCTCCAGGTTTTCCTCACCGGTCAGCTGGTGTGGGCCCCTTTTGTGAGGAGAGCCTATCCGTAACTCGTCGCACTCACCGAGCTGCAATCATGGGTCAAGCAAAGACCGAGAAAAGTGGGCGAGTGGCACATTGAATGTGCCCAGGCAACATACTATAGAGGGTTGGTGCGCAGTAAGTGCGACGACGCTCTCGGAGAGGCTCTGGGCATGGAGGAAGACGAGCTAGCCAGTCTGTTCGGAAGGACGTTTGGCCCGGGACCGATGGACAACTTCCAAAAGTCCATAGCTTGGCAGTGCTACCGAGGAGCTCTACCCGTTCGGGATAAGCTCTACAGACACGGGCACCCGGGTAGAGACCCCTCGAAGAAGATCTGTCCGAGATGCGTGCGTAACGAGGAAACCGTCATGCACGCATTCGTACACTTCCCGGGCGTTGCTGACCTGTGGGACTATGTAGGACTACTGTCGCGGGTGGGACCAATCCGGTTGACCACCGAGTACATTGTCACGAATCAAACCGCCTCCCCCCTTCAAACACGAAGGAGAGATGGTTTTCCTCTGTGTGATAGCTATGGCGAAAGAGGTTGTATGGTGGACGAGGTTGGAAGGGCTGAGGTCAGACACCTTTCTCTCCGGCCAACAACTGGTCCTTTTTTTCAAGTACCATTTTAGAAGAAGGATCAGAATGGAGAGAGAGGTGCCCTACCCCAGCAAGTTTTATGAAAGGTGGGTGAAAGTGGCGAGAATGGCCCGAGTGAATGGGCCTTCTCTCTATATCAGCCTGTAGGTGAGAGAGGAGAGGAAGGAGGAGAGGAAGGGTACACCCGCTCATTGTGCTCCTGAGGAGGAGGGCTGCACATTTTTTTCGGGGTGTGTGCGACCCACGTCAACGCCCCCTCCCTATTGAGGCCTTCGATTGTTGAATTTGATTTGTTATATATTTTTACACGTCCCTTGAAATGTATGTAAACTCCCTCTTGTATTTGTCCCAATCTGTGATGACCTGGTCGCAAATAAATAGAAAGTTATCTATCTATCTATCCAACTAGCTAGCTAGCTAGCTATCAATATTATGGATTGGCAGTATCGGTAGAGGGTAGGACGCCATGCTTTGACGCATAGAGTTACGGCCCTTTCCATTCTGAGTTCAAATCCCGCCGAGGTTAACTTTGTCTTTCATCCTTACGGGGTCGATAAAATAAAGTACCAGTCATGTAATTGCTGGTCTTGTGCCAAAAGTAGAAACAATATTATTATGTAACGGTATGTCTCTCTAACTGGCCATCCATTTATCTACCTATATATATGTATTCTATACCCATCTGTCTCTCTCGATAAAAGGAGGCAGGAAGAGGGTGTAACGAAAATGATTTCGATTTTATTCGTGAAGATCCTAATTAATAGGCAAATGATGTTCGAATAGAAAATGCCTGTTATTTAACTTCCCCAGATGTTATAGTTATATATGTGAAATAGCAATCACGGAAAAATACACAGTCTCTTGTTAACGCAAAGAAGAATGTAGTAAGCATGTTTATTTTATACGATAGCATACACTATGCATATTACAATACACACATTATTCATGCATGTTCATATATATACATATATATTGAGATTCTCCGGTAGTAGAACCGGGAAGAGCAGAAATCTAAGAAGTACTCGATACATGGTAAGATGCTGAGTGGGTACATTAGTGAATGTAGAGTATCTAGAATGTAGAGTATCTAGAATGTAGAGTATCTAGAGTTTCGGCCAGTTAAAACGTCGAGCTTGCGGTAGATCCGCTACTAATATATATATAGTAGCACATTGTTTTGGATAACCAAAGATGTGGGTTTGTATCCTATATACGTCAATGCTCACCCCCCCCCCCATTCTGTGGGGTTTTTAAAAATCCCCACTGCTAGAATAAATTCTTAGATAAAATACGGCGTAAGCACTATTTACTAGCTATTTAAAAAAAATCTCCGCTGCTTCTAAAGAAAGCCCAGCTTTGTATCTTCCATATATATATATATATATATATATATATATATATATATATATTTATATATATATATTTATATATATATATATGTGTTTGTGTGTATTCCACGCACACATACAAATACACTCACACATACACACACATATATATATACTTAATACAAATATTAATAATATTAATTGTGAGTAAGTACATTCATTTGCTGGAGAGCTTATATATATATATTGAGAGTTTCTATATAAACCAAAGACTTAAGGCATTTACAAACTGACGATTGTTTCTACCCGGGTTACGCTAGCAGTAGCAAATTATTTTATTTAATAATTTGACTACGGGTGTCATCAGAGTTTATTTTAATGCTGATACAATTTATTCTAGATAACATTCAGAACAGATTGTATCAGCATTTAAAGAAATCCGACGTCACTGGTTGTCTGCTTACTATTGGCTAATTATTAAATGAAATGGTTTGCAATAGGTAGCCTTACCTTGGTAGAAACAATTGACAGTTTAGAAATGCCTTAATGCTATTGTTTATATACAAACTATTAATATATACATATATATGAACAGATTATGGGCCCCAACGGCCTGAGCTCAACTGTGGAGGTCATGAATCTTTTCATATTACCCATTCTACTATTCTAAGTATCGAGTACTCTGCTGCATTATGGTCCACCTGGTATCTTACCACACCCTTGTTATATATATATATATATATATATATATATATATGTAATCAGCGCAACATTTCTTTCTCACTTTCCACTATATATTTGGCACTAACATTGTCTAACCAATTTACTGAATGAATGAATATGCTTTGTTAATTGGGTTGTTTCCAATTCATGTCGGGATTTGTTATCGGACATTACTTCGGTAACCGTTTGTTTTCTTGTCACATCTTATCCACATGGAAGCCACAATTTTAAATGAAAGAAATGACATTGTATCCAAATAAAATATCCGTGACATTCGTGTATAAAGTTGCCACCCACAGAGCCAGGGGTTGACAGTAAGGCGGATGACTTCTCATTATGTACCTCTCAGTATAGAATGCTTTCATAAAATTGAAATTTACGAAAGCACTCAAGAGGATTGTGCTAGTGGTAAACCAGTCAAGAGATTAGGTCTACTAACCGAATACATCTAGTACGAAGAAGAGAGTTAGAAATGAAATGGAAAAAAAAATGTTATTTACGGAAATATCTGCACAAAGATAAAACAATAACATTGGAAAAGTAATATATCAGTCATTGACACTTCTCAAACAATCGAACACAGGCATAGACGCAGTCATATTAACTAGAACACACAATATCATTTCTCATCAGAAAAAAATGAACCAATATTACTGAGTAATGTGGTCATGAATGTGGTGCATTCATATAGAAAATACGTTATGAATGTAAAGTAATGCTAACTGGAAGATAATTTTATATAAAAAGAAAGAATTGGT
>OZ024745.1:54791299-54898799 GCA_964016885.1 Eledone cirrhosa
ATCTATAAACTCAGCAAATTGGCATGTCTATCAGTTCTAGAGATATGTTAATGTAATTTACTGGTCGAATCAGCGTGCACAGTTTCTATATTTTCAATTCCACTCTCGAGGTTCCGCGGGACATTCGCTTATGGTGTAGATGAAAATGATAGACGCAAACATCTTCTAATGAAATGAAAATATATCCGAATGGCATTCAGATGTTCTCGTATGTTGCGTACAGGGAAATAATTCAAATCGTTTATAATTCCTTATTTCCAGTTTGAAGTTCTCTTATTTACAGGCAGTAGTTATTTAAATGCGCATACACACACATAAGCGCAAAAACACACATACACAGACATGCACGCACGCACACACACACACACACACACACACACACACACACACACACACACACACACACACACACACACACACACACACACACACATATATATATATATATATTTATTAAAATAACAGTTTAAGCAAAGAATCGCTGCTTTCACCCTTAACGGGATCTTCTGGAAATAAAAAAGTCAATCTGTAAACGCAGAAGTAAATATTTCAAAAAACGTTGTAACCGAAGGAAGACATGAAGACGATACTTTGGTTTGTGGAAACGTTCCCTGGCAAAGAACGGAAAAAACGAAGATTATACGTCACTTTGCCTTTCATCCTTACAGGGTCGATAAAATAAAGTACCAGTAATGCACTGGGTAATTTCTGGCCTTGTGCCTAAAGTATAAACAATTATTTGGTGCCGTGAAAACAATTACACGCGAAGACAAAACCACGTTTATGGTATAAATGAAGTCATAGACTAATATATATATATACAGTGGCGGACTGGGTCTAAAAATAATGGTTGCCAGGATATGAAGGGGCCCACCTACATATAGAATTCTATCATTTAATTTTTAAAACGAATAAATAACATTTTCGAAAAATACATAAACTTGGAAACAAAACAGTTCTATCTTGTTTTTGCAGAAATATATCTTACCTACTCCAATAAAAAATATGTATTTTGCGAAATCCAGAGACTTTCAATAATGATCAGAAGTCGACTCTCAATATCACTAATAGCTCTAGGAAAGCCATGAATGACACCACATCTTTTTAACTTTGATTTTGAAAGTAGGTTTATAATTATCAATTTTCATTGTACTTTTGTGGCTGTCTCGGTGGCGTAGCTGGAGGAATCATAGACGGTGGTGATGGTGGTTTGAAGTTCGATCCTGATCAGGAGTAGGGTTCTCGGCCAACCTTTTCAGTTTTTTTCTATTGGTTGTAAAATAAAAACTTAAAATGGTTAAATGTATCTCTTGACCAGGAATGAACCCAAGGTCAGGATCTCCACGGTCTCTAGTACCTACCGCTAGGCCACAGAGACAACTTCGAAATCTTATGAAAATTCATACTTATAAAACTACTTGCAAAATTTTCAAAACAAAGTGGTCTTGTATCGTTCATTCCTTTCTCAATGTTATTGCTCCTACTTTAGATCGACTTCTAAATCCTTTGGGTGTTCCATAAACTACATCCTCGTTTTGTTTCATATCTTTCTAGATTATATTTTAACCTGTAATCCATGTTTAATTTCTGTGGGAACCTCATTTCTCCCCTTCTCTCTCTCTCTCTCTCTCTCTCTCTCTCTCTCTCTCTCTCTCTCTTTTTTTCTCTGTGATATTTGAATCTACTATGATTTGGGCTTACCTTATTCCTATATATATATTTTTGCATGTCAGATTCAAACTTAAAATGATTGGCATTATATATATATATATATATATATATATATATATATATATATATATATATATATATATATATATAGAGAGAGAGAGAGAGAGAGAGAGAGAGAGAGGGAGAGAGTGAGAGAGAGTTTCAGAAGATCCCGTTAAGGTTGAAAGCCACAATTTTTGCTTAAACTTTAATCTGCTATTTTAATAAATAAATAAATATATACATATATATATATGTGTGTGTGTGTGTTTGTGTGTGTGTGTGTATGTATATATATCTCTCTCTCTATATATATATGTATATACATATATATATACACACCCTTGACCACTAATTGATTTGAAAGATGTCGTTAACCCATCGGTACCAAACATTATTTGGTCAGTAGTTCCTATGTAGTGTGTCTATATATATATATATATATATATATATATATATATATATATATATATATAAATGTTTGCATGCATGAATGAATACACTAAGCTTTAGATTTAGTAGAATGTATAACCACAGATTCCGGCTATCAACTCTATGATATATTTTGGTTTCTAGTAATTCCCTGGGGAATTGGTTGACCAATTGTTTTTTCTACTTTTTAAAGAAATTTATTCTTTCTCTTAGATTTCATGCATTTTTTGAAAGCAAAGCATTGGCCCCTAAAATACTACAGTGGGCCCTGCAATGATACTGTGGGCTCTTGCAATGGCATTGAGCAACCTGGCAACCTGGCCAGTCCGCCACTGTATATATATATATATATATATATATACATATATTATTAGACTTTGGGACGGTGATGTTGCCAATAAAAAACACACGCACCAGTTGCTTTCACTCCAATTTATTATGAATTAAATTATAAATTTAAAAATTATAAATTTCCGGTGGTTGGCTGGTCCCACAAACAGACGGTTGTTCATATATTGTCAAAGTTCTTTCGTCACACATTCTGTGACCTCTTCAGTGACTGGGGATTATTTTCTTTGTTTTGTGCCTCTCTTTTGCTCTGTCCTACGCCATCTTGTTTTTGACAATATATGAACAACCGTCCGGTTGTGCAACCAACCAACCAACCGGAAATTTATAAATTTTTAAATTTATAATAAATTGGAGTGAAAGCTACTGGTGCGTGTATTCCTTATTGGCAACATGCCCCTCCCAAAGTATAACAATATCGGTTTCAACACACGTTTTCAGATAAAGAATCTTGCTAAATAAATTCAGAAACGATATATATATATATATATATATATATATATATATATAGTACCTCTGTTCACATCACATGAAATTGAACACCCCTTTTAAATATATTCACAATAATTCACAATAGTATAGGATCTCTACTTTTTCTCCTCTCTCTTTTTTTATCTAAATCTACATCGTCAGAGCCACGGAACATTGTCTTCAATTCTCTTCCGTCTTCGTTACCTATGGTCATGAATCTTGGGTAATGAACGAAAGAATATGATTGCGAATGCAAGCGGCCGAAATGGGGTTCATCTGGAGTGCGTTTGGAGTAACGTTACTCGATAAAGTACGTAACTCGGAGGTCAGAAACCCTCTCAGGGGCGAACCGCTACTTCTCCGAATTGAGAGATCACAGCTCCGATACTATGGACATGTGGTTAGAATGTCTGAGGAAAGAATCGCTGGAAAGATTTGGGCAAAACCAACAGGTAGGAGACCCAGAGCTAGACACCGAGCCAGATGGTTGGATATAATTCATGAATCTGCTGGTCACGCCTGGGGATCCAACCGGATCTGTTGGGGACGGTTGCTTCTGACAGGACCCGTTGGGGTGAGGGTTTAAGGACTCGGCCTCCATGACCCTCTCATGAATAAGTGGGCGAAGAAGAAGAAGAAGAAGAAGAAGAAGAAGAAGAAGAATAGAATCCAATCAAACATGAGCAAAGACTGGACGAACTGTAAAATATACTTATTCAAAGAGACATCCCACTTGCCAAAATTACCAATGGAATGGAAAGGCTAAAATATACAGATATTCAAGAGCTATGGAAAAAAAAAAATACAAATCAGGGGAAATATTTTTCCATATTTCAGCTTTATACTACATACATGTCAAAATGTTTAACTACCTACGCAAAAACCAACTTATTCTATATGAAGATGGGAACATTAAAAAAAATATTGAAGCACACTAAATCACCAAACGTAGAAGACTGCCCAACACACTAAATCTCAAACTCCATTGTTAAACAATGTGGAATAAAAAGTGTGTTACATAATTATACCCTATCAAATTTAAGAATGGAAAAACCTTCAGAGTAAAAACAAATTTCACCGGCAACTCGGAAACACTAAAAATGACCATACACCGCCAATTAATACGTGATGAAAGCATAAGACAAATCCCAGTAAGTAGTCACATTGCAATATGTACCCAACCTCACAATGTTCCACTCTCCATACGATCAGGCTCTTTCCCCCAATAAAAGAGAAGAAATGTAGAAAAACAATTCATTAACGAATAAAAATAATCGCAATTCAATTTATAATTGTCCCCCATTAGAGAAAGATAACGATCTATAAATAGGACCAACTGATTTACAAACACCAGTAAGCAAACCTATGCATGTGCAACCACAGACACAGACATACACACACACATTCACACACACAAAAACACATATAAACACGCTCATACACACACCTCAAGATAAAATGAAAATTCATCACTCCAAAGATGAATTTTCCTGATCAGAAATTTGCACCAAAATCTTTTTTTAGTAATATTTATCTATTAAATCTTACAGAAATCTCGCCAAAGGATCTCTTTCAATCATGTTCAATCTATATTTGTAATTTTCTTTATTTCTCTTCATTCTTTTATTCTTGGTTTCATCTGCAACACCAAAAAATGAACTTGAACTCCTGACATAATGGTGCCTCACCTAAACCTCCCTCCCCCACACACATATATATAACCCCACCCCCCACACACATTACGAGATAAAAGAAAAATCACAACCTTCGTAAAACATAACCACAACAAAAAAGATTTCTTCATGATTGAAAAACTTTTCCTTAAAAACTTTTTATCATATGTATTTATACATTTCACTTTGAATTTTCAATAGAACTTCCAACCGTCTTTATATCTAATTTTATCTATGTTTATATATTTGTATTTATTCTTTTGTTCTTGTTTTTATCTACAGATTCTAAAAATAAACTTTAACTCTTGACACAACGGAACCTCACTTAATCCCCCCCCCCCCACACACACACACACATATCCAGATACACACAGGTGCACTACAGAACAACAAAATACCATATGGGCCTTAACTGTAAATAGAAAAAACATCTTTCTATCTAAACCAATAATATTTTCTAGTAAATCAAAGGAAACATGTCCCGTTGAACCCCTAATTTCACACTCATCATTCTGCCATTCACAAAGAATATATATATAGAGAGATTTTGAGAAAATATTCACATATGCTCTAACCGCCCCCAGATTAAGAGCATAGGTATTTTCAATATGTGATAAATGAGACAGACCAACCGAAACCGATAATATTCGATAAAACTTAAATTCATTTAATGTAGCAAATATCAATTATTCTGTGGGATTAAGAAAAAGAAGCTTTAAACATATTCTGTGCAACCACTTTTAACTCCCCACCCACAGAAATATATATACGCATAAGTTTATCGAATAACGGAAAATTGCACATAATGGCAGAATTATAGATGTCAAAGTCACAAAAATGGCTACAGGCGCTATCGAAGAAAATGTAATTGAGAGGCAACAGATCATCTAGTCACCAGTTATGACAAATGTAATGACTCAGGGATACAATAATATCTTATATAATCGACAATTTGCTAGACTTGTTAAAGAGTCGATAGAATAGCTTGCACTACTATTTTCGGCGTTCTCCTCTCTCGTTCCAATCGCAGTGAAGCTAACTTTCGTACTTAAGCCGATTTCGTACTTTTTTACTCAGAATTGGCTATGACTAACAAGATAATTACAAAAAAAAAAAAAAAAAAAAAAAAAAAGACTCGAAATAACGCAACGGGAAATCACCTTCATTCTCTCACAGGAAACTTCAGCTACACGTATAGAGTGATTATTATTGATGTCACGAAAAGAACTCCATCATTCACCAGAGTGAAGTATTATGTATTCATTGTTTTATGTGCGTGGGTCAATGTTTTGCAGTGATACTGTTAAAATAAAGGAATGACATAAATAAGTTTATTAAAAATATTCTGTATGAATTAACAAAGAATGTTGCATTACATTGCAATAGAAAAGACTCAATAATCACTTATATTATTTAAAGAATGAAAACAGCTTGTAATGTGAGCTATTGACAATTAGAGGAAAGCCGAATTGTTTGAAATGATAGCGGACTAAATTAATCTAGTAGAGTGATACATTGATATAGTGAGTAGATGGATTAAGTATACGCCTAACTTAATAGCATTTAATTATAAAATGTACACTGAAACTATAGAAGCCATCGAAAAATGTATTTTGTTTAAATCCTGCACTAAGCTCAAGAATATTCTATGAAATGTCTGAACATTTTGCTACATTACTCTGTGTTATGTGATAACCTGCAATAAACCAGGACACTCCAACGTGACATGGAACTAACAAAACATAAAATTATAACAACAATAAGCGCAACAACATCAGCAACAATAAAAAATTCAAAAAAGACAGAAACTACCACTATCAATATTACCAAAGACAAAAGTATCAAAATAAAATAAAATAATTATTACAATAAAGAAAATAGAAGCAAAATTAAAAAAAATATATATTTTTTCCGTAGCAACATCATCTCAATAAACATTTTATTAAAAAAAAAATCAAAATTCATGCAACTCCAACAGCAGCAACATGATCCTAATTACTACCACTAACCCCACACCTGCTAATATCAACATCATCATCATCAGCATCGTCATCGTCATCATCACTAGCAGCAGCATCATCATCGTCATCGTCATCATCATCATCATCATCATCATCATCATCATCATCATCATCATCATCACCACCAACATCATCATCACCATCATCATCATCATCAATATCACATTGACATAACCAACAAAATATTCGATGATAAAATCACGTTCCATAAAAGGAACATTAACTTTAAAAAAAAAATTTAAACGTTTAGCATGTACATTATTGTCCTCGACATCATCAACATGATCATGCTGCTCCACCACATCCTTATTCTCGTTTTCTTCATCGTTATCATCATCAACGTCACCATCATCATCATCACCATCATCATCATCATCATCATCATCATCATCATCATCATCATCATCATCATTATTATTATCATCTTCATCATTATCATCGTCACTGTCCCCCTTCTCCTCCCCCTTCTCCTCCCCGCCTACTCCTCCTCATCATCATCAACCATATTCTCATCTTCGACCTCTACGTCATTATTATCAGTACCATCATGATCATGATTACCACAAATCATCTACCCCCCTCATGCTTCTCATTCACTTCTTCCCATTACAATGAAGGGCAATAATAAAGATAAAACAAAAGTACAAACAAAAACAATGAAGAAGGCCAAATACTTGTACATTATGCATTAATATTCAATTTAATCCATTTCGACATCAAACTTTCAAGTCAGTGGCTATAAAGGAAAACATCAAGAAGAACAATAAAATATTTTCTTTTCCTTCATTCCTGTCTTTCTTCCTTCCTTTTTATCCCTCTCTCTCTCTCTTTCTGTATCACACTGATTTCTATATATACATATTTAGATTTTTATTATTTTTATAAAAAATCATAAAGAAATGTCTTTCGCTTTTTCAATTTCCAAATCTGAAATATCAGCGGTCTACAATTAACTTGACGTAATCATGCCATGCTGCTTAACTTATTCACTCTGCCACACACCAACACCTCGGTATAGCGCTTACACAGACACATACATGCTCATAGCCAGGCAAACAAACGTCACCCACATTCACCTACATCCCCGGTTTAAAATCACCGCATCTCACGCAGCAACAGTCCATCCACTTTAAGCATATCACACAAAACCTATCAGAGAGTGCACACTGGTTCTTCATTCTCTTTTTTTAATTTTATAATACTGTTTACAATAATTTTAATACATCCATCCATCCATTCCTACATGCAATCATACATACATACATACATACGTACATACGTACATATATACATACATACGTACAAATATATATATATACACATTATGCCCTGACCTAGTCCAACGATATTTGAAAAATTGTAGAAGCACTGATCATAAAGAGATCGTTGTTGTTGTTGTCGATATTACTATTATTTTTATAACTATTTCTATTATTATCATCATTAATTTTATTAATGCAATTTGCAGAATTTTGACGAATTTCTTCGAAGTAAGGTCACAATCAATATTTGCATTTTTGTAATTCAGATGTTAATTGTGATCACCCAAAGAGGATAACGGATTTATTTTATGATTTAGAGGGAAGCATATCACTTTTTATATATCATTTTAAGTGTTTTTGCCTAGGCTATGAGACTCCAGCTTTGTAGGAATATAAAATTATTAACACTGGGTAACACATATGCACTCACCTAATACACATGCGCACATTACAAACGCTGACACACATACACACAAAGTCGCACACACACCGACAGTGTCGGAAGATGTACTTGGAGATATTTATAGCCTCCGACACATTCTATGAATGCAAATTATTTGTATAGTGTTGTAAAACAGCATCACATACATTTCCACACACACGCACATACACATTTATACAGGTGCCACTATGCAGTAACATAAACGTTTCTACACACACAAAAGTACACGAATAGAATGGTGTAGATATTATTTCCCAAATGACAGCAATTCAGGTTTTCATAGAATGCATTTCTATTTGGATGTTAAAATGGCCCTATCAGTATACGTTTGTTTGACTATTTCTCCAGATAGTGTAGCGCAATCAGAAACCAGCATATTAAAATATGTATTTTGGATTACTCTTATCACTTTCTGGGGATTGCGTTTTGTCAGAATGATATCTTGCCTCAACACAAATCTGAATAACTATTAGATTTAATATATAATTATGTATGCTGCATCATTTATATATATATGTATGTATATATATATATATATATATATATATATATATATATATAGCGGCGATGAATTAGTTTTGCGAGGTTTATTATATGAAATCTTGTGTCGAAATAAATGTTGTTATACTTGGGGAGGGTCATATTTGTGTAATATTGCCAGAATTAATAACAGAACACACTCACTGTTTGGTTGGTTTTCGCTTCTCGCTTCTCGCTTCTCGCTTCTGTGTCTTTTATATCGGTAATCTAACTTACTCTGTCCTCAGTGTTGCCATTGACTGACCGACGGTCAAAAATAATACAGATACAATATAGACACAAACACATATATATAGTTTATCATAAATCTTTCGTTGCACATCTGCAACATCGTCAGTGGTGCTATCTTTTCCTGCTGTTGTATTGTATGTCTACGCCATTTTTATTCTGTCTGTCTATATATTTATTTATTTATTTGCTTGTTTGTTTATTTTATTTTGTCTTCTTTGCGCATGCATTTTCGTGTGTGAATAGTGTTTTGTTTGCTGTGTGATGGGTGACTAGTGCGTGTTTATGTGCTTGTTGTTATTGTGCTTGTGTATGTATGTATTTATTTATTTATTTTATTTTATTTACTTATTTATACTTCTCTTAGGTCAGTGTTGTTTGTTTGGGTGTCGTTGTTATTCCATTCATTCTTTCTGTTTAGTCTTGGTCTTCTAATTTCTATTTCACTGGCCTCTCTGATTTGCCTATCTGCTGGGTCATTTCTATGTTTAGATATTATTCTAATTTCTTTGTTGTCTATGTTACCGTCATGTTGTTGTCTAGCATGTTCGTATAGTACTGACCCGTTTTTCGTCCTTTTAGTTCCCCCCAGTGTTGGTCTATCCTTTCACCTATGCTACGAGCTGTCTCACCTATGTATGTTGTTGTCATGTTTCTGCAAGTACCCTCTGTACATCTTATGCTATAGACTACGTTTCTAGTTTTACAGTTTATCCGGGGGTTTACCTTACATATGATACACTATCCTATTGGTGCAGTGGGTTTTCTTAAAAGGATAGGTTTTGCTGATCAGGGATTTTATGGTGGTTCCTGGCTTTTCTACCACCTTAATTTTTAAGTGGGTCTTTCTCAGGGCCTTTCTACACTGGTTAGCTAATTTCCCTCCAGGGGTAGCGTTCACAAACATGACACTCTGGTATCTCTGGTTGTCGTACCATGAGGTGGCTTTCCCTATCTTATGTCTAGCCCTATTCCATTATTTGCTCCTGTATAATGGGCAAATTCCTTTCATGTTCAGTTCTATGAGGGTCTTATACTTCTCCATGGCTCCTTCGTATACTCTGACTCTGTCTCTTTGGTTGTAGCCAGAGAACTGCATGCGGTTGATGAAATGTTGGATGTGTCTTTCCATTTCTGTTGGGTCGCACATGCGGGACACATTCTTCATAACTCGTACCAAATCTGCGATCAGAATATTAAACTTAGCACTACTGGACATTGCTGAGTATTTGAGTATCAGGTATTTGGAGGCCATGGGTTTAGTATAGTGTGAGTGGAGAATTTGGGCTCTCTCGTCTATAGTGTTAATCCAGAGTTCTGTGTCTAATACAGGTAGTCTATTGTTAGGGTGTCTGGAAGGGAAGTCGATAGTTACAGTTATACTCTGATGTATGGAATTAGCTATCTGCTGGATGCTTTCCATTGTGCTACGTTCTAAATCAAACTTGTTAGTGCTTAGAGAGCACTAACAAGTTGTATTATTTTATATGAGACATAATTAAATACATCCCTCTTTCCAAACGATCGTTTCATTATAAGTTTTCTACAAGTTGGGAAAATAATGTCCAGGTTATGTAGAACCCTACACATAGTCTATTAGAATATAAGCAGGTGGGCACTTATAAATCATCAGTGAATGCCCAATATCGATATAAAAAAAACCCTACCGATATTAACTTTCAGCCGTCAGTGTTAGAGTGACCGCCAAATTTGAAATTCCAGCAGTCTCACAAAGAGAATCTCACACCGTCACCAAGCGGGAAGGGGAGGTCATCGCAAAACATAAAAGGATAAAATAATATGCACGCAGGTCAATTAATTCTGTCAAGAATTTTAACCATGCGTGCAGAACTCAATTGGATATAAAAAAATAAATATATGCATGTATTATTTATACATGCATATAGGTATTTTCTCAGGCTAAAAACAGAGACAAGATACCGAAAAACAATCAATATTTCATACGAAGAATAAATAAAGAAAGTCATACCTAAAAAATCTCTCTCTCTCTATATATATATACAAACAAATGCATAATTGCAAACAAATTGTATATTCTTATTAGTATTCGAAAAACTCAGATTACAAATATATATATATATATATATATATATATATATATATATATATATATATATATATATATATATATATATATATATATATATATTATAAAGACAGATTAAAGTTCACGCAAAGAATTGCTGCTTTCACCCTTTTCCAGCATCTTCCCGAACAAAACAGAATGCAATTTCAAACAAAGCTATTTTAACTATATATATATACTCGAACGTGGCGGTTCGTATCTTTAAAAATATATATATCTTATGCATAGGAGAAAAGACTGTAACGTTGAACACCCCCGCCCCTCAACATACACACGCGCAAAAGCGAACATATATGAATACACGATACTAATTGTCTTTAAATGTAATATGTTTCTACTTAAATTCTATAAAATTATACCTGAACAGGATTAAACAATTAAACAATTAAACATTAATCAAACGGTGTTGCATTATGCTTATTTGCATAGTCTTCATATTAGCTTCGGAGTCTTTCTCTATGTTAATTGTCTTTAATAAGTTTAGATCTTGATTGCTTTCACTATTTAAAAACAGATAACTAAATCTCAAATTAATTTCCCTGTTAAAACTGTTTTTGGATCCCTTTAAACTTCTGAGTTATTGGTATTCCTAGGCAAGACTCACTGGTTATATTAGTGTGTTGAATAATTTACATAACCTTGCGTTTAAGTGTAGACAACTCATATATTTAGAACTGCCGTTTATTGCATCTATCATCGCTGGGGCATGAAAATCTGGGCAAATATAGTTTAAAGTGTACCAGAGTTAAAATCACATTATATACCTTAGGCCATTTCAGCATCGAGTAAACGTTTTCTTAATGTTATTTCATTTATTCATGTAAATTCGTGTAAAACGCGTCAGTAGTTAAGCATATATGGAATACATTCTTAAGAGATTCTGAAACCACTTAAAGAGACACATAATATACGATGCAACGATACAGCAAAAAATCCAAAGAATGCATACGGTCGATTGATTTGTTGAAATAGTAGTTCGATAAATTCATATCAACGTCTACCATGATACGATTCTGCGAGAAGCGACCCTCAAAACATCTTTACTGATACTTAAGTAAATATGTAATTCCAATTCTCATAATGTTTGATGATTCAAATAACCAATGTTTATCCTGTGCAGGATATCTAAAATAGAAATCAATTTCCGTCTACCAGATTCCATTCACGGCGCAATGCTTAGTTTGATGGTATAAAAGGAGACACGTGTACAGGGCGTCAAATATTATCAAACCCGAAACCATAACGGTTGCGTAATAGATTAATATATCCACACAGTCAAGATTTCACCTATGTTAAAGGTGAAACGTCTTTATTTGTGTGTGTTTGAGATATATGTATATGTTTGAGATATGTGTGTGTGTGTTTGAGATATATGTACGTGTTTGAGATATATGTACGTGTAACAAAAAATATTTCTTCTAAAAGCTATGTCTTTGAAACGAAAAGAAATGGTTGAAATTGGATACTCTTGAATTCCAGTCTTTTTCAAACATCCCCCGACAAATGGTTTTCCTATCTCCATGTGATAAATACTCACATAACACACACATATACATACAGCTTTATTGTCATTCATAAACAGACAAACACAAGAAACAAATAGGTACATAGAGGACACTGACGCATACACATAGTACCAATTTATTAATTGCAAGAGATAAAATATACAATATTTTTCACGAGCCAGGTTGAAAATTAATAAATACAAACGAAGTGGACAAATCAATAGATAGATTGGAATCTAACGCATTCTATGGAACAGATAGCAAAATACGTTATATTAATTTGGCAAACTTCTAATCTCAGACAACCCATGAATATAACACACAAACACACAAACACACACGTGAACAGACACTCACATGCGCACACAGACTTCCACACACACAGACAGACACACACACAAACACACACACATACACAGACACTCACATACACTCAAACATACACCCACACACAGCAGACACTCACACAGACACGCACACATATATATATGTATAACGAAAGAGGGAAAAAAAGTCTGCTGTGCTGAGACCGTGGAGACCACAAATCCTGGGAGTACACAGTATGTGGGAAGATGCAGAGTACATTACCTTTCTCTCTCACTCGGTCTCTCTCTCCCCATCTCTCTCCCTCCCTCTCTATCGTTCTCTATCTCTCAAACACTCTCTCACACTCTCTCTCTCTCTCTATATATATATAAAACAAAGAGGATGTCATAAGAAACCAGGTGGGCCATAACGCACCGGAGTTCAGATCTACAAGTCAAACCGGCCAGAGCTCAGCAATCGAGCTCCTGACTCTTTTCCTATACACACAAACACACACACACAGATATATATATATATATATATATATATATATATATATATATATATATATATATATATATATATATATATATATATATATATATATATATGTATGTATATATATGTATTTCGTTTCTGAATTTGGTTAGCAAGATTCTTTATCTGAAAACGTGTGTTGAAACCGATATTGTTATACTTTGGGACGGTCATGTTGCCAATAAGAAACACACGCACTATATGCTTTTACTTCAATTTATTATAATAAATTTATAAATTTAGGAATTTATAAATTTCCGGTTGGCTGGTTGGTTCCACAACCAGATGATTGTTTATATATTGTCAAAGTTCTTTCGTCACACATTCTGTGACCTCTTCAGTGACTGGGGATTATTTTCTGTTTTTGTGCCTCTCCTCTGTTCTGCACTACGCCATCTTGTTTTTGTGTATGTTATGTGCTTAGTTTGCGCATGTGTTACATCCGGGTGTCTGTGTGTGTTTATATGTGTTTATTTATTTGTTTATTTACATGTTACTGGTAGGTTGTTTGTTCTATGTGCGTGTCTGTTTTCATTTTGTCCTTAGTTGTGATGTTGCTGTTCCATTCATGTTTTCTATTTAATTTTGGTTGGAGTTCATTTATGTTTCTTGCCTCTGTGATTTGTCTAAACATTGCGTCTTTTCTGTGTGTAGATTCTATTTTTATTTCTATGTTCTCTAATTTACCCATATGTTATATTTTAGCATGTTGGTAGAGTACAGATGATTCTTTACTATCTTGAAGGTCTCGCCAGTGCTCATTTATCCGTTCCCCTATACTACGAGCTGTCTCACCTATGTACACTATATTGTACACTTGAGAAACATTTGTAACCAGGATTGAGCAGTACATCTCCTATGTAACACCTCCACTTTGTTCTTATTATATACACCCTGCTCTGAATCGCATACAGACCTGGGTTCTCTCACCAGTTTTCTTCGGACTTACTAAAATTTCTTCGCATATATATATATCTATATATATATATATATATATCATCGCTATTTCAGAGCACCAATCCTAATATCTAATTTTTGGTGGACCGGAAATCACCCTGTATAATCAGATCCTGATTATTACTGGAATTCTATAAGAATACAGCTTTTATAATTTTCGGCGGAAGCAGGGTAATGCATGGCTCTGATGAACACCAACCAGCGTGAAACAGACTGTCAGGTGTTCTCCCTACTTTCAATCAAAATAAGTAAGTGACATAGTCACTACTTTAAAATGGATAGAGAACTGTCTTCTAAATGTGTTTAATTAAACATACGGTATATTGCCAAATAGGCTATACATACATAGTTATTCACAACGTTTAAGTTGATATGGTGTTTTGAAGCGTACCATAATGTTTTCTATTGGCTCAAACCCTGTTGAAAAACCACCAACAGAAATTACTTTGCCTGGCATTATACACTTGGTTAAACTACATGCAGCGCGTGTGTGTTATAACACACACACAAACACACACACACACATACACACACACACACACAGACATATGTATATATGCATGTATGTATGTATCTATGTATGTATGTAGGTGTATATATAAATATATTCAGAGAAAGTGAAATCAATCAGACAGGTAGGTAGATGCAAATAAGTAATTTATATATGATATATAATATAGAGACATATGTGTCTGTGTCTGTGTGTGTGTGTGAGAGTGGTGCCTGTGTGTGTGTGTGTGAGATAGCGTTGGGCAGAGGAAGAATGAGGTAGAAACAGAAAAATATTAAAGATAGGAACATATGCACTAATGGGGAATTTGGAAGTAAAACAAATCTGGAATGAGAGAGGAAATTATTGTGAATGCATGTACGATAATAGTTCTAAATAGGAAAGTTAGATATACAATACCGAGAAATACTGGCTTACTTGAAATGTATTCAGTGGTAGTATGAGAAAGATATTTTACTTGAGAGAGAGAGAGAGCGAGAGAGAGAGAGGGGGAGAGAGAGAGAGAGAGAGAGTGAGAGAGAGAGCAGCTAGTGTAGATAAGTAAGTGAAGATTTCTAAATCCGCAATGTTCTTAATGAGCCACCTCTTTACTCTAGTTCGCCCTCAACACATCCACATGCACATCATCACAAGTGACAATCTCAGTTTTTTACAAAATGCAAAGTAGTTCGATATATTAACCTCTTAGGAAATGGCACAGAACATGATTTAAAAAAATTTAATATATATAGTGGCGGTGTTAACTTGGCATGCCACCCTCCAATAATTATATTTTCTCCCAAACTACGAAAACACTCATCTAATTCGCTACAGTTTATGTACATGTTTTTTTCTTTTTATCACATATCGAGATGTTCTAACCAACTTAGTATGCAAAGAACTAAACTAATCACTGCATGTCAATTGTCCAAATTTGACCCCTAACCCCATCATTCAAAAATGCTTCCACCGCTCTTGCTATACATACACACACCCGTATATAAACACAGCAAAACACTGAAACACATGACACACGCAACCAATTCATAGATGCACCATCATGTACAATATATACACCACTCCGACAATCCTTTGCACGGAATCAGTTCGTTTCATCTCTCATATGTGTACACACATACTTGCACACACATGATTGTACATACGCATATATACGCACGCTAATAACCTACACGAACTCACTCATCCTTACACTCAAACCTTGACACATACATACAGATACATACATACATTCATCATTCATCCTTTTATATACACATTTAAACATACACCCACACGGATACACACAGAGGCACTTTAAGCAACAAACACACGGATACACACACACACTATCAGTAAATAGATGTACACCACATCTATACATTGAACTGTATATACACATAAACAAAATATAAAAACAACCGAGAAAACCACCAAAAACACAGACAGAACTAGACAAACATACACATCTAAACTTTTAGACATGATGCATACTCCATACAAACACAAATATACACACACACCTATTGGCAATGCAGATACATAGACACATGTGCTAACACCTCTCTTACACACATACGGAAGATACACCCAGACATACACATACATACACTATCCCCAACAAAATACACTCCACTCGAACACACATAAGCACACTGACACTCATACACAACAATATAAACAAAATTCACAAGCCTCACACCTAAACCAACCTGCAAGAACAACTCTTTGATTTCCTCAATTCTTTTAAATTCTTTTGAATTCTGTTAGTCAAATGTTTGTATCGGCAACGTAGTCTGTATTCATAACGAAACGCACACACAACCTCCACCTCCCCTTTTGTTTCATTCATCTACCAGTCACCACCAGCTACCAAATAGCTTTTAGAACTAATGATGATTATATCAAAAATGTTTACATCACTGGAATACACATTTTCCCCATTACCATCTTTCCATTCGAGGGAGGTAAATCCCTAATCTGAGACGTGACGTGGTGCATGACGTTATCCGCCCCAAGCCTTGTCACTATGGCTACAAACCCGAGCACCACCATCCGAGATGCCGAGAAGGGGTACATAATTAAATACCAGGGTTTGACCTACCACTTAATTATCGGACCCACACTGCTGGTTTCCTTCGTAGAATCGGAAAGACATTGGAACACCTGGTGAAAGAACGCTACAAGACAGATTGACTGTGGCAATATGTGTCACTTTCTCCGTAGCAATACATTTGCCGTTATATCCTCGGAGCGCAGCTAAAACACTGCTCAGACTGGAGTGCTTCGTTTCCCCTTTTGTTATTTCTTTGATAGGGCGGTGGATTGGCAGTATCGGTAGAGGGTCGGACGCCATGCTTTCCAGCATAGTTACGTCACTTTACGATCCGAGGTTCACTTTGCCTTTCATCCTTACGGGGTCGATAAAATAAAGTACCAGTAATGCACTGGGTATTTGCTGGCCTTGTGCCTAAAGTAGAAACAGTTATTTCCTTGATTAATTGTTCTTTGTCATTCTTTTTCGAATTTTCCATTCTTGTTTCCTTATTACCGTTCGTTGTAGTTATCACATTTTTTGTGATTATCACACATTCTGAATTATATAATCAACGTCTGAAATTTTGATAATATATACGATCATCACTTCACACACTCGCAAAAACAAATATGCTTCGAACTTATATATCACCACACATGTAAATGTATCTTTATATGTATGTTTGTATGTATGTTTGTATGCAGGTATATATACGTATATATACGTACCTATCCATGTTTATGTACTCAAACACACATATGTATTATGCACTGAATGACATAAACAATAACGGCTAATATAACAGATCCATTAATCAACAATTGAAGTTTATATGGGTGTTAACATACATATCGTAGAATTTTGTTTATTTCTTTTGGTAAATGCTGTATCTTTGCAATAGTCTTCCTTTGTTAATGAATGCATGTAGATATTTACTTTTTCTTTTCGGTGTATTTTAATATAAGAAAGAAGTTGTTTTGAAGCATTTAATATTAAAACACATGATTGATAAAAAATAATGCGCCATGCAAGATGCAACAAAAATAATATTTGGTGTACTAGTTTTTTGAAAGAGATAATTATCTATATGTAAGCGTAATCAATAATATGGTAATAAAACTTTCACGAGGAGATTATCACAGGGAAAAATAAAATACCTCAGGTAAATCTGTAGCAGATTTAAAGCCATTGAGTTTCAATAGTGTCCTACTGGAAGACAATGTAGTTCATGCTGTTCCATTCTATTCAGCTGGTAACAATGATTTGGAACAGTAATTCAAATGACCTGCCTTGTCATACATTGTGTCTCAATGATTCCCTCTGAGGATAGAATGTTCAACCACTTACAGGTTAACTTTATATGCAGGCCGTACTTTTAATCAAATATCTTCAAAATTCGTCGTCGGAACTGCCGAAAGTCAATCTCCTCTCTCTCTCTCTCTCTCTCTCTCTCTCTCTCTCTCTCTCTCTCTCTCTCTATATATATATATATATATATATATATATATATATATTGGCTTCTCGCTACAATACTTTCTATAATTTTCTTTTATATATATATATATATATATATATAGGGAGAGAGAGAGGGGTGGGGGGAGAAGTATGTGTGTGCGTGAACGTATCTGGTTCTATTCAATATAATTATTCAATCGATATAGAGAGGAGCTCATTGTTTTGCAAACATACCATATCGCTCGTACATTTTCCAATCACTGTTGCTGCTAAAATAATTACATTTTTCATTATATTTACTCGATTTGACACGCTATCTCATTTCAGAATTTCTAATCCTGACGTGTGACTCTACAAATTACCAGCGTTGTTCTGACATTTTTTGTAACCATAGCTGGAGAGTTTGGGATAAAAAAAATATGTTTGATATGGGACGAAGTGGGATGTACATGACCAAAAAACATCTCTCCCAACTGTGTTGCTATGTACTTGATTGAGCCACTAGAAAAGAACGTCAAATTTATTTAAAATGAAGAAAAAAAAAATATATATATATATGGCTGCGTCATAAATACGATGGTTTCAAATTTTAAATACATTTGGCGTTCTTTTCTCACTATATATATGTATATATATATATATATTATCGTGGGTGTAGTAATTTTGATGGTATATTTTTCCCCACTGCTACTGTTAGGTTCAACAACAATTACAAAATAGCACTATAATCAATGGAGCAAATTGAACCAACCAATGACCGGGTTTCAACACTATAAGAAAACAAAATAGTAACATATCTCTTTCATATCTTATCTTCATGTATATATATATATATATATATATATATATATATATATATATATATATATATATATATATATATATATATATATATATTATTCAAAATGTTAATAAATGAAAAATATTCTCATAATCAAAATATATACTTTATTATACATATTTCAAAGGTACAATGGTGTTGAAGTGCGTTTTCATTAGACAAAATATAAGATTTGATATGTGGCATATCAAACCACTACGGTTTTGATTATTCAATTCCAGTGTTGGCAGGGATTTATTTCACCAAATCTTAACGTTTTTATACCACAAATAATATGATAAACTTAAAGAAGAAAAGGACGTAGAGCAAGGTAAAAATATTGAAGGGGGATGCAAAGAAGAGGGATGCAAAGAAGGGAGTGCTTCTAATCTATTGTGAAATTGTATTCGTTGATTAATCAACGAACCATATTAATATTTGGTATATATACATAAGTTTGCTTGAAGCATTGTGGAATAATAAGATTTATTATCTTTTGGTCGTTTTGGAAGACTCAACAATGCAGATGGGTAATTCTCCAGGTAACAGCACCTGGTGGTGAAGAGAGAGATGTGAGGGAATATTGAATTTGATGTATAATGTGTAGAGGAACGTAGGAAAGAGCGTACAAATAAAAATAAATAAAAAAAATTAAAAATAAAAATAAAAACATTCAACATTCCCTTACATCTCTCTCTTCACTACCGGATCCTGTTACCCGGAGAATTACCCATCTGCATTGTTGAGGCTGCCAAAACGACCAAAAGATAATAAATCATATATATATATATATTAATTCAAAATATTAACAAATATAGACATTCGTGTGATCAAGTATATTTTATTATAGATATTTCAGAGGTACTGAGCTATCTTCAACAGTAAGTCATCATCAGATAAAATAAGATGATGATTGACATACCTTGACTATGTAGATGGTTAAAATTCAGTCATGGCAAATTCAGTCATGTAAAACTTTATTCATTGAATTATTCATTGAAACTTGTTTAACCTTTAAATATATATATATATATATGTAGATAGATAGATATGTATATATATATATACATATATATATAAGGTGTCACAGCATTGAACATTTCTTATTAGCGCATATTATAGAAGTACATTGTCTAAGTTATATTTTTTTTTAATATATATATATATATATATATATATATATATATATATATATATATATATATATATATATATATATATATATATATATATATATATATATATATATATATATATATACATATATGCATGTGTCTGTATGTGTGTGTATTTATATATATTCCTATATAATATATGTCAACGGAGAGAGCAATGAGAACAGCCTGTGGTCCATGATTTGTGGAGGCTATTAATTATAAAGGAAATCGATGGAAGAACCCAGCATTACTTTATGCACATACACTTCTAATGTATTACGATAATTATTTTATTTATTTCCAGTTATGCTCGAGGATTGAGTGAAAGTTAATGATGAGTTATTAGCCCAATATTAGATCTACATTTTGACACCTTAATCTGTTGTTTATCTTAACAGTTTTTTAATATTATGGCGAAAAGAATGGGGAAAGGGGGGAAGTAGCATATACTCATTACTACATCGGAAATTGAGCAATGTCTTTCTCTAAACGTTTCTAACTAATCTCCCGAATCAACTAAATGGATAGTTGAATGAATACCAATACATATTTCTTTCAACACAACGTATGATCAGGAAAAAAACATTATCATACGTCATTCCAACGTAATTTATTTAAACTGCAATTTTTTTCAATCGTCTGTTGACTGATGTTTGGAAGGTGATTGGATCTTTGGAAAGGTGCCTAAACAATGGCAACCGTGAATGAAAATCAACATTTTTAAAGTTGTGGATTTGGGGGTGAGAATGTTCCAATTATAGAGCGATCTGTTTGTTAAAACTTCCCGGTAAAGTCAAAGTCAAATGTCTGCCAAAGAGATGTAGGGAGATTGTCGTGTCCAAGCTCGTTGAGGAGCAGTGTGGATTCAGCACAGCCAAGTAAATATTCACACTACGACAGGTCTTTGAGAAATTGAAGGAGTACAGCTGTGGAAGCCTCTGCATGAGTGTTGTAATCGATAGACAGCCTCTTGTTACTTGATGTATCTATATGAATCGTATTTGAGTTCGGATTAGAGGGTATGACTGCTAATTGACATGACCGAAAAATTTAGCATGTATAAAGACCTGGAAATAGAGATTGGAAAAATGTGGAAGTTGAGAACTAAAACAATAGCAGTGGTTGTAGGCACTCTGGGAATGATACCTAAAGGGTCTAATGATTTCTTATCCCAAATCCCAGTAAACCCGCGTATAGGAGAAATACTTCCTTAGTATATGGGAACCGCCCTTATACTAAGGAAGATTCTGTCAATATAAGTACATCACAAGTGTAAACACCGAAACATATATGTGTGTGTATGCGTTTTTTTCTAGAACATGGCGGCCCTTGTTGTCACTTGAGGTCATTGGTTGTGACCTGGCGATAACTTGCATGAACATAAAGCAAGATAAATGGAAAAAAAAAAGAAATAAGAAGAAGAGTGTTTCTCAATCAGGTAGTAGGTACGTATTGCTACATGTATGTCTTGAGTGATAATAAAATCATATATTTCCATAAAGATGGTTTCAGGTTCAGTTGTGTATTGCAAATGCCTATGATGTTTTTCTATTGAAAGTTAATGTTTGACATGTCTGTACTTTTCTGGTATATTATAATCCATATTAGTTTGATCGTTGCATTAGCTGTATATATATATTTGAGGACAGTGTAGTTGCTTCCTCACTACCACGAATTCTGTAGTATTATTAACATCCCTTTTTTATATTAGTGTTAGATGTGAACATTAGAACCACACCTTTGATTCATTTATGTTTTGAATCGGATATGAATACCGTTAGAAGAATTATCAAAAATAATCATCTCACACATGAATGAGATCATGAAGTGACATTTCTTGCAAATGCATGAAAAATGTATGATGCAAGCTTTTGCTTCATGTCATTCATCAGATTTACTGCGTAAACTGTAATGCTTTATTTTTTTTCTATATCAATAGATGTTGAAAGATAGCGTAGGACACGCCTATCATCTATCCAAAACAATCAACAAATGTGTTGATTTCATCAGGCATTTTGACAGAATTGTTATGAAAGGTATGAATCGGAGAGGAATGTCGAAAACAAATTTATTTTATTTTTCTCTGCTTACTAATTCATATGTCCACAAAAGGCGCTTTGCCTTTCATTTATGATTTAGAACATATAGCCTAAGCTTCTGTAAAACATTCGTGATTATTACAGGAGATCACCAAAATGTGTCACCAGCATCTAATTCATATCATGTGGTGCCTGCCAGAACAAAATCGAACTTATCAGTATGGTGGTCGCAATTTAACAATCCACAAGCTATCTACCCTGTAGCATCTGAAGTATAGGTTTTTATATTGATAGTGGCAAAAATAGACTCTTTTATTTGCTGCATAATATTATTTAATCAGATTATCAATTGAAAAAACAATTATAATATTTAAAGAAACAACACAATCTCGAAAGAAAACCGAGACTTTGGCTTGACCAACCAAACAAATTTCCAAAAGGGATGTGGCTGATGTTAGTTACTTTGAACTGGTCTACGCAAGTTTTTGTTTTGGACAGAGTAATTCATTTCTTCGCATGAGAAAGCATGGTAAAATTTCCAAGATTCATTTCATCACATGTTCACACCAATAATGACAACAGTAATAACAACAACACGAAAATCATCATAGTGAAACTAGCAGACACATTATCCACTTTGACGACAATTTGTCTGATTAATATTAGGTGAATGCTTGTCTGCGTGTGAGTGGGCAAAAATAAACTATAAATCAATAGTGTCCAGAATATTTAGGACACAAAGTACGGAACATATCGTTAATCCATTAAGGTCGATTGCAGATGAAAATTCTGTTCTGAAACAGAAGAGGTAACTTGGAAAGCCAACATAAAGGCATGTAATTGCCATTAATTAGTTACTGAACCATGATTGTCAAGAGATTCATCAGCAAATGAAATCTGTTCTCTACTCTTTCGTGTTGATGTTATTATGTTTGTTTTTACCAAAAAGAAAACTCGATTTTCAATGTTTAAATGAGGAGACCAAAGACGCCAAAAAGATTCATCACCTGATAAGACATGACAGAGAAATTGTTTTTCTATTGCAGGAGGAATAAAAAACGGGTGTGTGTCTGGGGAGGGAGTTAAGTTAACTAATTATTTCAATTACTGACACCTGGTATCTTCATGATATTTCTTTCTTTTAATGTTTAAATTCCATTCACCAAACACTCGCTACAGTCACAAACACATACACTCGCACACACACACATACAAACACACACATACACATACGCACACACACACACACACACACACACACACACACACACACACACACACACACACACACACACACACACACACACACACACACGCACACACACACACACACACACACACACGCACACACACACACACACACATACACACACACATACACACACACCACACCACACATTCACGAACTCTTTCACGCACAAACAAATTTCGATATAATGTATTTGTTTTTCTTTTACCAGGATTTGTAGATGGTGTGATAAAAAGTATTGAAAATAAAGAAAATTCAAAAACACGTGCATACACGTAACATTAGAGAGACGCGTAATTATCTGATATTGCACGCGGTGGTTTGGCAGTATTTGTAGAGCGTCAGACACAATGCTTTGCAACATAGAGTTATGGCCCTTTACGCCGAAGTTAACTTTGCCTTTCATCCATATGGGGTAGATAAAATAAAGCACCAGTAACACACTTGCGTAATTGCTGGCCTTGTCCCAAAAGTAGAAATATTATTATTATTAGGATTGGCATCATGCTTTGCAGCAAAGAGATACGGCCCTTTACAGTCTGAGTTCAAACCCACTGAGGTTAGCTTTGAATTTCAACCTTACGGGGTCGGTAAAATAACATACCATTAATGCACTGGGGTCGATATAATAGACTTTCCCTTCCCCAAAATTGCTGGCCTTGTGCCTATAGTAGAAATTATCATTATTATTATTGTCCTTTGATCTGTCAAGACGTATGTGAATATCTCTCCGTAAGTTTTGTTAAATTTGCAGTGTTTACATTGTATTCATTGTTATATATTTTGTCACCAACTGTTGATAAGGACCCACACCTCGCCCTGTAATATTCTGGACTTGAGCCCAAATATTGGAACTTCAAAAAACATTTATATTTCAAAAGAAATTAGAAGGGACCACTTCCTTAAAGTTCAGCCAGCTATCACGTTACAGTGGATCGAATGTATTATTATTATTATTATTATTGAATGCCATGGTTGACGGAGGCTTGGCTCTGTAAGGTATAGTAATTTTACACCGCTATAACAATTGTAAATTGTTTAAAAGTTTAACCAAATTGTAGATAAAAACACCCTCCTCCTCGTGAGAGGGGTCTTTCTGCCCGTTATTTAGCGCTTCGGGGTTAAATAAACGCTTATTGGGGTTTTGTACCCAATATTCATTTTAAACCCCAAAAAAACATGGCTACAAAAAAAGAATTTTCACAAATCACTCCCACTCATTCCGTCTTCTTCTTCCTCAATCGTCACTACATCAGAGAGAAGATTGTCTCTCTCCCTCCCTTCTCTAAATGTGTCTCTCTCCCTCCCTTCTCTTTCGCAAGCGACGCCAGTAAAGAAAAAATAGTTTCCAAAATCACGTGCAAAACGTGGAACATTTCTCCACGACGAAGACAACGACGAAAAAGGTGTGTGCGTTAAATACGAAAACCCATTTCATTCGTCTGACGTCATGAATAATAGCAGTAGCAGCCGTAATAACAACAGCAGCAGCAGCAACATGACAAGGAAAACAACAGTAGCAGCCGCAACAGCATCAGCAGCATAAAGAACAACAGCATTAGCAGCAACAGCAACAACAACAGCAGCAGCAGCAACAACAACAACATCCACAGCAACAGCGGCGGCGGCAGTCGTAGTACCAGCAGCAACAACAAAAGTAACAGCAGCTCTGTCGACGACAACAACAACAACAACCACAAAGAAAAACCAATCTCGTTTGCAGGTATCGCAAAGAACCTGGAAACCATCCTTATAACAAATGAGGAATTACAGGAAACAAGGAAGATGGACACGAAAACCGGACACCGAGCAATCTGCAAGGCAGCCGAAACATTTTTTGAAACCCAACAGCACTGTACGGTCACGTACCGTACAGTAAGCACACAATCCTGTAGGGTTGAAAGGGCCACAGAGGCTCAAATACAAAAAACCTTAGGGTCTGTGTGGAAGCGGAAAACGCATATCACCCGAGGCAAGAAATATGCCGCCGTAGATGTGCTTTTTGCCACACCCCAGGAGGCAAAGTTTCAATCCTTAGTGACCCTAAGGAGCGAGGAAATGGTGTTGGTGCCTTCCTATTGCGGACAAAACATTGTGAGGGTCAAACTGACCCACGTGCCCCCCAGAGGGATGGCCCCTTCGTGGCTGGCCGTGTCTGTCCTCGTCGGAATCGAGAACAAAACAACTGTACTGCAAGTACAGAAAAAAGTACGAGAAGATTGGGTCGGCACCTCCATTGAGATGTTAATCGAAACCAACCAGGAGTGCATCGAAGCTATCCCGGATGTGATAACGGCACTCAACTGCCCATAAGTGTTGAGGGCAAACGCCCGAAATGCTTTCGCTGTGGATCGAAGACTCACCTCAAGGCCTTCTGCAATGAGGACACCCTGAGAAAGGAGAAAACCCCCCTACTTCCGAAACTGGCTCCACTGCTACCAGCAATAGGACAAGCGGCAACCAGGAAGAATAGGTCCGTGGCACCCATACCCACGCCACGGAAAACAAGAACAGCAGCAGTGGAAGTATTGACAACAACAACAGCAATACCAACTGCAGCTACAGCAGAGACTCCACTGCAAACATCACCAACAACAACAAGTGAAAGAGTGGAGCTGGTACCCCTCCCCGACCTCACAGAATCGATCATGGAGTGTGAGGTGGGAGAGGGATGGCAAAAGGTCGCAAGAAGGCACAACGCAGAAGCAGCGCATCGTCGCCTTCGAAAAGGGAGGAAAGAAACGAAAAAAGGGTAAAGGCTACTGCAAAAAGACTTACAGCAGCAACAACACCAACACCATCACCACCCACACTAGCACAAACATCACCATCGGCGGCAACCCCACCGCCAACAACAACAACACCTTCAACACCACTACCACAAGCACCAACATCGCAAACACAACAAAACATACACACCCAGCAACAACGACAAGAAAATAGCAGAACCACACCCACCCCCAGAAAAACAAATGCACAGCAATAAATACACACAACAAGAAATTAATGACTTACATAATTGAACACACAGACATTTCACAGCACGACTACATAATACCAGCACAAATCAAAACACCAACGAACATAAGACTGGTAAAAATAGCACAGAAACAATACACAAACATTAAAACAAAATTCCCCAACGATAAGCCGAAGGGCCGATTCAACGGTCCTTTCACCAGACGATCAAGTGAAAAGGGATGGTGAAACCATCCTTCCTCTGCGAGAAGTAAGGTAAGTGGTCTTTCCCATCTTTTCCACTCCATTTCAACATGACCTCACTCAGAATAGGCAGCATAAATGCGCGTGGCTTGGGGTCGTCATGGAAGCAGGGCCACCTGCTCAACGACCTCAGGTCACTAAACATAGACGTAGTGGCCATCAGCGAGACCAGAATCTCCGAAGCACGGGCCTTGGCACCGATCTTCGGCGGCTACGATGTGTACGCATCTCCAAGCCGTCCTTGATCGGGGGGGGGGGGGAGTTGCTGTGCTTTTTCGGAGAGGTTTGGATCTCGCCATACGGGCCATCGTCCTGGACCCAGAAGGTAAGTTGGTGGTGCTGGACGTGACCAGCGGAGAAGGGCAAGCTTTCAGGCTAGTGGCCGTCTATGCCCCGACAGGAACAGGGCGGCCTGATTTCTTCCGGCGTCTGGAGACCTCTCTTGGAACGTCCCGCTCTTTAGTGTTAGTGGGCGACTGGAACGGGATCTTAGATGCACGCTGGGACTGTGTGGGATTAGCGGATAGGGGAGGAGGGGCAAGAGCCTCACCAACCTGCTCAGGCGTTTTGAACTGTCTGACATGTACCGATTGGATTTCCCGAATGTGCCAATGTGGACTTGGACAAATCGCATAGGGTCATCCAGATCATATCTAGATAGAGTATTTTGTAGGGAAATAGATAGGTCTAGCATAAGCTGTCCACAATTGAAGATAGTCAGCTACACGGACCACAAATTCGTGATCTGTGTGCTTGACTGAGATAGGCTTCATAGACGAGGACCCGGCTACTGGAAGCTAAACACGTCCTTACCAGCGCCGCAAGGCCTACAGAGACCGGATTAGCGAACTAGTTAAGCGAGCGTTGACGAGGGCCATCGTCAACAACAATTAGTGGTTTGCTCTGCAAAGAGCGATTTGAATAGAGTCCATTAGGTTTAGTAAGGCTTTAGTTATAGAGAAAAATAGAGCAGAGGGAGAACTAGTTACAAAATTAGACGAGGCGCTTAGCAAAGGCATCGCGGCCGACGTACTTGCGGCGAAATTGGCCCTCAACGAATTCTTCAATGCAAAGCACGAAGGCGGCGTTGTCAGAGCTAGGGTGCGTGCTCTCAGAAACGAGGGGACGAAAGCCGATCAATGGGCCCGAGTGGCGGAGGCACGTCGTGGCAACAAAGGCACGATCCGGTCTTTGGTGGACCACGACGGGCGCATGCTACTCGATCCCGGGAAAATGTATGAAGCTTTTCAGCGACACTTCGCTCAATTGTTCGGGGGCAGCGGCGGGCCGGATCGAGGGATGGACTTTAGTGTCTACCTCGACGGACTGCCGCGGCTCTCAGCCACTGAGGCGGAGTGTTGCGAAAAGCCGATAACAACCGCTGAAGTACGGGAGGCAATGACTGGCTGCACAAGGGGTAAATCGCCTGGTTTGGATGGTCTGCCATATGAACTTTACGTACAAATGCCAGACCTGTTCGGAGGCCTCTTGGCGGACGTCTACTGAAACTGGCAACAGAACGCGAGAATTCCCAGCACTGTGAGCCGAGGAGCGGTGGCGCTGCTGAGAAAGGATCTGAACAAGGGGGATAACATAGATAATATTAGGCCCATAACTCTGCTAAATACAGAGTTCAAGATTTTGGCCAAGGTGCTAGCAAAGAGGTTGGCGCTTGTCGTTGGTGGTCTGGTGGGAGAGGCGAAGACATGCGCCATTCCCGACAGATCCATCCACGATAACCTCCACCTCATACGATACATCGTAGAGAGGGTAGCTAGGGAACCTGGCACGGGTGGGTCCTTGATCAATTTAGATCAGTCGAAATCTTTCGATAGGGTCGACCATCGTTACCTAGCGGCAGTCCTCAGTGCGGCTGGCTTTGGGCCCGTCTTCAGAGGCTGGATCGCTGCCATGCACAGCGACATCTGCTCTGTGGTGAGAGTGAACGGTCACCTTTCGGAACCGTTCAACATCATGCGCTCGGTCCGCCAAGGATGTCCCCTCTCGTCACTCTTGTACGTATTGACTCTCGAGCCATTACTGCACAAACTGGAGACGTTGAGGTGGGTCCCGCGCGAACTAGGATACGGAAGATCCGTGTCAGCTATGCGGACGATGTCACCGTAGTGGTGTCGAACGCCAAACAATCGAGGCGATCGGCACTACACTAAGAGAATACGAAGCGGTGACAGGAGCAATGATCAACCAGGAAAAGTCAGTGGGCCTGCAGCTCGGCACCTGGAGAGGCATGTCCATGCCGTCCAATAGCGTCGTCGGGCGCTGGACGGACGGACCGGTTAAATTGCTAGGGGTCTGGTTCGGTCCGGACCTCCAGACAGACAAAAACTGGGACGAGGTGACGAGCAGGGTGGCTTCTATCACCCAGAAATGGGCGGAGTGGAAGCTATCCCTGAAAGGTCGAGCGGAGGTGGCGAACGCGTACATCGCGTCCGTCTTCTACTACCGCCTGACCGTTGTACCTTGTCCTAAGCCCCGCCTGACGGCGCTGGAGCGTTTGCTCTTTCGCTTTTTGTGGAATAGACGCGCCCCGATGATCAGGCTGTCCATCTGCTGTCAACACCCTCTATGTGGAGGGCTGGACATGCCGTGGCTGAAGATGCGCAGACACGCACTCTGGCTACGACATCTTCACCTCTTCATCGACGGTGATCAGGTGTGGTCGCCGTTTGCTAGACACGTCTTTACCCAGCTCGTCTCCTTGACGGAGCCTGAGTCCTGGGCCAAGCGAAGACCAAGAGGGAGCGCTTGGAGACTGGAATGTCTTCAGACGCTCACAGCCCTCGACCAATCGGGCAATGTGATCGGTGGAAACTCCACCTTGGCGTTCTATAAAGGATTAGTGAAGTGGAAGAGCGACGACGTACTTGGAGAAACTCTAGGTATCGACGAAAATCAGCCAATCACTTCGGAAGGACTTTCCGGCCGGGTCCTACGGTCAACTTCCAGAAATCCCTGGCCTGGCAGTGCTACCGAGGAGCTTTGCCAGTTCGGGATAAACTCTACAGGCATGGAGGTGCTGTCAGTCGGGCATGTCCGAGATGCGCGCAGGGCGACGAAACCGTCCTGCACGCACTCGTCCAGTGTCCGAGCATTGCTGACCTGTGGGTTTATGTCGAACACCTGCTGTCACGTGTAGGACGGATCCAGCTATCAGCTGAGTGCATTGTGAGGAATGCCTCGCCCTCTTCCTTTAGCCGGGAAGGGCAGGCAGTTTTATCTGGCGAAAGAGATAGTATGGAGGACACGTTTGAAAGGGCTGAAGACGAGGACTTACCTCTTCAGTGATGCCCTGATTAACTTTTTCAAATTTCATTTGAAAAGGAAAATCAGGGTAGAGAGGGAAGTGCTCGCTTACCAGCATTTTGTTGAAAGATGGGTGAGAGAAGCAAGAATGGCCCGAGTGAATGGGCCTACTCTGACTATGTATCTGTAAATTAAAGGTGGAAAACTGGGAGAGGGCACTTGCCTTGGTGGTCAGGGTCACTGTGGCCTTTTACTGGGCTTTCCCCACAAATGTCCCTCCGAACTCTCCCCCCAATTGGGGAATTATTCATTGATATTTTTTGTTACATCCTCTGTTTTTGTTTTTTACACGCAGAAATGCCCATTTGTACCGTCCTGTATTGTCCAGAACTGTCCTTAATGTCTACTTTATGTAAACCCTTGTGGTTAATAAAGAAATCATTATTATTATTATTATTAGTAGTAGTAGTAGTAGTAGTAGTAGTAGTAGTAGTAGTAGTAGTAGTAGTAGTATTAGTAGTAGTAGTAGTAGTAGTAGTAGCAGCAATAGCAGCAGCAGAGCAGCATCATCAGTAATAGTTGTTGTATTAGTATTAGTAGTGGAGGTGGTGGAGACGAGACTTAAGGTAGGAATAGTAGTAT
Organism: Eledone cirrhosa; assembly: GCA_964016885.1. NCBI lineage: Eukaryota > Metazoa > Mollusca > Cephalopoda > Octopoda > Eledonidae > Eledone > Eledone cirrhosa. The sequence goes on from OZ024745.1 coordinate 54,822,212, forward strand.
ATCAACTTCATCAATAGAAATATACGATCGACACTGCCTGAATTTCACTATAAATTGAGCGTGGGTTTTTAAGTGTGAATACATTTAATAATGTAATATGGTGTTCACAAAATTATTCCACAAGATTATAATGTATATAATTCATGTCTCAAAGATTATATGATAAATTTCGTGTTCAATTATACTACAAGTCACTCTAACATAAAATATCTCATGGGTGATATGTGCGTAATTCTAAATTTGATTGCTATATTATAATGGCTTAGATCAGCAAACAATAATTTAATGATAGCGTCACGATAGTAAATTACTTTTGCCGTTTCCGTCCTTAAGAATACACGTGAACTCAACACTCTGACCGAACCAATACGTATGACCTCATTGTGCATAATGCTGAATATTTATGCAATTTATTAGGAACCAAAATACGTAAAACCATCAACAAAAATTTTGTAGGCAACGATTTTAAGCAGACATTGATACATAAGTGATTCAGTTAAAAGATACTGTAATATGACACCCAATCAAGAAGGCAACGATGTTTTACGTAGGCAAATACTTTGAATTCCTTTTAATATTCTAATAAACTCCAGATAATCAAGATTTAAATACATTTCTGATGTCACAATATATTTCTGATTCGAATAGTTCTAAACATCGGCTCCATATGAAATATCGTATTAACGAAACCATCTGCAAAGAATAATTTATTCGAATATCAAAAATAAAAAAAAGAAATGATGAAATAAGTTTCTGGTATCACGAGGATAAAACCGTAGATTCTGTTCCACATACGAAAGAAAAAGAAATAAATCTGCCAAATTAATAGATAACCATATGTGTCCGGGCTGTTAGGTAATAGGATGTCACTGATGGGTTGTATTTGAGAAGATTTCTTACACTTTCAGTTTATCAAGAGAACCAAAATGATATGACCTTATTATCAATAGCTGTATAAAACACTCGTCAAATTAACCCTATGAGTTTAATGGGAAAACAACAAAGTCATTACTTCAAGATAAAAAAGTATTGCATTAGTACCTTTAAATCAATTGCCGACTATAATACAAAAGTAGAAGAATATATGTCTAACTCAATCTCTCTTTTCTTTTCAGCTTCTTCTATACGGAATAGACTCATTAAAGATGGCGCCCAAGCCTGAGAAGAAAAAGAAAGTCATTCTGAAAAATACATTAAAAAATCTCACAAAGACATTCAATAATCAGACAATGATACAAAACAACCGTCTCTTTCAACAGATGCTGAACAACGACAGTTGGTCGATCATTCAAACTAATCAATACACAGACGAGTAATTTCCTTTTTTGTCTCGTTTCGAAATGCTAAAATAAATTATATATATATATATATATATATATATACATGTGTATGTATATATATATATATATATATATATATATATATATATATATATATATATATATATATATATATATATATATATATTATATATGTATACATACATACACACACACACAGACACACACACATATATATATACAAGTCAAAATAAATACATATAAAAGAGTAAATGATACTATTCAAGGTCTACTTGTCTAATTTTATTATTGTGATAAAATCTATTCTTGTGTAAGCTTGTTTTAAATGTTTAACGTGGTTATAAACAGAAAATTAGCGCCATCTGTGAATTATTGAACAGAAAATAAAGTAATTCAAAATATTTATTTTCTTTATTCAATTTCAGAGAGAAACTGTGGATTATAACTTTGCAATTTCAAACGGTTAGTTATTAGCCTTCGGTTTTAATAGATGTGATTCCAAGTATGAGCACACATACAAAAGCAGCCATTAGCAAGATCAATATAGGAAATACTTAATTAGCGTGTAACTTCTAAAAATTTCCGAAAAATCTCAGTCAATTAAAACTTTGTGAATGGAGTCTTCTAGAAATGATGATTAAAATGAAGTTTTAACACGGAACAGAACAGTAAAATAATGAGATATTTATCATTTAAGATGGCTGCGGGAACTGGTGGAAATGTTGGCCCGCCTAACTATATTTGCAGCTGAATTTTGGACGGAGACTGATTGATAGCATTGAAGAAAAGTTGTAAGGAATAATCATTTTGTTTTATTAAATAGAAAAGTAAATAAAAAACGCAGTTCCAATGTACTCTAAAAACTCTAAATATAGGTAAATAGCAAATGTCACAGTTTGTCAATCTGGTCTTGTTTTAACGTAGCAAAGAAGGGATTATTTGTAAAAAAACAGTCATGGAACTACACTATGTATATTTCCAATGAATAAAGGAATATTTTCTGAATTATTCTAAGAACAGTTATCATTCGGTGTATGAGTGTAGGTATGATATATGTGTGCGTATGTGAGAGTGAATGTATGTATGTGTAGAGTTGTCTTCAGAAATCGAACCTTACAACAAGCATATCACTTACAAAACCTACGCAGATCTTATCGTAACATATTTGGTCTTCTGAACTGACCCGCTACAAGAATTTAGCGACAAGGATATGAGTGGTCGAGCATTTAAAGTAATTCACAAGGAGATTGTATGCAACACGGTATATGGCATGTCTATTCCTTCTGCTTACACGTACAGTCCATGAGATTGGCTTTCAAATAATTTCCATCTAACCATTTTCACTCACAATACATGGGTTGACCCGAAATTATGCTAAACAAAACATTACCAGGATGTCCTCTGGTGTGATCGAACCCGGGACCTAATGATTTTAATTTCTTTTTTGTTTTGTGATTTCAATAAATCTGGTCTCCAATTATAAAATAACTCACATACACACGCACACAACACATACACACATACACGCATACACACATACACACATACACACACATACACATACATACACACACATACACACAGACACACACATACACATACAGACACACACACAGACACACACGCACATACACACACACACACACACACACACACACACACACACACACACGCACACACACACACACACACACACACACACACACACACACACACACACACATATATATATATATATACTTTGACGATAAACTCCGTCAGTTGCAGACTGTGCATCAACATGAGTTATGTTTCTCCACAGAGTTCGATCACCAACAGCAGAGTTTAAAAAGCAATTGAAGTCCATAAGTTGATATTATCAAGCCATTGTTTTGGCTACCCGCTTCTGCTTCTCTTACCAGCCAACCTTCCTTCCAGGCATAACCTACTCACATCACCACAAGTTGATCTTTTTATATGACCTTATAGTTACTGTAGTCTTGAGCCGAAAATTGATGTAATTGGTAAAAGTCTGGTAATGTTGAGCAGCTCACTGATACAGATATGGTCGCTGAGCCGCTTGCCAGTCATGAGTCTCATGGAGTATTTCTGGAATGTAGAGAACTTCTAAAGTGACCTTGTCCAGAGTCAAGACCATATAACACAACTGGTAGGATGTAAGTATTAAGATCTTAGCCTTCAAATAATAGAAAACTCGTTTTGATGTTAGTACTTCCTTGTTCTTGTTGAAACCTGCCCAACCTAGAGTGATACGATACTGCGCAGCAACCATTCCATTGTTGTTTGATGATAGTTTGTGATCGAGATTTACAAACTCTGTAACTAGAGTAATTTGCTGGTTGTAGATTGTGAGTTGGAGATTGACATTGTTGTTTTCAGTTGTCACACACTTTGTTTTGGTGATGTTAATGCGCATGCCAACCACCAGCGATTGTTTGGCCAGTACATTCAGAAAGTTTTGTAGATCAGTTCTAGAGTAACTCATGATGGCCAGATCGTCTGCATAGCTAAGATTTAATAGGATTTTACCTCCTATTTGAAATCCAGAGGAGCATTGTTCTTCTGTTTGGTATATAAATGCAGCTATAACTATACAGAAAAGTAGTGCTGATAGTACACCCATCCTGATTAACTCCTTTCAAAATGTCTATACAGCCTGTAGTTTCCCAGTCTGTTTTGTTATATGCTGTTGAGTTGGTGTAAGTTTCTTCCAGTAGGTTGATGTATTTTTAGTTAATTGAGGTCTGGTTTAAGATTTGCCACAAGGTAGGTAGTTTCACGTTACCAAAATCTCTTGTGAACTCAATGAAAATGATTGCACAGGGTTGTTGAATTCTATTGATTTCTCAATGATTTGTTCAAAAGCTAGGATCTGCTCAATGGCGCCCCTTCCAGATTGATACGCAACTTGTATTTCAGGAAATGAGGCGTAAAGGTCTGACTTCACTCGTGCTTCAATGATACTCATGAAAAGCTTGTAAACGTGACTCAATAGGCTGATAGGACGATAGTTCCCACAATCAAGTCTGCTCTCTTTTTTGTAGAGTGCAACTATTAATGCTTGCTTGAACATGGCTGGGCCTTCCCTGTAGTGATAATATAGATAAAAAGATGTTGAAGTGCTTTTCGCAATTGGTTCACCCCCAGCTTTGATGAATTCTGAGTACATATTGTCCATTCCATGGCTTTTTCCTCACATTTTTTGATGGCATGAGATATCTCGCTAGCTAAGATATATGGAATGGCATCTGATGTCGAATCATGAATAGTTGTTGGTTCTGAGTTGCTGAAATATAGTTCTTCATAGAACTTAGCCCAGCGTTCTAGGATATTATCTATCCTTAATGTTGTTGTACATTTGCTTAAGTTTGTCTGATTTAAAGTGTTTTGTTTATTCAGCCTTTGCTACTCTATATTGGGCTGATGTGTGGCCACATTCTCTTCTGATTCTATGTTTTTCAGATATTGCTTTCTTTGTTGATGTGGCATCCATTGTGGGATGGAAATATTTTCCTTAGGTAAAATCTCTTTAAATACCTCTTTTATGTTTCTGCAGATAGTTTCATAAATCTTACCGAAGCCTTCAAAGCTGAAAAGCGGTTTTGCAACTCGAGTTTGTATCGGGATGCTGTTTCGTTACATGAGAGTTTGACTAAGTTAACTTTCGCTGGTATTTTATTTTTTTGTGGCCAAACAAAGTTGATGTGATGTTCAGATATATCAAGAGCTTTAAGAGCAGTGCTGTCTAATATGCTTAGGCTTGCTGAAGGTTTTATTGCTATTATGAAGTCAATTTCTTCATATATATATATATATATATATATATACAAAATTAACATAATTTAATTAAATTAAATTAAGGGAATCATGTCCGAGACATACGCCATAACCACCGTAGAATAAGCTCAAAGATTCCAATGAATAGATCCGAGCATTTTATATCAACTAGAAATTGATTGACATATATATATATATATATATTTAAAATAAACACATCAGAGGTGAGAGTTTAAGAAGTGAATGATGTAGGCAGAGTCAGATATATCGGGAGGCAGATAAAGCGATCATATAGTGGAATTCCATGTATCTATCACAGTATGGCAACAAGTGTTATGGGTGGCGTTCAAATGCAATTTATCTGTGTGGTTCACAGAACATATAGGTCGCTAAAGCAAAGCGTAGTAGAAGCAGGTGAAAGCAATCATCATGGATATCAGTAGAATATAACGTTTGCGTGTGTGTGTGTTTGCGTGTAAGTCTACATAGACCCACGTACATACGCACACATTCATATATATATATATATATATATATATATATATATATATATATATATATACATATATATATATATATATATATATATATATATATATGTAATAATAATAAAATTGAAGACTAAAATCCAAAGAGGGCTCGATAAGGAAAATATATATCAAATATATAAGAACCGTAGAGCAAATATTTATTAAAATAACAGATTAAAGTTTAAGCAAAGAATCGCTGCTTTCACCCTTAACGGGATCTTCTGAAACTAACAAAGTCAATCTATAAACGCAGAACTGGATATTTCAAAAAACGTTGCAACCGGAGGAAGACCGGAAGACGATACTTTGGTTCGTGGAAACGTTCGCTGGCAAAGAACGGGAAAAAACGAATAATACGTCATTAATAGGAGCGGAGAAAAACAATTATATATATATATATATATATATATATATATATATATATATATATATATATATATATATATATATATATATACATACATGTATCTACGTGTTCCATTCGTCCGTGTTACCCCTTACGATTACAATACCATCCACTCCAGTCCCATGTTGGGATCAATACTTCCGCATCATTGCTGCGGGGTTGTGAATCAATGCAATCCTAAGTTTCCAAGCATACCACGTGGTGTAACGAATGACTTAAATTATCCGAGTCATACAAGTATAGATGTAACTATACATATCAAGCACCAAGGTACACTCGGCGCATCCACTGTATCGCTTACTATATTCCAACCTGGTACAATGATACTCCAACATATATATATATATATATATGTAAGTATGTATGTATGTACACGTACATACATATATGTATACATACGTACAGTAGTATGTATATATATACATACGTGCATATATATATGTGTGCATGTATGTATATATATACATACTACTGTACGTCTGTATACATATATGTATGTACGTATACATACATACATACATACTTACATTTATATATATATATATATACATATATACATATATATATGTGTGTATATATATATATATATATATATATATATATATGTTATTTAGGTTTGTTGCTACACCACTGGATAGAATAGAATTGGTCATTCCCTATGGTCAATCTTGATGTAAATTATGGAGAGTACTCGACGTAATGCATCTCACTCGCCTTCATTTGTGTAGTTGGTGGTGCGAATACGGAGCCTGACTGTAGTGTGACCCTTATGCTGAGCTTTCTTCTTTCTTTCTTCTTTCTTTCTCTTTCTTTCTTCTTTCTTTCTTTCTTTCTTTCTTCTTTTTCTTCTTTCTTTTTTCTCTTTGACGGAGAATGGTTGTACATTATAAGCCTTCGCCCCCTCAACAGTTGGTCTTTAGTAGACCGAGTAGCCATCATTTGAGGGCGACTGACTGAGGTGAAAGAAGCTAGTTGGTCAGCCGTCCTCTTTGTCTTTGATTTTCGGACCCATGGATTTATCTGTTATGTTCCTTTGTTATATTTCGAATACCCGATGATATCACCGGATTCATACGTAACCCGGTCATTGAAATGATCATAGTATAATAAACCTTTCAAGGATTTACACCAGTCCAGCCTCCTGTTATTTTATTTATAATTATATATATATATATATCTCTATCTCTAAGGCGGGTAAAATTCCCGAGATCCATGGACGAGTCCTCTCCAGCGGTCTCTGTCCCTCATTATCGCTGCCATGTCCTGCGTCTCCAACAGACCAGTGTCTGTCCTTAGAGCATCAACATACGTTAACCTTGGTCTTCCTCTTCTAGTGTGTCCATATAATTATATATATATATATATATAAAGTATAAGGAAAAGAAATCGAAAATGCAACTGAACTCTTTTTATAAAAAGATTCCAGTTGCCTTTACGATTGCTTTTCCTTATACTTTCACTCGTGTAGGACTTCTCTTTTTTTTCATTAACCCCACCCCAATTTCTTATAAATATATATATATATATATATATATATATATATATATATATATATATATAAATTTTGAGTATATGTTGGTTGTATACCAACACCTCAGTATGCAGATTGGAGCACTCGACGAAGATCGCAGGTTGGTTTGGTTACTCCGGAGTAATGTAAACTAAAATAAAATAAATAAGTCAAATGTTTAAAATTTGGCTTCGTTTATTATATATATATATACGCGCACCCCCCCCCCCTACATATATATGTATATATGTACATATATATATATATATATATATATATATATATATATATGTGTGTGTGTGTGTGGTGTGTGTGTGTATCATATGCAACGATTGATTTACGTGGAATATTTTACAAATATTACATATTATATTTTGCGTTATGATAATATTTGGTTAATTTTGATTAGATAAACTCTTCTTTTTGAAGTTAACTAGATATTTATCATTCTTTCTATAATTTTATTAGTATAGAGCAGGCTTAATCAATGGTGATTTTGAAAGCGATTGTATCATGCTGAACCTGCTTACTTTCGATTACACTAAGTTATTATATTGTCAGAAATTTTAACCCATATTACATTCAAACTGTTCCTTTTATGTCTTCATACAGAGTAAGTGAACCATGAACAACAGGGGCGCTCTCGTGTACGGTGAATTGGCATTATCGGTAGAGGGTCGGATGCCATGCTTCGCAGCATAGAGTTATGACCCATATACGGACTAAGGTCAAACCCCGCCGAAGTTAACTTTGCTTTTCATCCTTACGGGGGTCGATAAAATAAAGCATCAGTAAAGCACTAAGATAATTGCTGGCCTTGTGCAAAAAGTAGAAACAATTACTACGTTCATCTGTTGTTTTAACGCAAAACTTTGTAGATCCAAAGATTTTAATCTGAGTCGCCTTTTGAACTTCTTGCTGAATTTTACATCATGGATTTCTGAGAAATTTCCCGACATGTTGATTCTTACGGCGTTGAATCAGTCGGGAGATAATGGGGCATTGTTTCATAGCAATACAATTATCTATTGTTTGAAGTGGGTTATTTTCATTGTGTCTAATTCTTATTTTCGTTTGATGTTGATAAGACGTCGGTTTTAGTGTATATCAATATGATATATGGCAGCCGTCTCGTTCAGAATTCTAGCTGAATTTTGTATTTACAAATGACATATGTATATATTTATGTATGTATGTGTATATGTCTTCGCGGCTCCATCTTCAAAAGTTTTATACAAGTGGCGACACCAGATCTTAGCATCTCTTAGTCGGCAGTGAATGGGAGATGGTGATGTTTAGTGCTGTGTGGTACTGTTGTTCAGGAACGGCTTAGTCGAGGTAAAGGCGATATTCCTAGACCCGGATGGTAAGTTGTTTGTCCTGGACGTGAGTGGCAGCGAAGCTGGTGCCTTTAGACTGTGCCCGTCTAAGCCCCGACTAGGGCTGGACGGCCAGATTTCTTTACGAGCCTGGAAGCCTTTCTGAGAACGTTTCGCGTTTTCCTATTAGCAGGGGGATGGAACGCTATGTTAAACGCACGCTGAGATAGTGTGGGAGTAGCTGATAGAGTCAGGATGTGTAAAAGCCTCAAGTGCCTAAACAGACAGTTCCAACTGTCTGACAGGTACCGACTAGATTTCCCTACTGCGCCAGTTTGGACCTGGACTAACCGCATAGCATCATCTAGATCAAATTTTCTCAACATTTCAGAGCTCCAGGGGTGGCGGTTTGGAGCAATGGGGTCGTTTGAAGCTTTGGGAGCACTGGAGTCCCCTTTAGTTTGGTAAGTTTTATAAGTCATATGTGTACGTCTCTTAGACAGCCAGTGTGAATGCATTTGAATGAAAAAAAACGAAGAAAATAAATAAAAGAATCTTGTCAACGAATTCCCTAGGGAGGTAAAAGAAAAACAAAAGAAATCAAAGAAAAGGAACATAAGGACGTCAACATTTACAACAGTTACAAGAAAAACAGAAATGACAACAACAAGAAGCAATGGTGATGAAAGGTGTGGGTGTATACATATACATACATACGAACATACACACACATGCATACCTACATACATACATACACACACACACATACACACACACACACATATATATATACACACACACAGGCCTGCGCTAGTGTTTGATGAGGTTGAGAATCTGGTCAGCTTTCAGCCAGAGCTGTGGTATTTAATCTCCCTAGGTAATAAAATCTGGAGACAGAATTTCCTCCATGCCCCCCCCCCCCCAAAAAAAAACCCATAAATCATGTCAACATCCTTACACACTTAAATATAAATGCATGAATATATACAAATCTATAAATACTTAGCTATATACATACTGAAATGTAATTATGTATGTATACATGTATGTATGTAGATTCATATATATATATATATAAATCTACATACATTCATACATATATACATACATTTACGTATATATATACCTATGGATTTATACATTTGTATTTATACATGCATTTATATTTAATTGTGTAAGGATATATATATATATATATATATATATATATATATATATATATATATATATATATATGTGTGTGTGTGTGTGTGTGTGTGTGTGTGTGTATAATATATATATATAGGTGTGGGTGTATACATATACATACATACGAACATACACACACATGCATACGTACATACATATAAACACACACATACACACACACATATATATACACACACACATATATATATATATATATATATTTTCTTTTTTCAGTCTGGTCTACCATGTTTGAGCCTCCTGTTGGAGATAGATAGATATGTTTCTTTATTAGCCACAGATAGACGTGTACCAAACACACACACATTTCTTACTCTCTCTGTACCCCCTCTTTCTCTCTTCATTTATATATATATATATATATGGCGTTGTTATTTGGCGTTGTTGAAAAGAGCAGTGGCCTTTGACATGGCAATAAAAACTGGAGGCAAAATTCTTTCTGTACCAAAACCACGGCACACACACACGTTTGTGTGTGTATGTATGTATGTGTGTATGTGTGTGTGTGCGTGCCCATTTATGTGTGTATGTGTGTGTGCGTATCTATCTATGTATATATATATAAGGGATTTCTCACTGTCACCAAGCTTCTCAATTCATTCATTGCTACCATTTTGCTACGAGGTATTTTATTTTGCGAAGTCCTATTTTCCTCCTGAGTTTGTGATTTCAGAAAAGGGTAAGAAATTCTTCATATTTTGCATCTTTTGTATTTTGACTTTACAGTTTCAATTGTAGAATTGTCTATTCACTCAAAATATTACAACAGCTAACAGTGAAATATAGAATTTAGAAAAAGAAAAGCTTTTTCGACTGACATCAAATCTTTTTTTTTTTTCAAAAATATATAATTTGAAATAGCTTGCTTTTGTTTTGGACTGAAACTTTTTTGTATTTAATTCGTACGAGTACTTTTTAAGATTCTAACATAACTTGATTTTGCCCAGTAATCAAAATCAGTAGTATATTGAAAAATAGAAAAATAGAGTGGGGGCGTTTGGCGATCTAGATCGTATGTAGATAGGTTCTTTATTAAGCCAGTAGGTAAGGATAGGTTGTCCACATATTCAAATGTTCGCCTATTCATATCACAAGTCTGTGATCTGCGTCGTTGACCTAGATAGGACACGCAAGTTAGGACCTGGATACTGGAAGCTGAACATGTCATTCCCGGTACGTAAAGTTTACATAGACCGAGTCATCAATTTAATTAAGCAAAATTTGACAAGGGACGTCGTCAATAACATGTGGTGGGGACTCTCAAAAGAGAGATAAGAGCAATGCCGAGGGTGAAATGGTAGCTAAATTAGACTAGCTTATTAGTAGTGGCATTACAACTGACGTACTAGTGGTGAGAATGTCATTAGACCGTTTCTTTAATGCAAAACACGAAGGTTGCATTGTCAGAGATAAGAAACGAGAGAACTGAAGCTGTTCGAAGGACCCGCATATCGGATGCTTCAGCGTTGTAACAAAAACAACAATTCGGTCTTTGACGGACCAAGACGAAGGTGAGCTGAACATATTCCATGCAGGTTTGTGAGGCCTCTCGCAGTCATTTTGCTCAGCTGTTCGGGGAGAGCTGGGGATCGGAGACGGTGACTGATTTCAATACCTACCTCGATTGCCTACCGTGCCTTTTACCAGTCAATACTGGGCGCTGCGAAAGGCCGATAACATCAGTCGAGATTGGTGATGCCCTATTCAACTGCACATGGCGCAAGTCACGCGGTTTGGATGGTCTGCCCCAAGACGTTTACATAGACATGCTAAACTTGTTCTCCGATCTCCCCGAAGCGCTCTACTGCAACTAGCAACAGAGCTGGAATATTCCCAGTTCTGTGAGCCGGTGCGTAGTGACGCTCATAAAGTAAAACGAGAAAAAGAGAGATACATTAGACAAGTTCAGGCCAATAACTCTGCAAAACACCGAGTCTAAGATTTTGGCCAAGTTGTTAACGAAGATGTTGGCGAACGTAGTCGAGGATATGGTTGGGGAGGCACAAACTTTGGCAATCCCGATCAGGTCCATACATGACAATGTCGACCTCATACGATATATCATAGAGAGTGCATGGTGTAAATCTGGCTTCGGTGGGGCTCAGATCAATTTAGATCAATCGAAAGCTTTCGATAGCGTTGACCATCGATACATGGAGAATATCCCCAAGGCAGCTGGCTTCGGTCTCGTCTTCAGAGGTTGCGTCTACTGGGTGGTCAAAGTTAATGGCCATCTTTCAGAACCGATTCAGATCCGATCGGTCCGTCAATGATGCCCTCTCTCCTCCCTTCTGTAAGTATTGACTATCGAGCCTTTACTGTGAAAGCTAGAGCTGTTGCAGGGCATCACACTCAAACCAGGACGTGGAAGAGCGGTGTGGGATTATGCGGACGATATCAACGTAATTGTGTCGAGCACCTCGGAAATAGATGTTTCCGACACTTGTTGTGAGGAATATGATGGGTTGAGGGGTGCAAAACTAAAAACCGGAAAAGCCGGTGGGCTTGCAGCTCGGCACCTAAAGAGGCAAGTCCCCACTGTTCAACAGCAGTGTAGGTCACTTGACGGAAGGACCGGTAAAGTTGATCGGGGTCTGGTTCGAACCAGGTATCCAGGTGGATAAGAATTGGGACGATATTACAATCAGGGTGGCCGCTCTCACTCGGAAATTGCCCGAAAGAAAGCTGGCTCTAAAAGAGCGAGCGGAGGTCGTGGATGCGTACATCGCGTACGTCGTCTATTACCGCCTGACCGTCGTACTTTGCCCACGTTCGCACCTCATCAAATTGGAATGGCTTTTTTTCAACTTCTTATGGAAGGGACTAGTTCCGTTAGTGAGAAGGTCCACCTGCTGCCAGCACCCTCTACGTGGAGGGCTGGCCATGCCGTGGCTAATGATGCGTAAACATGCGCTGGGCTTGCGGCATCTTCAGATACACAAAATGGTGAACAGGTGTGTTGTCAGGCGCTCACTGCCCTCTGATTAGCGGGCAATGTGGGCAGTGGAACTTCCACTTTTGAGTTTTATAGAGGATTGGAGATGGGCAAGTGCGATAGAGGGGCTCTGGGCGTATACGAAGTCGAACTGACGAGTCTGTTCCGGAGTACGTTTGAAACGGAGACTACGGATAACTTCCAAAAATCTCTCACTTGACACTGCTACCGGGGAGCATTACCGGTTCGAGATAGACTACATGCGTGGACGTACTGCCAGCCGGACCTGCGCCAGATGCGCGCCGGACGACGAAATCATTCTGCACCAACTCTTTCAGTGCATTACTGACCTGTGGAGGTATGTCGAACAGCTGTTCTATCGTTTGAGGCGGATGTGGTCATCGATCCTTTCCACAGTGAGGATCGCCCCATCACCTTCATTTGACTGGTGGTTGTAGAGAAAGAGGTTGTGTAGTGGACCACGTTGGAAGGACTGAAGACGGAAACCTTTCTTTTTGGCAAACATTTCAGGGTTTTCATGTTTCACTTGGAAAGGAAGATGAGAGTGGGGAGAGAAGCTGCTGCAGCCCTGTACCTTTGCTAAATAGTGGGTGAATGTGGCAAGAATAGCCCACGTGAATGGGCCTGCTCTAAGCTTGCGCGTGTGGGCTGGTTAACTTGAGCAGGAGAGGGGTGTTTTTCTAGAGTGCCCTTGAAGCGCCAGCTGGTTCAGAATTGGTGGGGTACGTGAGTTTCTCTAGGTACTTCACCTCCTATTGGGAAATTTGTTTTGGCATATTTTTATATATCTCATATTTGTTTACAATTTTGTCATTGTTAATTGATTTTGTTATTGTATATCTTTACACGAATTTAATTGTAAAATCCCACTGTCCCTGACTTTGTAGTGTCCTTTATATGTTAGCCCTTGTGACCAATAAAAGTAATCATTATTATTATAGCTGCAATTTAGTCAAACATAATCAATCTCATTGATCACATCTCATTGAAAGACCTTGATATTGTTTCGTTATACGAAATTTTATAATTGATCTCTCGTAAAAAACAGGCTATGGATAGATCTCATTAGAAACACCGATATTATATGGTGGAAAATTTAATATAACATTTATTAGCGTTTTTTGTGGGATAGGATTGCAATAGTTATTTGTTTTTAACCATGCCCCATTTATTTCTCTGTGAAGAGAATATGTTTGCCACTGCTTCAACACCTCGGTTTTCCATTACCATAATTACAGCAGTAATTCCGAAATACTAACATCACACATAACAGCGTATATAGACGAACCAGAAGTAATATTAGCTAAACTTCATACATATCAACAGAAATGTGATTTATCTTTCTGCTCAGCTATTCCTCCGACAATGCTTTCATCTCGTCTCATATCGATTTCTCATATTTTACAATAATGTTTGTTTACCTTTCATCTGTAATATATTTATTTATACAACAATCCCTCTTTGTTCTGTCTCTGTTTGCCTATCATTTATAAATTCTATATTTATGCAACACTTCCATTATTTCATATCAACATTTTATAAATAATAAAGAATAGTTATAAAAGAAATATTATGCATATAAAATCCCATTTTCCCTGCGCGACACTAGATGCAGCATATTAATATTTCGACTATTCAATACAAACAGAAGATCATTTCGTCAACAATCGTTACTTCGGAATCATTAGCTGGTGAGAATTTCTTATTCAAATTACTCTAAAATTCAAATATTACGTATGTATTTAAGGAGTTATTAACTGATAAGTCTAGAGAGATTTATTCAAAGTATTGTTATATTCTTTCTATTACACCCAAAAATAATTTTCTTACGGGAGCACTAAAAGCAATTGATTTGATGACAGGAGTATCAGTAATGTAAATTAAAAAGCGAAGTAATTCATTTACTGAAAGTTTTGGTGCTGATGCCCATGATGAAATATTCAGTTTTCTCAAAGAAAATGCCATTCAAATATTACATGGATGCAACTAGGCGCTTTTACTAATTCCTAACTCAATGAGGCCTCCTTCAATCACGCAATCTATCAACTCTCACGCTCAATATATGTCAAGCTGAGTATATGTTCGAGTAAACATGCATTATCTTTTATTATGATGTTATAATATAATTGAAACTCAATTTTAACATAGTCACATGCCTACAAAAGTAGACGTGAGAATTTATTTGATCCAAAAATTAAATTTCAACAATTATATCGGCCAAGAATGAAAGAATATCAAAGACCATCTTAAAGCGACTTGAGGTAATACGGTAATATAAATATATGGTAATGTCAGCGACAATCGTTAACATATGCTGAAGTTGACTAATTTGAAGAAAAAGTTTAAGGTGTCTATAATGTACAGACATCGCGTCCCTCAACGTTGTGCGAGGGTAAGTCAAAACGTATCTCCACTTTTGCCATAACATATCTTTAGGTTTGTCATGCTGCATTTGGATCAAACGTGCTTATAGTTGGTACTATTGTGGTCATGTGATCGAAGATTGAGCTTGATCAAGCTAGTTTTCTTGCTGCTATTACAGTGTAAATATGGCTGCTCCGCTAGCAGTGTCCACATAGGAAGAACAAACAGCAGTGATCCGGTTTATCTGGTCGGGATGTGTGTCAGGGGCTGAAGCTTATCGGAGACTTTTAACACAATACGGCGACAATGCACTACAACGTAGAAGTGTGTATGAGTGGATTGAATTTAATAGTGACCGGACAAGCAAGATACACGAAGAAGGAGCAGGACGCCCGTCAAACTCCACCACTCCACTAATGAGAAGATTCAGCAAGCTTGAGAGATGGTAGTGGTGAACCGGTGAGTTATCATCCAATAGGTAGCATGTTCTCGGCTGATTAGTCACGGTGCTGCCAACCAAATCATCCACGACGAGCTCGGCTTTCATAAAGTCTGGGCGAGAAGGATGCCATGCGAGCATAATGAAGACAACAAGTGCAAACGTGTTAAGTTCGGCCAAAGTTTACTTGACCGCTACAGCAATAAAGGCGAATAATATTTGAGCAGAATAGTCACAGGAGATGTATCGTGGGTCCATCACTATGAGTCAGAATCCAGAAAACAAAGTATGAAAAGGAATCATATTGGTGTACATTGCTAGCAGAGTGGCCATGTTTACACTGCAATAGCTACAAGAAACTGCGTGATCAAGCTCAAAACTTAGGTTACGTGTTACAAAGCTACCATCTATAAGTACGCATAAGCAGAAGATAGTGTGACAAAGTTAAATATATGAAAGTACGAATAAGATTTGACTTATCCTCATAATTGTGTGTGTTAGAAAACTACTACTACTACTACTACTACTACTATTACTACTACTACTGCTACTACTACTACTGCTGCTGCTGCTGCTGCTACTACTGCTGCTGTTGCTGCTGCTGCTGCTGCTGCCGTTGCTTTTGTTCTTCCTCATTTTTCTTTCCTATTTCAGTCGTTTCATTTTTAGTATGTACCTTCGCTACTCCATTACGCATGGCTCTGTGCATTCCTGATGACTGCTGTTTTGTTTAGGAATGTAATATATATTGTATTGAATTACATGGCATAACATTTTCGCAGTGACATGTGTTGTTTTTTTTTGCTGCATATATTTGTAATTTCTGAGTATTTCATTATGTAGCTATCTCTATGTTTTTATATCTTTCTATAAACATTTATTATTTTTCAATGGGCACATTCCGCTTATCTGTGTTTCTAGATATTTTCTATATTTCATTTAGAGATACATTACCGTTTGTTTGTGACAACTCTGCTTGTATGCACTTCCTTCTCAGTTGGTCTTTGACAACAATATATGACCGATTAGACTAGTTCACTATTTCCGTAAGAATTGTCATATATCTGTGTATGTTCGATTTATCATTCTCTGTGACATTTGGTAGTGTAGGTTTGTATTATTTCGTTTCGGTTGGAATTACATATTACTGACATCATGATTTGTGTACAAAGATATACACTTGGTGGCTTTCTTGTCTGGACGTGTATTCCTTCTTAGCTTATTCCAGACAGCCAAGCATTCTCCTCTAGATTTAGTTATGCTACAGTTATTTTCACTATTCTGCTATTTTACATGTTTGCCGACTGCCGGTGAGCTTTGATACTGTGCACCAAACCATACATCTTCAGTCATAGCTTTGATACATGTGCCACACTGCAATTTCCTGATATTTCCATATTTCATCTCAAATTGCATGTCGCATCTTTTAAAAGCACTCATTAATTTTGGTTTATTTTAATCTGTCTAGACTTGATAATTGATTAAGTGACCTATTGGTAATAGTAAAACTATAATTTATTATGAGATGTAATAAATAAAATACATAATATTAAACGTTGAATATATTGTAATTAAAATATATTACAATTCTTTTTTTTTATGCCTAATTAATATCACAAAACAATACAGCACCGCGATCCAGACATCATAATTATTGCTAATTTCTATCAAATCCTTGTGACATTAAGTTTTTTTTTTCTGTGGAGCATGGGGAGTTCTGGTCAAGTAAATGGACGTCGGGCATATCATTTCCTTCACCCGACTGCTACATCGATAAACCTTATGATTTAATGTTAAATTGTCGATAAGGCTGGGCTATCTGGCAGTACAAATATATATTCAACACAGCCTCCACATTATTAGATTGTGGTACTTTATTTTATCGATCCTGCAAGGATGAAATGCAAACTTAACCTCGGCGGGATCTGAGTTCAAATCCCGCCGAGGTTAACTTTGCTTTCATCCTTACGGCGTCGATAAAATAAATGTACTGGGTAATTTCTGGCCTTGTGCCTTGTGCCAAAAATAGAAACAATTATTAGATTTTGGTATTGACCAGATTTCAGACATTCAGTCTCTCACTCTTCTTCTAACTGACAATGTTACGTGCTTCTGTCACGTGGGGTATTTGTGTTATTATTTAGAAAAAGCCTATATCTCGGGGGTCACAGCTCACAAAAATAAGATGGTGTAAAGCAGATAGTAACAACAAAAGTAGTCACTGAGGAGTTCACAGAATATCTGATGAACGAAGTTTAAGAATAATCATCTAAACAGCTATTTGGCTATTAAACTAACGGACTGGGAAATTATGTGTAATATCTCGACCTCTTGTCGCCACGGTCGGAAGTTTACATATCTCTAGACCCAGTCTGCATTTCACCATGCATTGAGTACATCCATGATTAGTGGTCTCCCCGGTCTCAGTAGCGCACAATCCCCCCCCCTCTCTCTCTCTCTCTCTCTATATATATATATATATATATAAATTGTTTTTATGAAATGCATTATTGCTACTTCAAATTCTGTTCAAATATATCTCCCTCTGTTTCTTTCTTTATCTCTCTCTCTCTCGCCTTCTCTCAATATATATATCACTATTTTATCTCTCTCTCTTTCTCTCTCTCTCTCTTTCTCTCTCTCTCTCTCTCTCTCTCTCTCTCTATATATATATATATATATATATATATATATATAGAGAGAGAGAGAGAGAGAGAGAGAAAGAGAGAAAGAGAGAGAGATAAAATAGTGATATATATATTGAGAGAAGGCGAGAGAGAGAGAGATAAAGAAAGAAACAGAGGGAAATATATTTGAACAGAATTTGAAGTAGCAATAATGCATTTCATAAAAACAATTTTAATCTGAAAATGTTTATTTAATAGATAGTTTTTACAAAGAGGGTGGATTGTTAGTGAGGGAATAAATGCCAATGTGATTTGATATGTCCTACCACGGACGGAAATTTATTTGTATTAGTTTTTCATTAATATTTACTAGAGATTTTGGCTGTTTTTCAGTGAGTTTTCATAATATACTTCTAGTCGTTTAATATCGCTACTTCCTTGTATTCATGATAAATGTAACCAGTTTACGCCGTGTAATGTATTCTAAAAGCAGTCAGTGCTTTTCCTGTTTTCCTGTCTTGTCTTGTTATTTTATTTAGTGTCTACTTAATAATATTATATCTATCGCTTACAACAAGAACGTCTAGATTATGGACGTCAATTTCCTTAATTTTTCCATTTATTTCTCTTCTAAATATTAATGTAATCTGAATATAATTCTTGCTTTTGGTGTGTGTGTGTGTGTTTGTGTATGAGTCTATGTTTGTTTGTGTATGAGTCTGTTTGTGTGTCTGTGTTTGTATGTGATTGTGTGTGTGTGTGTGATTGTATTTTTATGTGTGTGTGTGTGATTGTATGTGATTGTGTGTGTGTGTGTGTTAGAGAGAGAGAGAGAGAGAGAGAGTGTGTGTGCGTTTGTGTGTATGCGTTAATATATTTATTTATTTCTTTTAGTCATCACGGCTAATTAATTTCTATCTCTTAATAAGCCTGAATTTGGTATAATCTGTTACGTTTGTTTCTTTTTCCATCACTGTATTAACGGTGTTACCTAATGTTCACACTTTATGTTTAACCCTGAACAGAGCATGAATTTCTTGACTAAAACTATGCACTCTCTTTCTTATTTAATCATCTGTAGCATATATCCCATGGATATTGATATAAATACGATGTTTAAATGTCCATCCGTAGCATTAGTACTTGAATAAAGTCTAGGAGCTTAAATCGGATAACTTCAAGCAGAAAAGTATTGGAGAGATGCAGGCTTCTGGAAATATTTCTTTTATTTTATTTCCTCTTATTTTTCATCAACATAATGAGTTACTAATTATATGTTTAACGTACCAGCATATAATTAGTGGCACATGTCTCATAGCTAATATTTATAGGATTCACGTATAAGGAACAATTTCTAGTGGTCTGTTAATGCCAGGCCATGACACATTCTTTTTATAGTATTTGAGTATAGATTAGTAGTCAGTCGTTTTGAGCATATCATATTTAACTACGCTTTTTACTTGTGATATTTTCTCCGAGCAATGATATTTTTTCCGAGCAATTATTTGCTTTTTGCGATACCATTACATTTTCGTAGGCAGACAGGCTATGAGACATTCTTGTACATTCCATTATCTTTTAATAGCTTATTAAATATTTTGTCAGCATGTTAAATATTTTAATAGAATCTATTCAAATTGATAATTTTCTAATACATGTGATACTTCCATGTTCAAATGATGTATTTGTTTTTATCATTGTACTCTGCTGTAATGGTGGACATACACGTCTCCTACCTTTTCCTTTCTTTCCTGCTGTCGCCGTAGATTTGATTTCTATGTAATGTTTAACTTAATCCTAATCAATCGCTTTAGGTAGGAGGCGAAGTGTATGATTTATTCCTCGAACCAGTACCTCTTTCATAAGACAGGACTCATTGAAATTTAGTGATGATTTCTTGTTTGGAACGATTCTGATATTAAATACTATTTAACTTTGTAATTATGTTACACTTCAAATTTGCAATTCCCCGTTCTTATTTCAACAAAGGATGAGACATTGCCAATGAATTATTATTATCATGAGAGGCGTGATAATATTTGTGGAAGAGTGATATCTTCAAGCTAGGGACTTTATCAGTATACTTCCTACAAACAGAAACCCCCCAAAACGCATGCGAAGGAATTAAAAAACAGCTTTTTCTCTCCGCTATCTTAGCTGTCGTTTAATAGATAATCCATAACTTTGTGTTATTTTAGTTCTTCGATTCAGAAAGGATGAACGTTATAGGTTACCTCACTATGATTCTAGATCTCAATAAAGAAATCAAGAACAAATAGTTCAAGGTATCATATTCTACACCGTAATAACTTTAAATAATCACAGGCTGGAAAACAGCGGCTTCCCTCTCAACAGAAATGAAAGTATTTGTTTTGTTTTGTATCTGTGATCATCTTATTGGAAAATTTTATATGGAGCGATGTATGTAGCGGACTGAATTATAATGTTCTTTTCTTGGCGATCGTGGTTTGCCTTTTCTTAGGAAAATCTGTTGATACTTCTTTCGGATTCGCCAAGGGTCTGTTGAACGTTCACATTATCTGATAATACGTCAAACAGCAACCAGTGAAATGTTGAATATTTTGAACAACTGAGTTTTTCCAGTTTGCGTAGCTGCTCCAAGCACGTTCCAAATCAAGCTTATTATTGCATGGGTGGGGGTGGATTTCTAATTTGTTTTGTTGCCGTATATTTTTCGTTTAAAAAATACATCAGGTATATGTGTGTGTTGTTTTTATTTTGTTGTATTTTAGGAGTTATTAATTTTACTATCAATGTTGTTTAATTGGCGCTTGTTTCGAATATGATTTGGCAGATTTGTATGAATCATTTTTCTCTTTTAATGTATCTCTTTTGAATACATTATTTAAAGGATTAAAATATGTGTCGGCATGTTTGTTTATTTTTCATGTTCTTAATTATATGGCTTGCATTTAAAAGGTTATCTTGGATTATTATATCTTGCTGTTATAAAATGTATATTTCATACATAATTTTCTTTTCCAAATCGTCCATCCTTTGCTGGTGGCTACAGGCATATGCAGAATGTCATTATCTATTTAACGTCACATTTTCAATTGATGTGAATACCAAAAACTAGGAAATTGTTTACTTTATATCAATGAGAGTTAATACGCTATCATATCGAATTTCCCTATGGAAATTGCCTGTGAGGTCCTCAATCCTCCGCTTGTAACTAAAAGTGACTTTTCTGAAAGTGTATGTTTTCTTCATAAAAGTTGACGTGGCAACTCCAAGTATGTTCGTAAACGATTGACGGTTAACTTTATTGTCAAATCTCTGTTGAATACAAAATTAATGTGGCTGGTTTCTTCTAGTAGCAGAGGACTAATTTATTACTACTGATAAAATATCATTTTTGTTTCTAGTTACGCGTTATTATCATTGTTAACATGAATGTTTTCCTAAATATTAATATTATTAACATTATCATTATCAGCAAGCATAATGAACCATCATATCTACAATTTACAACAACACTACAAAAAAGTTTATACCGCCTCGATTTCTTACTTTGTGAATTAATGTCTTTCGCTATTGCCTAGGGCGATACTTTGCACGTGGCTGAAATTTCAGCTACATTCTAGCTCAACTTCGAGATTCCGAACTGGGCAAGTAATTTAGTCATGTTTACATCGTAATCGTTTGTTTCAATATGGTTATGTGTCTAATACAAAAAGGCCAAGTTAGGTAAAGGTGTAAGACGGCGAAGAGAGATAAATAAACATGATATTGTTTGTGCAACGTCGAATAAATTGCCATATTTGTTCTGTTTCTGTACATTTTCTGGTCAAATCCGTCAAGGTTGACCTCATATTTTATTCTTCCAGGCTCGGCAAAATACCATACTTATCAATTACTTGGGCTTGCCCCAAATTTACAGGTCTTGTACATATATTAAAATCATATTATTAATATTGCTACGTATTTTACGTGCTTACGCTGAAATAAATTATGCGTTTTGAAAATAATAATTGTGTTGTGTTTTAGATCCGTTACGCAGAAAGCGAACCTTACATTGTTAGGATTATGAGTAATATTCTATATTTTGTGTGCCTGTTTAATTATTTTGACACAAAGTGTCACATATGATGTAACAACTAATTTCATGCTACCGACTAAAGTTTGCATCTTTAGATTCTACTTCAATTTTCTCTATTTATTTCCTTTCTTCCTTTTGTAATTGGCCTCCAAGAAATTATTTCGATCACCTGAAACTGAAATGTTAAAGAATAGATAGAAATGTTTGTCTGATTTCTATCCAGATAATTTGAATTTTATATAACAATCAGCTATCTTCCGTCTACAGCAAGAAAACTAACCAAAATCATCTCATTATGATTCTCAAAATCTTTTTTCTAATAGAAATTGTATTCAGACTCAACAAATAACTGCCTTCCTTGAAATATACTTTGCTTTTCTTGTGTGTATCTGTAGGTCATTATAATTTTCACCTTCATGTTATAAGAATCTGGCATTGCTGTTTATATCTAGGAACACCATAATTTCTTTCATTACATTTTATTTCTAATTGTCATTAATTTTGGCAAATCGCCATTTTACTATAAGATCAGGTGAAATGTTTTCTATTGAAAACTAATAGGCAACATTGTGATATTGTTTACTAAGAGTTGGCTACAGACCACGAGCAAACTTAACTTGATATAGCTTATGTTTTGTATTTGTCTTTTCCTCTGCAAATATACAGAATGTCTGGACTTAAGTCTGTAGTTTCTATGTATTTTGGCGGAGTCAATGATTTAATTCTTTTTTAAAAGTTTGAGAGTAGTAGTAACTTTAGTTGCCATTAGTAACATAATAATAGTGAGAATGAAACTTTCTCATAAGAATATCTCTTGTATAGTATTCATGACCTTAAAGATATTGATTACCATTTTATATTATATTCAATATAATGAAAAAAACACGTATACTAGATCACATACTATGGCGGCATTGTTGTTTAGCCCTAGATCAAATTTGATCTAGTAAAACAGTTAAAGATATTCCCGCCGTGACTATTCTGTCTTTTAAGAATAATATGATTTTACAATTTCAAGAGGCAAGATGTGATTTTAAGGTAATTTGGCAGTTAATTCTGGGAGTATGATATTATAAATAGAACTTCACTAACTCGGTCAGATCTAATTTAATGGAAATCATATAGTCATATGCAAAATGAAAGATTATACTTCTTTGAAATACCGAACTACCTAATAATTATTATCATATTAAGCAATAAAAATACTTATTATATCAAGATCTTTTGTAGGCTGAACACTTTACCCACTGTATGACGTATTGGAGTTTTAAATCTCTGAAAATATAGGGCATATTAGAATGGAAACATTATATACACAGATTGGTACTTTTACTGGAAAACTGAAATCAGTGGATTGTTGGTTCATGGAGGTGCATATTCTGTGGTTTTCAGTTTGTAATTTCAGAGTAGATGAAGATTTAAAAAATAATTTTCACTATCACTAATCTCTAGAGGTGACTGAAAAATGATAGTGAATATATATACATACACAGCAAACAGGTGCACATATATTTATGTATCTCTCTCCATCACTCGTACTCCCTCTCTGCCACTTCTCTCATCCATCTCTCTCTCTCTCTCTCTCTCTCTCTCTCTCTCTCTCTCTCTCTCTCTCTCTCTCTCTCTCTCTCTCGCTCTATCTATACATATAGCTTAAAGTAGTTTTTATAAAACATGTTAAACCTGAATGCAAGCATTATCTGATATAGACTTTAATTTGAAAACTAGACCGAGATTTTAGATTGATAATTGACCGATAATTACAATACAATTTGCACCAAGTGGTTGAACATATCTGAAATTGAGATGGAATTGGAAAATATTTTTATACATAATGTTTGATTTCAGTGAATGTCATCTTGAAAGGAATTTGTGAATATATATGAGTAACCCAAGAGGGGGTCATTGACGTCGTATCCGTCTCTCATGCTCCCCATCATCAGGAAATTATGTGCCTAGTCTTTGCTTTTACACTTCGGAGTTTTGGCGGTGCCCGCTTGCGAGTTCTGTATAGAAGACTACTAACATCCTACAATCACGGCAACCTTTCCTTGAGGTCATCTGTCTTTCTAGATTTACCGAACCTCCTCGGTTGTCATCCACATTTTCCTGGAAGTCACTGGCTGTCAAAAGAATTGTAGGCATAATTGCATCTTCAAAAAGATGCCTTAACCAATTTCATTTAACTTCAGTGAACATAGCCATGACCAGGTCGAGTTGATATCACGACACTGTATACAATGTTATTTGGTTGTTTTGAACGCCATCTGAAGCACAGTTTCACTAGTGGGTCAGTCTTGGTGTCCAAATTACTGCCCATCCTAGCTTCCAGTTTCCTCCTATTTCCTACTCCAAAATCAGCAAGAGATGGTCTATGCTGCCTCCGACATCATGCAAACTGCAAGATATATAAATACGCGAGGTTGTGTCTGTATATAAGTACATATATGTATATTAATTTCTGATTCGGAAGATCTCTAATATTTTCTTGGTTTTTCTTTTCCATATGACTGATTTTACTTGAAATTGTTATTGAACATTATAAAGCTAATTAATTGAAAGTATATCGTATATATGAATGCAACTGACAGCTGCTTTCGAAAAGTAAATCTATATCGGATCTCTGATCTTTTACAGATATTTCATTTAGTTTATAGATACATACGATTGATATATTTTTTAGCGATATCTACCACAGATTTCAAAGTTAGTTTAGTTAGGTTGCATTAACGAAAACACTGAATTTACATCAAATATCTGAATTAAATTGAGTAATTTTCTGTCATCTCTATTCACTCATTCCATGACGTTTAATTTATGTCGCTGTCAAATACACTCGTTCTAAATATGCCTCTTACATTCCAAATTAGTTAGAGAGGGCAACATAGAGATTAGTTGTAACTTCGAATCTTTGAGTGTGTAGGGCCTTTTTTCCTTTAGCAGACATTCTATTTCACGTTTCTCCATATGAAAAAAAGTGGGGAGACGTATCTTGTGCCCAGCTGTATCGGACTTTAGTTTCTTTAAGACATCAGTGAAGACACTGATATGCATGTGCGATTGTTGGTCAACCACAAATATACCTTGCCCAGTCTTGTGCCTTAGAGTGGAACATATTTGGTGTATGTATGTCGGAATGGTTGGATGTGTACATATAGGTACTTATATATTTCTATAATGCTTAAATGCTTGACAATTAAGGATTTTTGTATAAATGGAGTTCAATAAAATAAATGATAAGAGTTTCAGATGGTCCTGTTCATCTATCTACTTCTCACTCACTCACTCACTCACTCACTCACTCACTCACTCACTCACTCACTCACTCACTCACTCTCTCTCTCTCTCTCTCTCTCTCTCTCTCTCTCTCTCTATATATATATATATATATATATATATATATATATATATATATATATATATATATGTATATATAGATTTAACTTGGAAATAAGTTTAAATAATTGAGAGCCCGGCAATGCGTGTGAGATTATATGTGCCAACGTAATAAAAATTAGAGAGAAAATTGGACAAAATAATTGAGAAAAGAGTGAGAATGGAAGAATTTTACCTTAGAAAACTTTGATAATCCCAAGTACTTTTTGATTTGAAATCCATTATCAAATGAAGCCATACACGTGCTCAGAGTGCAATCTGAGAAGAATTGTTGATGGTTGGTCGGTTTAAATTGAATAAATGAAAAAAAAAAATAAATAAACGTTTTGTGCATGTGTGTAGGGAAAAATGTGCGTAAATATGCTCGTATACAATGCGAAATTTGGCGGGGAACTGTGTCGTCAGCGGAAGTTCACCTCCCTGTAATGGAAAGGTCCATGTGGCTGGCTGGTTCATCCCATTGCAAGTGAATGTAGTACTTTTAAAATTCAAGCTACGTGTATGTAGATAAGCTAAGTCTGACCCTTTACAGGGAACACACGTTGGCAACTGATTCATTTATATGTTGATGATGGCTGTTCGAGCATTGCCATTGCCCGATAAAATGCTAAACAATGTGAGGGACGAATCTGGCTCTTTAAACCAGCCAAAGAGCTGCACCCTGTGGCATATACATGGCAACTGTAGGCTCCTTCGGTACTTACCATTGCTTTGTTATGGCTGTGTATTCTCATGTGTCTTTTAAGACCTCTCATGCTAGAACATTCCTTGCAACATTCCTTAAACCTGTTCAGATCATAATCTATATGAGGTCTACTGATTTGATTTTGTCCGTGTCTAGTCAAACCAGCTTTACTCAGGCAGACTCGACCCAGTGCTGGCAAACTAGATGATGTTCAACAACAGGCAGTTCAGAACAGTCTCTTTTCCTTACCTTTCTTTACAGTGTTAGGTGTTCTCTCCAATGAGTTTGATCAAACGTCTCCACTTCACAGGCTCCTCAGCCATTTTCTCCCATTCGTCAGATGAAATTCCAGCACAAGCCAAGGTGTCCCTGACACAGTCCCGGTACCGCATTTTTGGTCTGTGTGGTGGTCGTCTTCCTTCATACAGTTCTCCGTAGAGAAGTTGATTTGGAATACGATCATCAGACATCCGAACCACGTGAGCGCACCACCTCAACCAATGTCAAAAATTCATGCTCTTTATAGTCACGCACCTGCTCCGTTCGTGAACTTCCAAATAACTGACGAACATTTTCTATCGCACCCTAAATAACTTACGAAGAGATTGTTGATGTAATCTCTCCAGTTACTTGGGGTGCTTTCTGTTTCACAAGCATAAAGCAAAGAGAGGACGACACAAGTCAGATACACTTTCACCTTAGTTTTGATAGTGATACCTCGTCTGGACTATAATCGTCCATGCAACCGTTCAAAAGCATCACTGGCTTTATTGATTCTTAAGGATATTTCATCATTAAGTGTGCATGAATTGTTCAACGCACTACCAAGGTAAACAAACTTGGTAGCAACGTTTAGCCTCTTTCCGTACACTTGGTTTAGTGTACCGTTTTCCAACATTCTTTTCGAAGCTTATTGTGAGACCCAAAGCGCTGCAAGCTTCAGAAAAAAGAGTTCATAATATGCTGTATGTCACTTTGTGAGTGTGCAAAAAGATCGCAGTCATCTGCATACAAAAACTCTCAGATTATAGATGTTAATACCTTCGTGCTTGCACCAATGTGCCTGATGTTGAACAACCTTCCCGAAGTGTGATGCCTGATGTAAACTCCATGCGAACAATCTTTCCTGAATGCCATGAGAAACATTATCGTAAAATATATACATACATTCGAGAGTACACTTCTGTACATACAAGTATATTCAAATCTTAATATGCAACATTAAGCACGCACATTTTTGTAGGTGTGACAAAATAGAGTGCAACAAAACGTCACATATTGTCACATATTTAACTTGAGAGATACGATTGAAACAAAACCAAAATATCATGGCCCCTGTGACGATCAATAGCTTCCATCGCATTAAACAGAAAACTTGAAAGTGTGTAAAGCACGAAGAGAACAATGGGAATGTTGTGCTAATGTAAAACTTTCATAGATTATCGTGATGAATTTACTTTTTGTTCATTTATATTTTCATTTTCATTTTTTAGTCGAAATCCACTTTTTGCTTGTACGAATTGAATGATGAGTCAAAAAGTATATCGGTGCGGATTTTTCGATAAACATGCATGAGTTTAAATATTTTCTATGTATGCACCGCCATTTATATTTGTGTATGTGTGCACTCCTTTGGCTTTTCTTTCAGGAAATGTTGCTTTCGGTGTGTAGACCCAAATTGACTTAACACACGAATTTGTTCTGAATTTTGTTCCGTTTCTTTCTCTTCTGAATATATTTCTATTTCGATATTAATTTCTCATTCTATCTACTGATAAAAGAATAGTGTCCGAAACGAAAGAAAACTTTCCCTACTATATCAAGCGTTAAACCAACATATTTCTTCATTGTACTCTGTTGTTTAATTTCCTTTAGTTTGCTTCTTGCATGCACGCGCACATACCCCCCCCCCCACATACACACACCCCCACACCCCCACACACACACATATATATATATATATATATATATATATATATATATATATATATACATATCTGTGTGTGTGGGGGTGGGGTGGGGGGTTGGGGGGGGGGGGGGGGGGGGGGTTGTAGCAGCTTATCCTTGCGTATTTATGCTATCCTCCTGTGGACCTGTTTTATTGAAAACCAATCGAAATTATATTCATGTTCTACACCATATATGTAAATATTTCTGGGTAAACGCATATTAATTATCATTCATAAAGATCCGTATAAGTTTTTTTTTTCCCTTTCAAGATACACATGCAATATTCCTCCCATAAAGTTTCATAATTACACACGCAAACGCACACGCACACACAAACATACACGCAAAAACACACAAACACACAAATTCACACAGACACACACACACACACATATATATATATATTTATTTTCTCTCGCCACCAACATATATTTACCATATATATATAATACAACTTTGTATGTATGTGTGAATAGGCTTATAAATATATATGTATATATATTTATAAGCCTATATATAATTATAAGCCTATATATATATATATATATATATATATATATATATATATATATGTATGTATATATATATATATATATATATAGAATTCACATAAATCAAAGTTCTGTTCAAACCATTTATTAGCTTACAATTGTTTCATCCAAACCGAGGTTTGGGGTCTTCGGAGCAATTTTTCAATGTTTGTTTACATACATGACCTCCTTTCCAACACAAGAGACATACAGATACATATGTATATATTGATGCACAGTGGGGTGACATCCATTATATTATTTTTGCATGGCAATTTAAATTCAAAAATTAAAATCATATTAAAGCACAATCAAAGCAAAATTTAAATTAAAATACAATATCGGCAGTTTACATTAGCTTCGTAAACTGCCGATGTTGTATTTTAATTTTAATTTTGCTTTGATTCTGTTTTAATATGATTTTAATTTTTGAATTTAAATTGCCATGCAAAAATAATATAATGGATGTCACCCCACTGTGCATCAATATATACATATGTATCTGTATGTCTCTTGTGTTGGAAAGGAGGTCATGTATGTAAACAAACATTGAAAAATTGCTCCGAAGACTCCAAACCTCGGTTTGGATGAAGCAATTGTAAGCTAATAAATGGTTTGAACTGAACTTTGATTCATGTGAATTCTATATAACTGCTCTGTAGAACAACTGATGTTATTACATTGAGCTATTTATCTTACTGATAATAAGGTAGTAATATATTACTGTCTTTCACTGTTTAGGGTTTAATATATATATAACTATAAAAAGTTTTAGTATATACATAACCATAAATAGTATACTTAATACTATATATATATATATATATATATATCCGAATTTCCAATCTTTTATGAAGAGAAACCGTTGGTAATACCATTTTGGACATGTGAATATTTAAATCGTATTTTAATTTATTTAAAAGATTGTATAATGTTTGCTTGTTCTGCTCATGTCATTTTTATAGTTCTGGTATCTCAAATTAGTACCATTGAACAACAATTGTATTATAGACACCCTATATATTTCCGTAGGTTCTTAGTACCTGTAGGAATATTAATCTCATTTTATGTATATTCTCCCTCTGTGTAGAGAAGAAAATGTTGTATGTTGCTGGTATTCGTTTTAGTGGCGTGACAGACAACAAGTCTATAATATTTCCGCTTTTACTGACAGTCTGTTTATGTGTGGGTCACTTTAACGGCCTGACCTCATACTTCATGCAATAAGCGATATATTTATAACTTTAGGCTTTACGCCCTATAGAATGGAAATAGTTATCTGAAGAGCTGATCTTTGCATTGGAAATTCTCCGAATTTCCAATCATTTGTGAAGCGAAACCGTCGGTAATAGCATTCTGGACAGGTGAATATTTAAATCGTATTTTAATTCATATAAAAGATTGTTTAATGTTTGCTTGTTCCGCTTATCTCATTATATATATATATATATATATATATATATATATATATATATATATATATATATATATATATATATATATATATATATATATATTTATATATATATATAATAAGGAACTGATTATGCAGAGCGGTTGCGGGTCAAGCAGAAATTGAAAATTAGAATTGGTGCTCTGAAATACCGATATATATATGAATGTATATATATATATATATATATATATATATATACATTCATATATATATCGCAACCGCTCTGCATAATCAGTTCCTGATTATTACTAGAATTCTATAAGAATCAAACATTCATGATTTTCAGCAAACAGGTGGAGTAGTTAG
Organism: Eledone cirrhosa; assembly: GCA_964016885.1. Classification (NCBI taxonomy): domain Eukaryota; kingdom Metazoa; phylum Mollusca; class Cephalopoda; order Octopoda; family Eledonidae; genus Eledone; species Eledone cirrhosa. Next base: position 54,853,033 of record OZ024745.1, read on the forward strand.
CTTTGATAAGCACCAAAAAGTGCGAAACAGAGCTCTGTCAGCTTTATCTCCCCTGTTTGCTGAAAATTAAAGTAAGTGAGATTGTCACTACTCTAAAATAATAGCGTAAGGTCTTCGAAATGCTTTTAATTAAGCATACAGTGTATTGCAAAATACACTATATATACATTCATATATATATATGAATGTATGTATAGTATATTTGGCAATATACCATATATATATATATATATATATATATATATATATATATATATATATATATATATCAATTGCTCATAATTGAATGAAGGTTTGCATATTTTTATCTTTTTGATATCCTACAGGATCATAAACTCATTTTGTAGCATAACATAGCTACTTTGCTGGTCAGGATTATTTTCAAGCTACCTCTGTGTGAAATATATCGATCGAAATCAATAGAACTTAATACACTATAATAAATATATCAGAGTTGATTAAATTGTGGCAGTGGTTCTTCTTTTTCGGAATAGTATTTGAATATTTATCAAGACTTGATATTGCTGGAAGTCGAATCCCACGTTGAAAGATGCTAAAAAAAAAAAAAGGGAATAAAAAATAATGAAGATTGATTCGCCCAATCTTCTCTCAAGTTGTGAAATGCACGAACTATTAAAAACTAAATAAATCTTCTTTTATTTATTTTTTCACTTTGGCTTTCCCTATTTGTGCAGTTGATGGATTTTCATCTTGCCTTTTTAATTATATCATTGTATATTTTACGATATTTTTGTGTTTCAATTTATCTTGCATCTTCTACTTTGTGCTCGATTTTCCTATCGGAGAATGTGATAAAGAAGAAATCATTCGCTCCATCATCTCAATAAATTTTGAAAAAAAAAAATAAAAAAAAATCAAAGTAAAGGAATGAAATACAAAAAGAAAAAAGCAAGTGCAGTTTCAAACACTTACTGTTGAAATGGCTTCAATGTGAAAAAGTAAGTTATAGATTTCTGTTTTATCATTTGTTTATAAACCACGAGAGAGCATGATAAACATATAAGTATAAAATGGAAAGACTTTGAGATGCATATTTTCTATCTGTTTTATTTTTTTAAGAAACAGAATTTAAAAAATGGAAGAACGGAACATATTAACGATAAAACTAGGAATTAATGTTTTGTATTATTATAATTTTCGTCCTTTGAAGTCAACAAAATAAAATGGAACTGAAGTTATATAAGAAGATACCTTATATAATCCAAAGAAAAAGCCGTTGGAAATCTGAAGGAAATAGTTCAGTTGAAAGACTTATGTGACTCTCGAAAATGTCAACATCAGAGGAAAATGAAAACATCAGAGGAAAATTCTGCGCCGCCATCATGATATGGCACATATCTTCGAAAACAGATTTCGTCATTGAAAATATTACCATGTTATGGGACGGACCATTAGAAATGGGTGGGGAAATAAACGCAAACATGGCATGTACAATAATTAATATATCTGAAAACTAGCTGAATAGCCGGCCGTTGCTCGGGATTTGCTCTAGGGTTCTTATATATTTGATATATATTTATCCTTCTCGAGCCTCGTGAAGTAAATACGTTTGTTTATATTGTGTTATTGTGTATGCAAAAATATCTGTACACGAATATATAAATAACAGTACAGAGAAGTACGGAATACCTCGGCCTCGGGTTGGTGTCTAGATTTTGTGCTTATAAAAAAAGTTCGTCGTACATTACCAGGGTTTTTTTCCGTTCGTAGAAAATGAATACTTTATCGCCAATTAAATACTTGTGTTTATATGTGTATGCAAACATATCTGTACGCGAATATATAATTATATATATATATATTAAAATAACAGATTAAAGTTTAAGCAAAGAATCGCTGCTTTCACCCTTAACGGGATCTTCTGAAACTAAAATAATAAATCTGTGAACGCAGAAGTAAATGTTTCGAAAAACGTTACACACTATATATATATATATATATATATATATATATACACACTATATACACACACACACACACACCGCGTCATAATGACGTAGTGCAGACAGCCAGGCATACAGACAGATATTATAAGGGCGCAACGTAATATCTATGAATCTATCTAAAAAGAGAAAGACTAAGAGAGAGAGAAAGAGATCGCTAAATCGCCTAATGCGGTCCCTAGGTCATTGAAAATTTGAAATTGTTTTGGATCAGAACACTCAATAGGACCATAAGTATTGCATGTGTAAGGTTTGAAAACAATCGGTTGGGTGGTTCTCGAGTTTTAGTGAGTGTATATACAGACAGACAAACATACATTCTCTGTTTTAGTAATATAGATAAACCTGAAGGCTAAATTCATATGACAATACAATCAGCCATAACATCAGATGCAAACAAAATGCTCAGATGCAAACAAAAAGCCCTTCCTACAAATTCGGTGAAATATAACGTTTTCAAAACATCTGACTCAAAGAACTGCAGGCTCTGTGGAAAGAAGGTTTAAAATGTAGCCCACTTGTTAAGTTGATGTAAGAGCCTTTCGTAAAAAGAAAACAAGCGCTGCCATGATAAAGTGTGTATATATATACCTTCATTCGTTTTTGAGTCGTAAATACCAATATGAGGTCACACAGAAGCATGAGAATGTGCCTTGTAAAGAAATACAGGAGGATGGGAAAACAAAGATATTCTGGGATTAGGATGTTCAAACTTATACAGATATTGAACATCGCTGATCGGACATTGTCCTTTTGAACATGAAAGACAAATACGATGAAAAACAAAGACGATGAATGCACAGAAAAAAATCCAATTTTGTTGTAATCGAGAAAAAGGATAGAAAACGTATTCTGATAGAAGGAACTTGTCCCTTTGACACCAGAAGTGAATGGAAAGAGCAGGGGAAAGGAATGGTGTATAACGACTTAAAATACGAGATCTTGAAATATTTTATTAATGAGTTGACGACATTTGCCTTTATCCATCGGTTATTGGGGCTCACAGCAAGGTGAAAAAAAACCCTGAAGACTACCTGTCGAAAATAGATTTTTGCACAATATATTGGACCACTCCAAAAGATATGCCTATTGGGTACAGTTCGAATATTGAGAAATGTTCTGAAATAGAGGAGTAGCGAACGTTGGAATGGTCTATTGATTAACTGCAATTATACGATAGCAAATACAAGCAGTTGAAATGGGCTTAGAGTCGTTGGAATGTTCATTGGAAGGGTCTGTTTCTTAATGCCAAATCACAGGCATATTTTGTTTTTCTTGAAAGAAAAGAAAACCCAGAATTTTGGAGAAATGTCACTCAATAGAGAGTATGGCTCGTAAGAGTGTTTGAGGACTCTGTCGCAAGACCCTATCAGAAATAAGTGGGTGAAGAAGTAGAAGAAGAAGAAGAAGAAGAAGAAGAAGAAGAAGAAGAAGAAGAAGAAGAAGAAGAAATACACCAAACTTACACAATGAGTATTCCTATAAGTATCACATTGACTGGGATGGAGTCAGTCATGTTTTCCTAAGGTTGTGCTTATATAAAGAAAATGTGAGCCTCAACAAAAACAATAAAGAGGAAGTAACTTACTGTCAACATGAAAAAAGAAAAAAAGGCTGAACTTGATGAGCAATTGTCATGCTATTATTAAGTGGCTTGCATGATTTTGGTTCGTTACTAGAAACATAACATATGCCTGTGATTCGAAGGACAGTAGTGTTTGAAAAATACATTAGAGTCTGTTTACCAGCGGCAATATTAACTGGATAACCGATATTTATTTACTAGAGCACCTGTATGAAAAACGAATATTTAAGCATTTTATAATTGATGACTGGGGTATTCTTTTCATATTTTAAACTTTCCTTTCACATTAGATTTCAGTTTTTCAAAACCACAGTGAAAATGCCTATAGCCTATTTGAACACACAACATTTGTTCGTCATGTATTACCTTATCCAACAGTAGATTATTGTCAATGCTCGTATGCATTGTAAACTTGAAATATTGGTTTCTTTTGATTAAACACGTTTCTTCATTTTTAAAGGAGAAAAATAAAAGAGAGGAAGATTTTACTAAGTTTATGAATTACTGATACAAGCAACGTAAAATGACTTCAACCGGAAATCTGAAATGTATTGTAAAATGAAAATTCCTATAAATAAGGAATGAGCGTTCTCATCGTTCTCATAAAAAATAGCTATAAAACGTTTTCTATGAATTGATATAATTTTCGCAATAACTCTAACAATTTTATAATGGTAAAACGTCAAACATCAACTACATTTATATTCCTACTGACGTAAACATTTAAAATTGTTTGGCAAAGCTTAACCTTATAAAAGCAACTACAATTATTACATAATTCTATTAACGTTAAATATTACTACATCTCTTAAAGAAATGTGCAATACTCACCCTTCCTCATATTTGATATCGGTATTATTATAAACAAATGTATAATATTTAATTAGTATTACAATGTTTTACTACGTGATATAAATTTTGGAATATTAAATTACGTGAGGTTAAGTAACCACTTGAATTCTAGTTTTCATAGATGCTGTGATGTACAATCTAATTACGAGTTTGCTATAATCATCTAAAACGTTTAAAAAATCTAGTTTATTTGTCTGTTAATGTGTTGTGAAAAGTTATGGGTTAAAAATATATATTTCATTGTGTATTTGTTTTTAGATACATTTTTTTTCCCGAAAGTAGACAGTAATAAAATATAGTGAAATATCTTTCAAAATTGACTTTATATTTAGGATATTAGTAATATTACTACCAAACAATTTAGTAGTGAAAACGAAAAGATGCATCTACACAACTGATTCCTACTACTATTGATGCTGTTTCGTTCCAGGTCAGCCTTCATCAAGCTGACCTATGAATTTCCAGGATATTTCAGTCATAACATATCCCAACCTACTTTATTAAACCTCCTATTTGTTCCAAGATGGTAGGGTGTGATTTCAATATTTGACTGTTATATCAGGTCGAGTAAGCACGTAGGAAATCACACATTAGATCAATTTGTTTATCGTTTGCAATGTAAATCTCGCAAGTAGAATGGGAACATAGAATGAGAAATATTCTCATATTCTCTCACCAAAATATTATTATACTCATATAAAATGGATTTACGCTTGTAAAACTTTTCTCATAAATGTACTCCCATATATGCTATTCATATATTGAATTTATAGATTATATTACATAGGGTAGTTCCTTTACGTTAAGGCGTTGCTTTGTGTCCATTACAAGTATTCATTCTGAGAACGTACACCATTTACTTCTTGCTGCGTCGGGCAATAATGTACCATTACAGGTTTGTGTATTGGTGAAGTTTTGAGAACTTAAGGCGAGATGACTATCATTACATTGTATTCAAAGTTCTAATTTCAACCATGAATAAATATTGGTCCCCATGAGAATAGCATACAATGCACAATTGGTGGATCAACATTGGGGGTTTAGCGCAATGGAATTATTTATTAGAACAAGTGTATTTGACCGGTAATTAATTTTATCAACCTTGGATAGATGTAATATAATGTAAGCGTTTGTTGATTTTTAACAGAATGCATAGATCAATAAGTAAATACTGCAAACATGTTATTCTACATTCCATTAATCGGCAACAAGGACATTACTAATGTCTTATATACGCAACATGCGTCACATCGTGACTGCCGCATCGTATAATATATTGGCTGGAGAATGAGGAACGTTAAAGACAACTGATTGCATTTGAATTGCAAATTACAGCAGGAATAATAATTATTTCTAAGGCAGAGGGCAACAATTTTTAAGGGAAGTGGATTTTACTGATCCCTGTTTTTTATACATACTTCATTTTATAGCAGACAGAGTATAAACATTAGGAAAAGGAAGAGAGACGGTATCACATATTCAACGTTAGTTTATTTTAAACATTTGGTGGCTGAACGAAGAGTAGATCCCTATGAATGGATGGTCTGCTCCGTGAGTTTCCCTGGGCATATCATAATTGTTCACAAATGTCCTCGCAGGTGTCTATCGCAATTGACAAGATGAACATCGTTAAGAATTCTCTGGCACCGGTAGAGAAGTATTTTCTATGAAAGTACTTATAGATCTTCTGTACTAGTTCCTGAATGATCAACTAAAGTGTATGACTTTATAACATCTAAATACAAGGCATGATAATTTCCATGATGTCCATTCAGAATAAAGACGAATGACTTTAAACCCATCAAGAAACATTGAGACGGTTGTATATTTGGCCACATTCAGTGTTGGTTTTTAAGCAGTATAGCTGGAGCAAGTTTGTATTTACTGAAGCAATTGTATATATATATATTAGCCAATAATTCACTGCTGCCCACCTGTAATACTGATGTTTGAGATTGATTCCGAATTTTGTATGAATTAATTCCAGATAGGTGCTATAGATTCATATATATATCGGTTACGTAATTTAATCAGAAATAGGAGATATTATCAATTCAATTAACCTAACGATTGCAACAGATCTTGATAATGTGAGAAAATTTCCATTTTATTTAGAGTTTTTCGTGATTTTTTTCTATATTGCGTTTGCTTCCTTATCCATTTTGTATCTATATAGAATCACATATTTTACGATTGAATTCCTGATATCGTTAGTGTATCACGCTCTATGTAGCATTATTAATGAATATTGTGATTACGTGCTTTTCTTTTCTCATAAAATTTTTAAAACGTCGAAATTTTAGAATATTGCAATAAATATCTATAAAAGTTTTGTAGTCATACATACTCACTTTGCATCTATTTGTCAATGGCTTAGTAAAAAAAAAAGAAACAGTTTCCATGACCGTTGTTTGTGGATGGGATATGAGAAAGGTGAAAGAAGCAAATGAATATCCATGACACTTGGCGTATAAATAGACATGGTACTCGTTCCGAATATTTGAAAAAGAGTGGCCTCAGATAGAAGGCATGATAATCAGGGGTAAATGCTAAGCGTGGCAAATTTTCAGGTCTAAAACATAAATGTAGGTGTATTCAATTGAAATTATTTCCACGCATTTTCTGACTGGCCAATTTCAATCAAAATGATGTGATTGATCAAAAGTTACAGGAAAAGTTATCTGCAGAAGGAAGCACACGGTGAGATAAAATCACGTAACATGCGATTGTGGATAAACGGCTATAATGCTAAGTTGAATAATTATTTTAATATCATTAATATATTTACTGATGTATATATGGACTTAAAAGTAAGTTATAATATGTATATATATATTACTTTCAATGAAACACTATCGACGTATTTCATTTTAAAGATACTTTCAAGATCTTTGACCTCTCCACGTTGTCGTAACCCACTTTCTCAAATTAATTATAACACATACTGTGCATATATACAAACATACGATACGTAAAAAAAATATATATATGTATATATATATATATATATGTATATATATATGTGTGTGTGTGTGTGTGTGTGTGTGTGTGTATGTGTGTGTGTGTGTGTGTGCGTGTGTGTGTGTGTGTGTGTGTGTGTGTGTGTATTTTTATGTATCGTATGTTTATATATATGCACAGTTGTCTAACCTGATTGGTTTTTTTCGTTGATTTGGTATTATGTGGCTAAGTTTACATGTCGCAATTTTCAATTTGTTAAGCTGTCTAAACGTATGTTATTACTCTAAGGCCTACAACCTTATCGAGTGATTTTATGCACATTCATAATTGTGTATCGTTAGCTAAGCCACAGCCAAAACATCGATTTTACTAAACTTCCACTCATATATAAAGATATATATATATATATATATATATATATATATATATATATATAGAGAGAGAGAGAGAGAGAGAGAGAGAGAGAGATAGAGAGAGGGAAAGAGAGAAAGAGAGAGATAGAGAGAGATAGAGATAGAGAGAGAGAGAGTGTGTGAGAAACAGAGAGAAAGGGATAGACAGAAAGAGAGTAATGATTGCTCCCTCCCTCTCTCTTTCTCTCTCTCTCACTCTCTATATATACATATAGATAAATATATATATATATATATATATATATATATATATATATATATATATATATATATATATATATATAAATATATATATATATAAATATATATATATATATATATATATATATATATATATATATATATATATATATATATATATATAGAGAGAGAGAGAGAGAGAGAGAGAGATAAAGCGAGAGAGAGAGAGAGATGAGGGAGTAAGAGACAAAATGGAAAAAGCGGGCAATCTCTTCTCTTGTGTCAACGTTTAGAAAACATTATAGTTTAGGTAAATTAAAGGTTAAACAATTCATTCCAGAGTGCGTTAAAAGAACAAAACAGAGAGACGTAGTATAAATTGTGCTATTTGACATATTACACAAATAAAGTAAAAACCTTGCACCAAACACTGTGATTCAACTGAGAACGAAGAGATAAATATGAGGCCCGCAATAGGTTAATCAAAATGAGGGGACACAGAACACATTATGATACTACCAGCCGTTGCGGGAAATGGGGATGTGTGTAAACGGCTTAGGAAATGGAGAGAAGAACTAAAGACAGAAGGAAGCGATATTAAGAGGGAGGGAAAGAGAAAGAGAGAAAATATAGATGAATCTAATAAGAGAAGATAAAATACGATCTTCATTAAACTGACCCCTTCGATAGGGAGGTTTCAAAGGAATTAAAAACAGGCATAACAGGATTGTTGAAGGACAGCAGCTAGTGTCACCTGGACACAGTGCGAAGAAAAATGATACAGGAGGAGAGAGAGAGAGAGAGAGAGAGAGAGAGAGAGAGAGAGAGAGAGAGAGAGAGAGAGAGAGAGAGAGAGAGAGAGAGAGAGAGAGAGAGAGAGAGAGAAATAGCATATGCACGTGTTGAAAAACTTGCCTGTATTTAGGATGACGCCTTCTATTACATTTTATTTGTGCAGAAAAAATCTTTCTTGAACCCTGCTTCGTTACATTTTTATTTTAAAATCATTTTTTGCTTCTAAACTGATTAATTCGTTTAGTTTCATGCTTTGTTTTATTTCTCAAGATTATATTATATTTTATTCTTAATCAAATAAGACATTATCAGATATCTTATCACCATATCCAATAGTGAAAGCAAAATAGAACAATATACTTAAATTGCTTTATATATCATATATTAAAATCTAAAATATTACATAAAAGAATCTCCAAAATATTACCGTAGAAAATTATATATATGTTCACTGACCGAATGAATGTCATCTTGAAATTTCAAACTTAACTTTTGTAATGTAAAATAGTAACAATAGTATGAATAAATCAATGTGCTTTGTATTAAATGACCTAGAAATATTGATTATTCTTGGGTCATATGAGATAACATCTGCCTAAAATTGAAATGAATACTACTTCCAAAATTCTATAAATTTTGTTATTTCATATCCCCGAGTTAGTAAAATAAACGTATATATATATATATCCTGACTCTTTTCATAAATATATATGTATATATATACACTCTCATACGCATGTAATGAAATAAATATATATGCAGACATGTGTACTGTTTAGAATATATTATAATATGGAAATATGCTATATCATGCCAAAAGGGTAAACATATATATATATATATATATATATATATATAATATGTGTGTGTGTGTTTGTGTGTGTGGTTGTGCATGTATACATATATGTATACAAAAATAGAGTAAGCGAGAGGGAAAGAAAGGAGTATGATAATTATTCGCATACATATTTTGTGAATGCTTATGTATCATAGACATATAATAGACATGAGATCACACACGCACACACACACACACACAACACACACACACACACACATATATGTATATATATATATGTATATGTATGTATGTATGTATTTGTATGTGTGCATGCGTGTGTGTATTTGCGCGTGTGTGTGTGTGTGCATTTCAAATGGTGGTTGGTTGAATGAGTATGTTACTTATATTCCATTTAGTCACACAAAGACCTACTTTTTTTTCTATTCCCCCCCACCTATCCCTATCCTCAACGAAGTTTAAAAAAGCATGGTATCCCATCCTTGCATTAACATTCTCTTACATGCAGGGTTTTGTAAACTAGATATTCATTCAGGAATGGAACCAAAATCTTGGTCACGATTTTCTAAAATCTCTATATGTGTTACATTCTTTTATCGCTATTTTCATATTTCGTAACTCTTTTGGTTTGTGTTCATTTTACATTACGACTTTTACATTATTTATTCATTTCAATCACCATAACATAACTTTTCCCCTTTTTACAGATTTATATTCTGATACAATTCATAAACAATTTTTTTGCGTCCATTTTTACTTAAGAATTTAAAGCGGCATTATATGAATATCAGATAGTAATATAAACGATACCTACAGGTATTCGTGTTCATGTAAAATTTAAAAGATATATATTTATTCATTTATATGATTGTCGTGGTATATATATATATATATATATATATATATATATATATATATATATATATATATATATATATATATATATATATATATATATATATGTGTGTGTGTGTGTGTGTGTATATAGATGTCCATGCGTACGCACTTACACAAAAAAAAAAAATATATATATATATATATATTTATATATACATCTATGGCGTCGTGTGTTTGATTGTGTGCGTGTGTCTTGTTCTATGTGAGAATGTCTATGTCTTCCCGCTACTTATAATACATCCCTGAATCTACATGGTAGATATTATTTCTATGACCTTAAGAACTATGGAGTATATACGGATAAAAAAAAAGGAGATTTAATCTTTTCAGGTATGTAAGTCATGCAAATTTAATGTTAACGATAGTAGTCGATCTTCTACTTATTCTCGGCACCGTCATCATATTTTTCACTTTCTTATTCTTATTGTTATTTATAATATTATCATTATTTTTTGAAAAAGACTTATCCGTGTTTTTTTTTTCTTCTATTGGCGAATTTTATAATACTGTCATCATTTGCTTCTCGTAATATGAATATTGCATAATAGGTTATACTAAAAATACTGGTTAACATATATAGGTATACATAATATTCCATGAAAAAGTGTAATACACTCACATACACAAACATATACGGGTACCTGCATATATATACATTATATAAATATATACATACATATGCATACATATATAACTATATATAAAGACACGCATGAATATGAATATACATATATATGTATATATACATATGTGTGTATATATATATATATATATATATATATATATATATATATATATATATATGTGTGTATATATATATGTGTGTGTATATATATATATATGTATATATATATATATATATATATATATACATATATATATATATATATATATATATATATATATATATATATATATATATATATATATATATATGTATATATACATATATATATATATATATATTTATATATATATATACATATATACATATAAAGAATGAATAATAACAAGTAGACATCATATATATATATATATATATATATATATATATACATATATACACACACATACACATATACACACACACACACACCCATATATATATATATATAATCGATTTAGAAATATAGAGATTAAAAAAAGAATCTGATTCGTTTCTAATAACTATATAATACATAATGTTCTGGACTAAAACTTCACGAAGTCCATAGATTCATATCATCGGCCAGTTATCTTTATAGTCTAAATAACACTAATGGCGTAAAGTTATCTTAGACTACCAGGGTTCAACTCACACGTGTACTGTCGAGTTTATACATTCTTTTGTTTATATATATACTTAGATATATTGGCTTTGTATTGTTGATTTTAATTTTTGTAGTTGTGTATTCTCCGACAAGGCACCTGCGAAGGCAGCAGGCATCTTCTTCGATGCTCTGTCTGAGGTGCTGTTTCATCGACCTCTACCCCTTCGGAAACCTGATCTCTTGATACACTTTCTCAGACAATTTTTCGTTTTGTCTCCTTGGTATGGCAAATCAATATATACCCAGATATTGTATATTTATCTTTTCGTGTCTTTATCTACTTTTCTTTCTTTTTGTTGGTGTTGTTGTGTCTTTTGTCGTTGTTGTTGATCTGCGAGTGGTTGCAGTTGCTATTAGGACTAAGGGTGGTGTTTCATGTCGGCGTGTCAAGCATGTGACTGTGTTTCAGTTCAACTCGTATACTTTCGACAACGTTTTTAACAAAGCGTCGTTCATAGTATAACTTTAGCAGCAACTTCCAAAACTTGTTTATCACGGATATGTTTTGGGTCACCTCGACGCATTTGCCCCTGGGGCGTACAATGTCTTTCCTGGTCACGTGGTGTCTTAGGCTTTATAGATATGTTGGGTAGATATAACATTAATAAATACAATATTGAATTATTAACTAAATAAATTATTGAACGCGGTATTACCTAACAAAAAATCTAAATGAATAAATATAACATAAATTATAATATAATTGTTTCTAATTTTGGCACAAGGCCAGCAATTATATCAGTGCATTACTGGAACATTATTTCATCGACCCCATAAGGATGAAAGGCAAAGTTAATCTCGGCGGGATTTGAAATCACAGTGTAAAGGGACATAACTCTATGTTGGAAAGCATGGTGTCCAATCATCTACCGATACTGCCTTTAAAACAGACTCTTATAAAAATCGTCGTGAATCGACGAATCTGCTTAACAAATACACGTGCACCATGCAGAAGCAGTCGAATAGCCTTAACTTACACTGCTTCCACCAAACAGTCAGTCGCCTATACTTAACAGACTTAATAAGCAAGCCGGCTGGCATAACTTACAAGATTCCAGCGCAACCTCATTGTGTTCAGAGAGTAGCCGCAAAACAACTATTCTAGACATATTATATATACAGTTGTCCACCGGTATACGCGGGGGTCAGGTTCCTAGAGCACCCACGAAGAGTGAAAAACAGCGCATATTGAACGTGATCAATAAAAATAACTATAAACGTCACATGCCGGGGGTACACTGTATACACACACACACAACCACACACACACACAACCACACACAAACACAACCACACACACACACACACACACACACACACACACATATATATATATATATATATATATATATATATATATATATGTGTGTGTGTATAAGGAAAATATGGTTTGAAAAATGCAATAGCTGACCTTTTAGTTATTTAGAATATTTCTTCTAGACCGTTCATTTTTGTTTATTGTAAATCGTTGGGTATCTTCTCTAATCCAATTAAATCCCATAAACATTATTCAAATATCTAATGAATTTTATATTGCGTATATTATTGACCAACATTTACTAAAGCACGAAATTATGAACGGTGTTTTAATATATATATTAAATATATATATATATATGTATGTATGTATGTATGTATGTATGTATATATATATATTTATATATACACTACCTACTACACACTCTCTCACACACACACACACACACACACACACACATATATATATATATATATATATATATATATATACAAAGTGGTGTAACTGGGAGGGGAGTTCGAAGAGAGCCATTGCCCTCCCCCCAATAATTATAATTTTCTCCCCACACAACCAAAATACACCTCTTATTTGTATATGCGCTCTAATTTATGTAATTGTTATGTAGAGACAAATGGGAGAGATGCACATTAATAAAAAGAGGGGAAGTATTTGGTGGTAATGAATAGAGTGAGGGAACTGATAGAGAGAGGTATTAATAGATATAGAGAGGGGGAGATTTTGTTAGTGATGAATAGAGTGTGAGGGAATGAGAGAGAGAGTGTTGTGTGGTATATATAGAGAGGGTTACTGAAAGAGAGTTTCCTGTAGTAGATATAGAGGTGGGGGGGCATATTTTTGGGTTAATTGATATAGAGAGAGTGTTGGGAGAGAGTTCCGTGTAATAGGTTAAGGGAGGGTGAGAGTTTTGCAGTTTTGGATACTGTGAGAGTTCATGAGAAAGTGTATTGTATGGTAGATGTAGAGAGGTGGAGAGAATTGATATAGAGACAGGACTGGGAAAGAGTGTTGTATGGTAGATATAGAGAGAGGGAGAATTGGCTAATGATGGATAGAGTGAGAGGGCATGAGAGAATGTTGTATGTTAGATATATATTTCTATTTATTTGCTACCAGGGCATCAAAGATTGGGACAAATACAAAGGGGGAGTTTACATACATTTAAAAAGACGTGTAAAAAACATATAACAAATTAAATTTAACAATCGATGTCCTCAATAGGGAGGGGCGTTGACATGGGTCGCACACACCCCCGAAAAAATGTGCAACCCTCCTCTTCAGGAGCACAAAGAACGGGTGCTTCCTTCCTCTTCTCATTCTTCTCCTCTCTCACCTACAGGCTGATATAGAGAGAAGGCCCATTCACTCGGGCCATTCTCGCTACTTTCACCCATCTTTCATAAAACTTTCTGGGGTAGAGCACCTCTCTCTCCATTCTGATCCTTCTTCTAAAGTGGTACTTGAAAAAAAAGACCAGTTGTTGGCCGGAGAGATAGGTGTCTGACCTCAGCCTTTTCAACCTTGTCCACCATACAACTTCTTTCGCCATGGCTATCACACAGAGGAAAACCGCCTCTCCTTCGTTTTTGAAAGGGGGAGGCGGTTTGATTGTGACAATGTTCTCGGTGGTCAACCGGATTGGTCCCACCCGCAACAGTAGTCGTTCTAAATAGCCCCACAGGTCAGCAACGCCCGGGCAGTGTACGAATGCGTGTGCGACGGTTTCTTCGTCCCGCACGCATCTTGGACAGATCTTCTTCGAGGGGTCCCTACCCGGGCGCCCGTGTCTGTAGAGCTTGTCCCGAACGGGTAGAGCTCCTCGGTAACATTGCCAAGCCAGGGACTTTTGGAAGTTGTCCATCGGTCCCGGGCCAAACGTCCTACCGAACAGACTGGCCAGCTCGTATTCCTCCATGCCCAGAGCCTCTCCGAGAGCGTCGTCGCACTTACTGCGCACCAACCCTCTATAGTATGTTGAGGTTGAGTCTCCACTGATTGCCGGATCCGCTTGCCAGAGGGCCGTGAGCGCTTGGGCACATTCAATGTGCCAGTCGCCCACTTTTCTCGGTCTTTGCTTGACCCAGGATTGCAGCTCGGTGAGTGAGACGAGTCTCGGAAAGGTTCGCCTCACAGACAGGGCCCACACCGGCTGACCGGTGAGGAATACCTGGAGGTGCCGTAGCCTTAATGCGTGTCTACGCATCGTCCGCCACGGCATCCCCAGCCCTCCGTTGGAAGGGTGTTGACAGCAGATGGATCTTCACACCAAAGGAGCCCGCTTCTTCCAAAGAAATCGGAAGAGCGCGCGCTCCATTTTGGCGAGTGTTTTCTCTGGGCAAGGCACGACGGTCAAGCGGTAGTAGATGACGGACGCTATATAAGCGTTCGCCACCTCCGCTCGACCTTTCAGGGATAGTTTGCACTCGGCCCACTTCTGGGCGAGTGCAAACACCTTGCCCGTTACCTCGTCCCAGTTTTTCTCCACCTGGAGGTCCGGTCCGAACCAGACCCCGAGCAGCTTCACCGGTCCCTCCGTCCAGCGTCCGACGATGCCGTCGGAGGGCATCGTTTTGCCCCTCCACGTCCCGAGTTGCAAACCGACGGACTTGTCCCGGTTCAGCTTGGCTCCTGTGAACCTTTCATATTCCTCCAGTAAGGTGCCGATCTGCCCGATTTCCGAGGCGCACGACACCATTACTGTCACGTCATCGGCGTAGGCCGACACCGCTTTCCGCAATCCCGGTTCCAAGGGGATGCCCTGCAACAGCCCCAGCTTCCTCAGTAGTGGCTCGAGAG
Organism: Eledone cirrhosa; assembly: GCA_964016885.1. Taxonomy (NCBI): domain Eukaryota; kingdom Metazoa; phylum Mollusca; class Cephalopoda; order Octopoda; family Eledonidae; genus Eledone; species Eledone cirrhosa. The sequence goes on from OZ024745.1 coordinate 54,868,861, forward strand.
CCAGCACATACAGGAGGGAGGAGAGAGGGCATCCCTGTCGAATGGATCGCGTGATTTGGAACGGCTCCGAGAGGTAGCCGTTCACCTTGACCCTCGAGCAGGTGTTGCTGCTGTGCATTGCAGCAATCCAGCCCCTGAAAACGGCTCCGAAGCCTGCCGCCACGAGCACCGCATCCAAGTACCGATGGTCAACCCTATCGAACGCTTTAGATTGATCCAAGTTGATCAGGGCCCCACCAATGCCGGGTTCGTTCCCTACCCTCTCTATGATGTATCGCATGAGATGGAGGTTGTCGTGAATGGACCTGGATGGGATGGCGTATGTCTGCGCATCTCCCACCAGGTTCCCGACGACATGCGCCAACCTCTTCGCTAACACCTTGGCCAAAATCTTTAACTCTGTGTTTAGCAGAGTTATGGGCCTGAAGTTATCTATGTCATCCCCCTTGTTCTCGTCCTTCCTCACCAGCGTGACTACGCCCTTGGTCACAGAACTGTGAATTCTCCCGTTCTGTTGCCAGTTGCAGTAGACCGCCTCGAGGACACCGGAGAACAAACCCGGCATCGCTACATAAAGTTCGTATGGTAGACCATCGAGACCCGTAGATTTGCGTTTGCCGCATTGGCTCAGCGCTTCCCCTATTTCAGCGGCTGAAATCGGCCTCTCGCAGGACTTGGCCTCCCCGTCCGAGAGCCGCGCCAGACCGTCGAGGTATGGACCGAAATCCATGGCCCCACCCGGCCCGCCGCCCCTCCCGAACAGTCGTGCAAAGCGCCGTTGAAAGGCCGCGCTCATCCGCTCAGGTTCAAGGACCACGCGTCCATCCTGGTCCTTCAAAGACCGAATCGTGGACTTGTTTCAACTTTTTGCCTCTGTCACTCGGGCCCAGCTAACAGCTTTGGCTCCCTCGTTACCCAGAGCACGTATTTTACTCCTGACAACGCAGCCCTCGTGCTTCGCATCAAAGAACTGGTCTCGGGCCGTTCTTGACGCCAGCACGCCGGCCACGTTGCCACTCCTAATCGCCTCTTCTACTCTATTTGTTAATTCCCTTTCAGTTCTATTCCTATCTGATGCTAATTCCCGACTAAAACCTATCGATTCTATTCTAATTTCTCTCTTGAGAGAGCCCCACCACCTGTTGTTGACAATTGCCCTCGTCAGACGCTGCTTAACTAGTGTGCTAATCCGCTTACTGTAAGCTTTGTTTGTCGGTAAAGACAAGTTCAGCTTCCAGTAACCGGGTCCCTGTCTATGAGTTCTATCAAGGTTGACCACTCCGGTCAACAACTTGTGATCCGAATAGTCAACCATGAACATTCGTGGACAGCTTAATATGTCCCTATCCTTATTTTTAACTAGGAACCTATCTAGGTACGACCTGGATGTTCCACTGCGATTACTCCACGTCCACCGTGGCACAGTCGGAAAATCCAGTCGATATCTATCGGCCAGATCAAATCGGCCGATTAATCGTTTGAGGCTGTTACACCCCCCTCTATCGGGACATGCCCCTACATAGTCCCAACGTGCATCCAGGATACCATTCCAGTCCCCCACTAAAAGCAAGGAGCGAGACGTTCCCAGGAAATTCTCCAGGCGTCGGAAGAAGTCTGGTCGTGGTGTCCCCGATGGGGCATACGCTGCCACAAGCCTGAAAGCTCCACCTTCACCTCTGCCGACGTCTAAAACCACCAGTCGACCCTCCGGGTCCAGGTGTACCTTCTGTGTGGCAAGACCCAGGTATTTTCGCAGCAGAACGACAACCCCACCCCCACCCCTCGGCTGACAGAGAGATGCGTAGATCTCAAAGTCGTCGAAGATGGGGGCCAGTTGGCGCTCGCTGCTGATCCTGGACTCGCAAATAACCATTACATCCACTCTGTGCGACCTGAGGTCATTTAAGAGTTTGCCCTGTTTCCAGGACATCCCCAAGCCGCGTGCATTCACACATCCAACTCTTATATTGGCCATGTTGGTGCTGAAGAGGTAAAAAGGAAGAGGAAAGGAAATTACTTACCTCTTCTTCTCCTGGGGGCCAGGCTGCACAATTTCCATGGGGTGTTGGAAGGGTTGTTTGGTGGGGTGGTGGTTTGTAGTGGGGTGAGGACATCAGTGTGTGGTGGGATTAGGGTGTTTGGTGGGGTGTGGGTGTCTGTTGTGGGGGTGGGGAAACATCTCAATAGGACGCTGTTATGTGGTTTGGTGCAGTTGGTCCCCACATGCATTGGATGGTTCTTTTTCAAGGTTACATAGGTTTCCGTTGGGACCCTAATCATTATTAGGTGCGGTTTCTTCGCTGCGTAGGTGAAAGTGATCCCTTCGGTTTCCACCGAAGGGTTATTTTCTATCGCTTTCATCAGCGTTTTATTGTTCTTGTTAATGTATGTATAGAGTTTTTGTTGTGTTGTGTTTGTTTTTGTTTGTTGTTCTTGTGCGTGTTTGCGTTTTGTAGTACGTGTTATGTTTTGAGGAGGGTTGGGTTTTTTATTTATGATGTTTGTTCTGTTTGTGCTGGTGGCTGTGTGTTTGTGGCATTTTTGTTAATGTGGTGCCTTTTTTTTTTCCTTTTCACCTGTTGAAAGGGTTCTCCCTCGTCGTCACTGGGTGACGTTGATACGGAGTCCTCTTCCGTGTTGTTGGGCAGGGGTATATTTCGGGGTTTTGTTGTGGTTGCTTTTGTATTTGTTTTAGGTGGGGAGGGGTTGGGTGGAACAGTGTTTTGTGTTGTTATTTTTCCTTGTTGTTGTTGTTGTTGTTGTGGTGGTGGTGGTGGTGGTGGTTGTGTTGTGTTCGGGGTTGGCAGAAGAGCCTTTTTTTTTACTCGTTAATTGAGGACAGGCATCCCTCAGGTGACCCCTGCTTAAGCAGTGTTAACATGATGGCCGCCTTCCCTCCACTGAATTGTTTATATAAGTTAGCCCGTCCAGAGGCACGCGTTGTGGGATATTCGCTATTCGTTCTGGGCTCATTTGCACCAGAACTTCTACGCTGGTCCCACCAAATACACCCCCGGAGGACTTTCCTATTGAAATTATCTTGTCTTCGTCAAAGTTAATTATTCCACATAGTATCCACCAAATATTTAGATTTGGTGTGATACTCATTATTTTTATTCTGTGTCCTTTTCCCCCTGTATGTGGGGTAAAAGGTGAAGCGGGGGGACACAATGGGTGCTACCGAGTACTTTTGAGCTGTTGACTGGTTGTTCATTAGCACCGAAATGCTAGCAAACAGTTTACCTTTTTATATGAAGGTTAAGTCCTTCATTGCATCTTTTAGAACCACCTCAATTACATTTTGTTATAATTGAGCTGGTGTTCTTGTTTCGTTCGATATTGTCCTGAAAACCACAGTTTTCAGGACAGCCTCTCTACGTAATTCCTGTGGAGAATTGATGCTAAAAGCACCGTTTTCGCCAAAAGTCACGAATTGTTTTGCGTCTTGTAATAGTTGTTTAGCATTTGTTATGTCTATTGGCGTGTATAGTTCGTTTTTTTTTACGGTCTGTGCGAATGTTGTTTTGGTGTTGTTGTCTTTTTTGTTACTGTCACTGTTGGTAATATTGGTGTTGCTATTGTTGCAGTTGTTGGTTGTGGTGTTATTGTCATTGTTCTTGTTGTTGGTGCTGGTATTATTTACCGGGTTTTGTTTCGTGGTTTCGATATTTTTCACGTTTTTCGATGATGCGAGGGGGGAAGGCTGCTAAGCTTTGTACTCCTACCTTCCCTCCACCACTTTTCTTAGTGGGCGTGGCACTCACGACAGTGTGCGAGGTGGAAATGGCATCCATTGCCACCAAGTCTACAGTTTTTAGATGAAAATTGAAAATTTTGCCCCAGAAAGGGGCGAAAATTAGTTGACTCAACGGCTACGGCTAAGGCAAGGGGTTAAACTAAACAATGTTATTAAATTGAGCAATAAACTCACAGTTTTTTTGACAACAATCCGTAAAAATCCGGAGCAAAGTAAATCACGTCTATATCAAGTGTTAATTGATATAGAGAGGTGGATTTGGAGCGTATGTTGTATTGTTGATGTAGTGAGTGGGAGAGTTTGGTGGTAATTGGTATAGATTGGGTGAATGTGAGAAATGTCCGTGTAGTAGATGAAGAGGAGGGAGAGTTTGGTGCTAATTGATGAAGAGAGGGGGTTTGGAAAACAGTTTTGTGTTGTAGATATAGAGAGGGGAGAGCTTGGTGTTCGTTGATATAGAGAGGGGGATTGTAGTGGATATAAATATGTAGAGAGTTTGGTGTTAATTGATATAGAGAGAGGGAGTGGGAGAGTATAATGTATTGTTGATACAGAGAAGGAGAGAGTTTGGTGTTGCTTGATGTAGAGAGGGGAATTGGCAGAGAGTTCCGTGTAGTACATATAGAGAGGGGGAAATTTCGATGTTAATTGATATAGAGAGGAGTAATAGAGTAGTGTTCCGTGTAGTAGATATAGAGAGTGATAATGGGAGAGCGCCGTCTAGTAGATATAGAGAGGGTGAGATTTTTTTTTGGGGGGGGGGGGGTGATTGATATAGAGAATGGGATTGGGAGAGATAAGTGTAGATATTTATAGGGAGTGAGAAAGTGCATTAGTCTTCGATATAGAAAGTGGGATAATGGAGGCGGTGTCGTGGTAGATATATAGAGGGGTTGAGGTTGATATTAGTAGATACAGAGAGAGTATTAAAAGAGAGTTTTGTGTGATAGACATAGGGAGAAGGAGAGTTTGGTGGCACTCTCGGGTCCAAAATAATAGGAGGGTTTTAATAATGGGTTGGAGTGTTTGTTGGGTAATCAGTAATTGTATAGTTTACGTTTGTAAATATGGGTTTTTTCTAATGTTCTTCTTTTCTCATATATAATGTTTTTTTAATGTAAAAAAAAAAAATGATAATATTACATTCTCCAGCTTCTGTAGCAATATGGCTCTCAATAATATTTCGCCGTGGATAGATTAGCAAAATTTAATAAGTGCTTGTGGGGGTGAGGGTGGAAAAACTGATGGGGAGAATCTGACAAATAAATAAGCTGGGTGGGGCCGATTATTCAAGACCTGAGAGTACGTGAATTATTGACGGACGTAAGAATGATAACTCCATACTGAAGTAGAGATTAAATATTCATTTATTATGGCTAAGCCTTGTTACTCTGGAGTCTCATCTGCGTGCTAACCAGATAAGACTAGTGATCCTGTCAGTGCGCAGGTGAAAGTTTAGAGCAACAAAGCTCACCAATAGCCATAATAAATGAATGTATACAAATATATATATATATGTATATATATATATATATATATATGATAACGTGATATATATATATTATATATATATATATATATATATATATATATATATATATATATATATGTATATATATATATATATATATATATATCGCGTTATCATATATGTATATACATATATATATATATTTGTATAGATTCATTTGTTCGATCATTATACCAAAAGCTTATAATTTTAAGCAGACAGTATTATTGATTTAGGTGTCTTAGAAACCCTGCATTGAGATTTTAAGATCAATTGCAATGTGTATATATATATAATTTTATCATTTATTTTGTTTGATCTGTTTAGCTTAACTTTTTGGGGGGCTTAGGTGGTTAATGCCTTCTTGACCAGTTTTTCAGTTTGTATGGCGGTTTAACATATATGTTTTAAAACTACTCGGTTGATTGCTTATTCGATTTGTGCTATTCATGCACTTGTTTGCATGATTTACACATACTGAATTTTTTTGCCAAAATCTGGGGTTTTTTCCCATTGTGTGTTGCGCATGTGCTTTTACAAATCTCTGCGTCATTCACAAAGTTGTCGCAGAGCAAAATGCCTGTTGATAACGTGATATTCCTTGTTTGACCATTATACCAAAAGCTTATAGTTTTAAGCAGACAGTATTATTGATTTAGGTGTCATAGAAACCCTACTTTTGGATTTTACCATCAATCCCAATGGGTCCAGGTCGGTTATATATGTATATATATATATATATATATATATATATATATAAAATGTTATCATTTATTTTGTTTGACCTGTTTAGTTTGAATTGTTTTTTGGCTTAGGTGGTTAATGCCTTCTTGACCAGTTTTTTAGTTTGTATGGCGTTTTAACATATATGTTTAGCTCTGGTTTTTTAACTATGGAGCGCTTGCCAGCATAACTCTGATTTTGCGTTTCGTTTCGCTTTTTCTACCAGCCGAAATGCGATTCTTGCTGAATATATATATATATATATATATATATATATATATATATTCAGCAGGAAAATGCTTCTCTGATGATCGTTGCTTTTCCATTAATATCCTCGTGATATTTAATGTTTTGCACCGTGAAACTGTACAGTTAGGGCCATTGGAATAGGTAAATATTTATATTATATTTTTTAATCTTGATTAATTTTAATTGTATATTAATTTTGATTTATTTTGAAAAATTGGTTGAATTTTACTTGTTCTGCTTATCTCAATATTAAGTTCTGGTATATTAAATTATTACCATAGAACCACCTTAAATCATAGACACACTATATATTTCCGGGGGTACATTGTACCCTCAGATATATATTAACCTTATTCAATAATCTCCAGTATGTAGAGATAAACATTTTTGTCGTTCTATTTGGTTGCTAAAAATCCTTTTTTTTAGTGGCTAGTATAGACGGCGAGTCTACGATTTCCCGCCTTCACTATACACCAATGTATTTACGGGTCACTTTCACGACCTTTTAGACCTGTATTAGTTGGAGTGAGGTCATATATTTTGTCGTTCCTGGGGTTTTTAACCCTAGGACAGGAAAATGCTTCTCTGATGATCGTTGCTTTTCCATTAATATCCTCGTGATATTTAATGTTTTGCACCGTGAAACTGTACAGTTAGGGCCATTGGAATAGGTAAATATTTATATTATATTTTTTAATTTTGATTAATTTTAATTGTATATTAATTTTGATTTATTTTGAAAAATTGGTTGAATTTTACTTGTTCTGCTTATCTCAATATATATATATATATATATATATATATATATATATATATATATATATATATATATATATATATATATATATATATATATATATAGAGAGAGAGAGAGAGAGAGAGATGGAAGAGATGAATCAATTGGTTATAATACCGGTTTCTTACCAGATGCGGAGAAGCGCGATATATTAACCCCTTTGGAAAGGGCACAGAGCAAAATCTTTTAAAATTATATATATACAGTGGCGGTGGAACTTGGGACCCATGCCTTCTCCAGTAATTATATTTTCTCTTTATCTACCAAGACGCACATATATTTGGATACGCACTATAATTTATGTACATATGTATTTGGATATGCGCCTCAATTTATGTATATATGTACATATGTTTATTGCATATCGAAGTTTTCTGGCCTTTTTAGAGTGCAAATACCTAAACTAATCACTACAATTAAATTGTCCAATTGCGTCCCCGCCCCTCCAATTAAGAAATGCTTCCACCACCCCTGATATATATATATATATATATATATATATATATATATATATATATATATATATATAAATATATATATACGATATTAACAAATGGAAACTATATTTATAAAACCATATTTATTTCATTTATTTCGGGAGCTTCCAACAGTAATGGTTGCATTCTTTAAGGGTATGTCAATATTTATTTATAAAACTGCTCTATATTATATTTTATCTGATTAAAGCACACCCTAATTTAATTTGGTGTCCTTGAAATATGTATAATGAAATAAATATGGTTTTATAAATATAGTTTCCATTTGTTAATATCGTATTTTTACTCCAATTATTTGTTGAGTGCTTTATATCAGTTATAAAAATATTTGCTTGCTGTATCGCAACAATTTAAATAGAACTTTTACATATATATATATATATATATATATATATATGCTTCAATATATATATATATATATATATATATATTTATGCTTCAATATATATATATATATATATATATATTGAATATATATATATATATATATATATATATATATATATATATATATATATATATATATATATATATATATATATATGCTTCAATATATATATATTGAATATATATATATATGCTTCAATCATACATTTCCATTCGCGAAATATTACGGAAAAGTCCCTTCAGAAACGTCCAAAGGATTTTAACAGCATATCACTTTTTTAATTGATAATTTATACAATAGATTTCAATGATGTATCATTAAAGATAACTAGCGTTGCGAATAATTATGCGTCAACATCTATATTTATCGAGAAACAATAAACTATATAAGACTACTTAGAAATATTTACATATCAGTTTAGCAAATATTTTACTATGAGATTAGTTTAAAAAAAACTCTTATTAACAGACTGAATGTCTGATGTACGTAAATTCTGAATAAATCATTTATGACGAAAGCCGAACTACGGCCATATAGCAAAAAAATATAAATGGATGTATCACACGAAAATAATTTAATTCAACAAAAGTTTAACAAATACGATTGAATTATAACTATATTCTTAAAGGTAGTAACTGGTCATATACTCTATAATAATATCATCATTTCTTACCTTTTATTTTCTTCCTGTTCTTTGTGCTAGTTAATTACTTAAATCAATTAAAAAATAACTTTCCTTCCACTAATTGACTGGCCTTTTACCTTAAATTTTAATTATTTTAAATGTAAAATTATGGATATTTACTATAGAATTACTAATTACTCAAGGAACAACCCAACCCATTATTAATACCCTCCTATTATTTGGGACCCGAGAGTGCCACCAAACTCTCCTCCTCTCTATGTCTATCACACCGAGGAAAAGTACTTGCGGTATTTAGTCATATACAGAGAAAGATATATATATATATATATATATATATATATATATATATATATATATATATATATATATATATATATATATATATATAGAGAGAGAGAGAGAGAGGTATCGAAGGAAAATACAAACCTTATTGGCATATTACGGATGTTTCTATACTGATCTGCTTACGGTTCAATCCATCAATCAATATATATATACTCATAAGTATATATATATATATATATATATATATATATATATATATATATATATATATATATATATATGTATATATATTTATATATGCAGTTTTATGTGTGAAAATTGACAAAAAGAGTCCTCAATCAAGGATGAGAGCTGATATATTGAACATATCATTAAAATATCGAGAAATTTAGCATATCACAAGGTTGGTCGGCTCAGAAGAATAATTATTTGAGTTCAAAGAACGAAATGTTTAGAGGTTGCCACCTTCTAAAAGCCTAACTACTTCTTAACTGAAAATAATCAACACATTTAACTGATTTTCAACTCGATTTATATACTTCCTTAATATCTTTTCATTTTACTCATTTACATAATACAGTAAAACTTCTATACTTCCCAACTCGATGCCTTAATATATATTTCCATCTCCACGTGGAGGGGCAAATCGATGCCATCCGATTACGTCGTCGGACGCTGGACGGAGGGCCCGGTGAAGTTGCTCGGGGTCTGGTTCGGACCAGACCTCCTGGTGGAGAAGAACTGGGGTGAGGTAACGAACAGGGTGTTTGCACTAACCCAGAAGTGGGCCGAGTGCAAACTATCCCTGAAAGGTCGGGCGGAAGTGGCGAACACTTATATAGCGTCCGTCGTCATCTACTACCGCCTGACCATCATGCCTTGCCCAAGGGAAACGTTCACCAAAATGGAGCGCGCACTCTTCCAAATCCTTTGGAAGAAGCGGGTCCCTTTGGTGAGGAGATCCATCTGCTGTCAACACCCTTCGAAAGGAGGGCTGGGGATGCCGTGGCTGCTGATGCATAAACACGCATTAAGGCTACGGCACCTCCAGGTATTCCTCACCGATCAACCGGTGTGGGCCTCGTTTGTGAGATGAACCTTTCCGAGACTCGTCTTACTCACCGAGATGCAATCCTGGGTCAAGCAAAGACCGAACAAACTGGGCGCCTGGCACACCGAGTGTAACCAGGCGCTCACAGCTCTCTGGCAGGCGGACCTGGCTATCAGTGGATACTCCACCTCGACATTCTATAGAGGGCTGGTACGCAGCAGGTGCGACGAGGCCCTCGGAGAAGCCCTAGGCATGGAGGAAGACGAACTGGCCAGCCTGTTCGGTAGGACATTTATCCCGGGACCCATGGACAACTTACAGAGGGCCCTGGCCTGGTAGTGATACCGAGGGGTTCTGCCCGTTCGAGATAAGCTCTACAGACACGGGCGCCCGGGTAGGGACCCCTCGAAAAAGATCTGTCCCAGATGCGTACGCAACTAGGAAACCGTCGCGCATGCATTGGTACACTGCCCGGGCGTCGCCGATTTGTGGGGCAATGTCGAACGACTGCTGTCACGGGTGGGACCAATCCGGTTGACCACCGAGTCCATTATAACGATCAAGCCGCCTCCCCCCCCTTCAAAAATTAAGGAGAGGCTGTGTTTCTGTGCGTAATAGCCATGATGAAAGAGATTGTATGGTGGACGCGTTAGAAAGGACTGAGGTCAGACACCTTTCTCTCCGGCCAACAACTGGTGCTTTTCTTCCGATATCATTTCGGAAGAAGGATCAGGATGGAGAGAGAGGTGGTCCACCCAAACCAGTTTTATGAAAGGTGGGTGAAAGTGGCGAGAATGGCCCGTGTGAATGGCCCTTCTCTCTATATCAGCCTGTAGGTGAAAAAGATGGAAGAACAAGGGAGCACCCTCTCTCTGTGCTCCTGAAGAGAAGGGTTTCACACTTTTTCAGGGGGGTGTGTGACCCCCTAAAAACGCCTCCACCCTATTGAGGAATTTATTGTTAATTTTATATTTGTTATTTGCTATTTTTTTACTCGTTCTTTTGTGTAAACTCCTCCCTTTGTATTTGTCCCCTTCTTTTGCGCCCTCATGGCAATAAATAGAAACATATATTACATGCCACGATATAATAGCATACATCCGCTATAATTCATGCATAGTAACACGCGTTTACCTCCTTTGCTATTTCAAATTTATATCTTTGACTTATTTCCCTTTATTTTGCTACGTTTTCGTAAACAACTGTTTTAACGCGTTATACGGTTTGTCAAAACTCGCCTAAGCGCCTAAAGATTAGATCACAAAGTCGAACCCCTTTAGAAGATGGAGTTAGGTTTAATATTGAGAAGTAAAAACATAGGTAGCGCATTTTTCCAATGTATGAACATAAATAAATTATTTAATGTATATATATATACGCATATATAAATATGTTTTTATATATATTTACATCCCCCAGCTTGATGTCAGCCGGATGGCTTGAACAAGTAAAATACTAAACTATTATACATGTATGTATATATGTATGTATGCATGTCGGGTCGTCGGCGACTAAACTGGCAACCCCACCAAGTTTACTTGGTGAGGACGGCGATTTTGGACACCCTGCAGGACAAAAAACAAAACCTAACAAAGGGCGGAAGAACTCATAAGAGTCAACGGCCCTCCAAAAAAGTGTAAATATGTATATACACATATACATATGTATGTGTATGTATATGCGCGGGGACATAGAATTAGTCGGGCTGGATACGCGATCGCGCGGTTAAACCACTGGGAGTGAAGGACCCCTAACCTTTGTCAGGGCATTCTTCTAGGAGAAGGCAACTCAGGAAACTGGGATAACTCCGACATAAAACCTGCGGCTCAGTAGTTACCGATGGTGTTGATCTTTTCTTCTTTTCCGGTTAGAGCTACTCTCGCTCAGAGAGTGAGTTTGGTTTAGTGCACAGTCTTTCTTCAATTTAAAAAAAAATCACGATGGAATTAATAATTACTAATAATGGTATATCGTGCAATGGCCATGCTCGATAAAGAGGGGGCAGCCATCATGTATGTATGTGCTATGTCGGGTCACTCTTGAGTTATACTGGTAACATGTAACCCAGTACAACCTGTCGCTTGGTCGTCGGCGACTAAATCGGCAACCCCACCAAGTTTACTTGGTGAGGAGGGTGATTTTGGACATCCTGCAGGACAAAAAACAAAACATGACAAAGGGCTGAAGAACTCATAAGAGCCAATGGCCATCCAAAAGTGTGTGAATATGTATATACACATGTACATATGTTTGTATATGCGCGGGGACATTTTTGGTACGACCTCATAAGATAAAATATAAAAGTTCTTTTACAGATAGTGACGTATTAAAAACGATAAGTTCTTCTTTTGAATAAGTTATTGAATGACAGCGTACCAGAAATGTTGGTACCGTTGAAATATATGAAGTAAAATAAAAATGGTTTTATAAAGATAGTTTCCATTTATTAATATTATTGATATATGTATATATATATATATATTTATTAAAATAACAGATGAAAGTTTAAACAAAGAATCGCCGCTTTCACCCTTAACGGGATCTTCTGAAACTCTGAGTGCGTGCGTGCGTGGGTGTGTGAACAAAAACAACCAAGCATTTCGTCGTGTTATAAAGATCTGGATAACCATCCAGTCTAGAGTGTTTCTTTATTTTGTTAACCACGGAAGGAGTAAAAGTAAAGTTCAATTCGGCTCGGTTTGAACTTGAAATGCTATGCACCGTTACAAGTAGTGCTAGATCATTTAATCAACGCTTTAATGATTTTGTCGCTTTACTGCATACTGTGATATACCAATTGCATATTCGTTTCTTTGTAGTAAGCACATTAATTTCAAAGTAGGTAACAAGAAATGATATAGTTACATGTTCACGTATTTGACAGTGTTTTTGCAGCGTGTATGAAATATATTTCTAGTAATTGAGAATAGAATCTGACTGGTTGTGAGCCTATCCATTACATCATGCTTGCTGCCGAAACCTCTATTATCTATTGAGATGTTATAAATTCTATTTTATAATAATTGCATTTTCTGCATTCAACATATTTTGCAAAAGTCCCTATACATGCATCTAAGTTGCTTAACATGTTAGCGTACATTTAATTTAATGATATAGAGGGTTAACTAAAAGTGATGTTATGTAATGAATGCAATTTTAATGAAATGGAATATTCGTGTTTCGTCCCGGAAACATCTGGATGGGCCATTTCAGCAAAAAGAAGTAACGGAAACTAAATGGAAGAGAGTATTAGGGAAAGCTAGTATTGCATGAAATCTAAGCTCTCTTACGATAGCATCAATGACATTCAGAAATAAGAACACTATGAGATATATTTTGATCCTTTCGCAGGATATAGAAGCTTTCATTGGCAGCAATGTCATTGCGAAATTTAAACTTTGAAAAGGACAAAAGGTTATATCATTCACGTACTTTAGAATTCTTTATGTTCAGTCTACACACAACTGTATGTAGTAAACAGTGCTTCAAAATATATATCCTCTATTGGTCTGCCATAAATTTACACCAAATAATTTAAACCTTGAATACTGGAAATGAGTTGAGTTTAGCAATCCCACGAAACGTTCGTTGAATTGACATTGGGTCCTTTGTATAGAACAACGAATATATATTAGTGCCTGGCTGTTATCAGGAGATAGGTAGTCCTAGTCGTTTGCATAGCCGCTGTACAGTGTCGAGTACATGGCATTACACCTGCTGGTGCAACGTGTAGCCCAGAGTTTGCAACACTAATAAGGTATGCTCTTAAACACATTTTGTTTGAACAATCAAACTATCACCACGTGATAAAAAAAAATAATAATCAGCATCAATTAATCTCTAGGTTTACCGGAAGTATTAATACATTTGAACGGATCACTTATTTGCAAAATTCATTGTGCGTCAGCGCTATACGCAGTATTTTTTCGATGTTGAAAACCAGCAATTGAGAAAACAATGCTAATTAGACTAAAGGTATTCGCATAGGAATTGTATGAATTGCCCACGAAATGTATTTCCACATCATGCCAAGAAAAATGAAAATATTAAATTTGAATTTAGGATCAAAGCTATGTATTAAAACAACAATTCATATTACATATATTTTACATCTAAGTGATATTGATTATCATTTCATCACCCGTGAAGAAATTAAAGTAGCGAATATTCTTAGCTTTCATTTTAGTTCGATAATAGGTTTTCGAATAAATATACAATGAATGCGTTTGAGTATATACTTAATAGCATTGAATTTAGATATTACTTACAATGTCAATTAGACGCTTAGCTATCAAGTAATTTGAAGGAATCAAACTCAGACTTGACCTCGATGGAATTTGAATTCAGATCAATGGAACATCTTATGGTATATTTTATTTTGTTTTATCCTTTATTTCATTTCTCACTCTCACTCCCACCCCTCTCTCTGTCCATCCAACATTATAGAAATCTCTAACCTAATATAATATATTTATATATACTCTATTTTATCACATTCTATTGAAATATAGCAAGTTTTGAATTCAAAACAGGAAATTCTATTCTATTATTTCCGGCACAAAGGCTTATGGATGAGAGAGTAAGTGACATGTATCCAGAGACTGTAGGATTAGAAGTAAAATTCTGGAAGATATATTTATTGCTTAGCATTTACACATCATTAGGTGAAACCTGATAGACGGCAAGAAATAAATTCCTGTGCCAACTGGGATAAAAGTGGATTTCATTCCTCTTCAAAAGCACGCCTTAGAATCGGGTCTATAATAATATGTTTCTCACAAGAGAAATTAAAGTGACAGCAGAAAACAGAAATGATTAGATAGGAAGCCCATATGTTTGAAAAGAGATAGAGTTTGACTATCTTTAGGCTGAAGGGGAAGTTAAAAATATAATGAAACGTAAGTTGACAGATTCTACGCCTTTATCTATTTGAAGAATATATTAGAGTTACCAGAGAGCATTCTGATCAATTTTTGCCTTCTATCTTAAATATATCGAGGCTGACCTTAAGTGAATTAATGCCATGATCGTCAGATTTGTGTCCAAATAATGTATCCCCAATTGAGAAATGAAATGCCAAATTGTCGAGACCAGACAATGTTAACATTATCTCGATGTGTGACTGTATTCCATTTTTGATCGACTTCCAAATAAATATCTGTGTCAAGAATATCATGAACCGAACAGCGACTGTCCTCTCAAGCAGAATGTGTACAATATTTGAAAATCTGTTATTAGATGCTCAGCGCATAGATAATGGCAATTTGAACATTTATATTGGCATCAAAACAGAATTTTTGGATAGCGTTTGTAATCCAATAGTTCATTCTGTTTGAACTTTATAATACAATTCTCCGATATTCACAGACTAGTATAATAAATAGGTCTTAGATTATTATAATTTTATTGCTCACTTTCCACTCATACTACGCAATTTATCTATTATTTATTATGTATTTAGAGGATACTCTCTATTTTATTCTGTCAAATTAAACAACTCAAATGAACATCTGCGTACTTTATATCATGTATTTGCTCAATGATTTAGATACATTTACTTTATATGAGTTGTTGGTTTTACCAAATTCAATTCTTCGCGTAAAGTTCGTTTCTGTCCTTTATTTTGTAGGTTTTTAAAATTATCTAGTTCTACGTTGATATAATTCTGTTTATTTCAGCCACTTCATTGCTTATATAAGCCATCGGTTCTGTCAATGTTCGCTTCGCAAGAATGTAATGTATACTCCCATACAACTTCACACAATAAATTACTTAAAACAACTCTCCGAATGTTTTTGTATCGAATGTTTGCCTGCCACTGATTTTACATGAAAGAATAGCCATTACACTATACAAAGCTGACAGTGAAATATTACAAAGTGTTTACTTCCATTTGAAATGGAGAGACAATTTAGTTAATATTAGTTATAAAATAAATTAGTAATGTTTTATAAGCTCGAAAAATTAAAACACGTGTTTCCATAAATGCCTAATGATATTAACTTATAAATTGAATGAAGTTCATGTCGCTCTCCCCACATCTCTCCCCCCCCCCTCTCTCTCTCTCTCTCTCTCTCTCTCTCTATATATATATATATATATATATATATTTAGTAAAATAACAGATTAAAATTTAAGCAAAGAATTGCTCTACGGTTCTTATATATTTGATATATATTTATCCTTATCGAGCCCTCTTTGGATTTTAGTCTTCAAATTTATTATTATTACTATATATATATATATATATATATATATATATATATATATATATATATATATATATGACAACCACACACATACTCACACATGCTCACAACTATGAATGTGAGTTTTCTCCGTGTGTTTTTGTATGTGTGTGTTTTTTTCTGTTACTTTCTGCGGTTCTGTCGAAGAGAGTTTCAGTTGTTTGTGCATATATACATGTACACTCGCTTATACAATAAATATGCATACATACATATTTTGAAGATATGTTTATTAACATCCAGCGCATCAATTAGTTGCACGTCGGAGTCAAAATTCATTGACTTAAAATGAAACGTTAAATTAAAAAAAAAGAAATATGTGAGCAGAAAAGGGAATTTTCCCTCTTAAATTAAACCGAGAAAGCATATAAGTTATTTCAACCTTTTATGATCAATGTAATTTTAATAACATATTCGGTTTGGAATATTTATTTTTAACTGATATACTAAAAGGAATTTAGTGTATTATAAATCTAAATTCACTCTAAGCAAGAATATTTTCATACTGAAATTGAATCTCTACTTTCAACCATCGAATGACATCACTCGATTATTTCTTTCCTCCTATCTTCAGCTACCTTTCTCTCGTCATTTACATTTATAGCACACGTAACTGTTGTGTTCAGATTAAATGCGCTACGTTTTCTAAAATTGGTCACTATGCCGATGAGGAATGAGCAACAAAGATTTATCCGTTTTGGCAGATGTATCTTTCAATGTTTAGCTGAATGCTACAAGAGAAACGGATTAGCCTGTCATTTTTATGATTATTATGTTGGATTAACGTCTAGGCTTGTTGAATAGGAAATAGATCAAAAACTATTCGGCAAGTGAATAAGTCTAGTTTTGTGAATTTACGTAGGATGTTTAAAATTGGTTGTCATTATGATCTACTCGATTTCGAGAAAAAACACAATAGCCATCATATCCAACACCAACTCTTTGCTTATCTTTTAATATATAGCATTATTAGAAAGCTAAATAATAATAAAAATAATAATAATAATAATGGTTTTTTTATTGGCCACAAGGGCTAACATGAGGTAAAACATTAGAGACAGCACAGAACGGTACAGGACGATACAAAGTGGGTTTGGGCCGTGTAAAAATGTTATAAAAAGAAGATAGAAATATCAAAAAAATTAAACAATAAAAATTCCCCAATTAGGGGAAACTTCCGAGAGTCACTCGTGGCGAAAACCACACAAAAGACCACGGCCACCCTGACCACCATGGCAAGCGCCCTCTCTCAGTTTTCCACTCTTCAGTCTACAGGCGCATACTCAGAGCGGGCCCGTTCACTCGGACCAGACTCACCACTTTCACCCACCTTTCAACAAACTTATTTTCCTCTTCAAGTGCAATTTGAAAGAGTTAATCAGGGATTCGACGAAGAGGAAAGTATCCGTCTTGAATCCTTTCAACCTTGTCCACCATACAATCTCTTTCGCCATGGCCACCAGGCAGATGAAAACTGCCTGCCCTTCCTCCTCCTTACAGGAGGACGGCGGAGCTATCTGCACGATGCACTCAGTCGGTAACCGGATCCGTGTTACACGTGACGGAATGTTCGACATAGCTCCACAAGTCAGCAATGTTCGGACACTGAACGAGTGCGTGCACAACGGTTTCGTCACCCTGTGCACATCTCGGACAGGTTCGGCTGACGGCACTTCCGTGTCTGTAGAGCTTATCTCGAACCGGCAACGCTCCCCGGTTGCACTGCCAGGCCAGGAATTTCTGGAAGATGTTCATAGGCCCCAGGCTGAAAGTGCTCTTGAAGAGAGCGAACAGCTGATCGCCTTCGACCCCAGGGTCTCCCCGAGAAGGTCGTCACTCCCCCCCTCCACTAGTCCTCAATAGAACGCCGAGGTGGATGTTCCACCGATACTAGTTCCAGCTGGTAGAAGGCTGTGAAAGCTTGGAGAAATTCCAGCTTCGAAGCGCTATCCCTCGGTCTTTTCCTGATCCAGGAGTGCAGCTCCGTTAATGAGGCGAGCTGGGGAAAAACACATCTGGCAAACGGTGACCACACCTGTTCACCGTCAAGGAAGTACCAGAATAGTCGCAGCCTCAGCGCGTGTTTGCGCATCATCAGCCACAGCATGTCCAGCTATCCACGCAACGGGTGTTCACAGCAGATGGATGGTCTGACCATGGGAACACGTCCCTTCCATAAAAAGCGGAAGAAGAGGCGCTCCATTTTTGTCAGAGTTGAACCGTGGCAAGGCACAACGGTTAGGAGGTAGCAGATGACTGATGCGATGAACGCATTCGCCACCTCTGCCCGAGCTTTCAGGGACAGCTTCCTCTCGGGCCATTTATGGATGAAAGAGGCCACCATGTTCGT
Source organism: Eledone cirrhosa (assembly GCA_964016885.1). Lineage (NCBI taxonomy): Eukaryota > Metazoa > Mollusca > Cephalopoda > Octopoda > Eledonidae > Eledone > Eledone cirrhosa. The sequence goes on from OZ024745.1 coordinate 54,887,361, forward strand.
CACCTCGCTCCAGTTTTTCTCCATCTGGAGGTCCGGACCGAACCAGACCTCGAGCAATTTAACCGGTCTTTCCGTCCAGCGTACCACGACGCTGTCGTGTGGCATGGACTTGCCTCTGAGAGCGTGCCTAGCATCTGGACATGTCCGGCGCTTGAAACCACCACGGTGACGTCATGGGCGTAAGCCGATACGGATCTCCCATATTCCAGTTCGCGTGGGACGTCTCTCATCGACTCCAATTTGTGCAGTAATGGTTCTAGGGCCAAAACGTACAAGAGTGACCGCACCGAACCAGACCCCGAGCAATTTACCGGTCCTTCCGTCCAGCGTCCCACAACGCTGTCGGACGGCATGGACTTGCCTCTCCAGATACCGAGTTGCAAGCCCACCGACTTTCCCTGGCTTATCTTTTCTCCTGTCACCGCTTAGTATTCCTTGGGAGCGGTGCCGAGCATCTGGACGTGTTTCGTCCTCGACACCACCACGGTGACGACGTCGGTGTAAGCTGACACGGATCTCCCGCATCCCAGTTCGCGTGGGACCCCCTCTCATCGTCTCCAATTTGTGTAGTAAAGGCTCTAGGGCTAGTACGTACAAGAGGGACGAGAGGGGCAAACCTGGTGGACCAAGCGCATGATGATGAAAGGCTGCGACAGGTGACCATTCACCCTCACAATCGAAGCCGGCAACCTCGAGGATCGCAGCCAGGTACGATGGTCGACCCTATCAAATGCTTTATATTGATCCAAGTTGATCAGGGCCCAACCCGTGCCAGGTTCCTTAACCACCCTCTCTATGATGTATCGCATGAGATGGAGGTTGTTGTGGATGGATCTGTCCGGGATGGCGCATATCTGCGCCTCTCCCACCAGATTACCGACGATAAGCGCCAATCTCTTTGCTAACACGTTGGCCAAAATCTTAACTTTGCGTTTAGCAGAGTTATGGGCCTGAAGTTGTCTAAAATGTGCCCCTTTTTCTGGTCTTTTCTCAGCAGAGCCACCGCTCCGCGGCTCACAAATTTGGGAATTCTCCCGTTCTGCTGCCAGTTGCAGTAGACATGTGACAAGAGGTCGCCGAACAAGTCTGGCTTAGACGCATAAAGCTCGTAGGGCAGACCATCCAAACCTGTTGATTTACCCCTCGTGCAGTCAGACATCGCTTCCCGTATTTCACCTGCTGTTATCGGATTTTAACAGCACTGCGCTGCCGTCGTCGAGAGCCGCGGCAATCCGTCAATGTATGCACTGAAGTCCATACTCCGATCCGGCCCACCGCCGCTCCCGAACAATTGAGCAAATTGCTGTTGAAAAGCCGCACACTTCTGCTCGGGTTCGAGCAACATGCGCCCGTTTTGATCAGTTAAAGACCGAATTGTGGATGGTTTCCACGTCGCGCCTCCACCACCCGGGCCCATTGAACGGCTTTCGTTCCCTTTTGTCTTAGAGCACGCGCTCTAGCTCTGACAACGCAGCCTTCATGCTTTGCGTTGAAGAATTGGTCGAGTGCCAATCTCGCCGCAAGCACGTCGGTTGCGATGCCTGTCCTAAACGCCTCTTCTAGATTTCTAACCAACTCTCCCTTTACTCTATTTTCCTCTATCACTACTCATTTGCTAAACCTAATCGACTCTACTCTAATAGCCCTTTTCAGGGTAAACCACCACCATTTGTTGACGATCACACCCGTTAACGCACGCTTAACTAATTCGCTAATCCGGTCTCTGTAAGCTTTGCGCTCCGGGAATGACACGTTCAACTTCCAGTAGCCGGGCCCTTGCCCGTGAAGTCTATCTAAGTCAACTTTACAGATCACAAATTTGTGGTCCGTGTAATCGACTACCTTAAATTGTGGACAACTTACACTAGCTTTATCTGTTTCCCTACAGAATACCCTATCTAAATACGATCTGGATGACCCGATGCGATTTGCCCATCTCCACATTGGCACATTCGGATAATCAAGTATATACCTGTCAGACAGTTCAAAAGGTCTGAGCAGGTTGTTGAGGTTTTTACACCCTCCTGCCCTGTCTACTAGCCCCACATAATCCCAGCATGCATCTAAGACACCGTCCAGTCGCGCACTAACACTAAAGAGCGGGACGTTCCAAGAAATCTGAAGAAATCTGGCCGTCCTGATGGGGCGTAGACGGCTACTAGCCTTAAATCATTGCCTTCGCTGTCGGTCACATCCAGCACCACCAACTTTCCTTCTGGGTCCAGAAAGATGGCCCGTATGGCGAGATCCAAGCCTCTCCCAAAAAGCACGGCAACCCCTCTCCCCGATCCTGGACGGCTGGGAGATGCGCATACATCGTAGCCGCCGAAGATCGGTGCGAAGGCTCGTGCTTCGGATATTCTGGTCTCGCTGATGGTCACCACATCTATGTTTAGTGACCTGAGGTCGTTGAGCAGGTGACCCTGCTTCCAAGATGACCCCAGGCCACGTACATTTATACTGCCTATTCTAAGTACGGCCATGTTGGATGAGAAACCGGTTAATTGAGAAAGGATCACTTACCTGGATCGTGTGGAGAAGGGACAGTAGAACCGTCCCTTTAACTGATCATCGCTGTTTCCAAGAGGATGTCGGTGTATATCCTCTTGGTAACCGACCCTCTGAAATCACCAACTGCGTTGGGGAATTTTTGTTTTAAAAGTTTGTAATGTTCTATGGAGATTTCAATGATGCTTCTCTTGTCGGGAGAGTTCTTGGTGTTGGTGGGGTGTAGTAGTTTTTTTCTGTGATGTCTTTGTGCCTCTTATAAGAGGTTGCCTGTTATAAGAGGTTTTTATTTGCCATGTTTATGGCTGTGTACTTTTTTGGGGGAAGAGGCGATTTTCTGGCTGTTTTCTTGTTGTTGCTGTTGGGTGTGTGTGTTTTGTTGTGTTTGCGATGTTGGTGTTTTTGGTGATGCTGGTGGTGGTGTGGATGCTGTTGGCGGTGATGCTCGTGGTGTTGATGGTGATGGTGGTGGTGGTGCTGCAAGGCTCCTTGCAGCATTTACCCCTCTTTGTCAGCCTTCGCTTTTGGAGGGTGATGCTAAGGGCTTTTTTTTTCTTTTTGAGGCAGACCGTTTGATACTTCCCTCCCGCCTCACACTCCATGTTCGATCCAGTGGGGTCCGGGAGGGGCATGAGCTCCACTGCTTTTGGTGGAGGTAGTGGAGCCCGCTTCGACGATTTTACTGCCGGTGTAGCTACTGCGACTGTTGGTGTTGCCACCGCTGCGGGTGCTGCTTTAGTTGTCCGTGTCCTTGGTATGGGTGCCACGGACGTGCAGAAAGTGCAGAAGACTCTGAGGTGACCCTTCTGCCCAAAGAGATAGCACTTTGGGCGCCTTCCTTCCACGCTTATAGAAAAGTTGGAGCCCTTCTTCGAGGTCTATGATGTCTGGGATGACCTCGATGCACTCATGGTCAGTCTGTATTAGTATGTGCATGCCTATTCCTGACCAGTTCTCTCGTCCATGTCTCTTCTCTGTTTTTGCAGTATGGTGGTCTTCTTCGCGATTCCAGCCAGTACAGACGCGGCCAGCCAAGGTATGGGCATGTCGTGCGGGACCTGTGCCATTTTGACCATCACAATTTTCTGCCCGCAGTGTGAGACTTCGCCTCTTGGGGCTGGCGAAAAGTACGTCTACTGCGGCGTACTTTTTGCATAGGGTGATGGGGTTTTGCGCGCCCAGACGCACTCCAAGGCCTTTTCGATTTGAACCTCTGTGGCTCTCTCCACCCGATGTGACATCTTGCTTACGGTGCAGTAAGTCACCGTGCGCAGCTGCTGGTCTTTGAAGAAATTGGGTGGAGGTTTCAGGGAAACTCTATTGTCATTTCTCTACACCATGGCTCTTGCAACTGCCATCTCCTCCTCCGTGACTAGCACTGTCTCTATATTCGGGCCACACCTGCGGAAGATGTGGCCCCTTTTTCAGCGGCACCATTATTGCTGCCGCTACTGCTGTTACTGGTCTTGTTATTGGTGCTGTTGCTGTTGCTACTACTACAAACGGTGTTGTCGGTGTTGTTGCTGTTATCAGTGTTGTAGTTGGTTGTGTTTTTGTTGCCACCGTTGTTGTTGTTTTCGATGCAATTTGTATTGTTGCTGTTGGTGTTATCGTTGTTTATTTTCTTGTTAGTGGTGTTAATATCGTTGCATTTGTAGTCATTTTTTTTCTGTTGTCTGTATTTTGGTTGACGCAGTTATCGTTGTAGTTGGTTTGGTATTTTTTTTCAAAATTAGTGTTCTCAGTTTGTCTTTGTTCACAGTGCCTGCGGTGGTGCCTGTTGTAACAATGTTTTTAACCCTCCTCTCAACATTTAAATCGTGGTAAAATATTTGGACCAAAAGGCCCAAATATTATACTTTCCCCTTCACAGGTCAAAGTCCAAGGGCTTATATGCCTTACACAACAAGAACAATCTAATATCAAATAATAGTAATATGTACATAAAGCGACTTACTAGGAGCGAGCAAAAAGGACGTCCGAACAGATCAATAATAATAATAATAATAATACTTTCTTTATTAACCAAAAGGGTTTACATAAAGTAGACATTAAGAAGAGTACAGGACAATACAAGACGGTACAAATGGGCATTTCTGCGTGTAAAAAAACCCCCAAAACAGAGGATGTAACAAAAAAAGAAACAATGAAAAATGCCCAATAGGTGGGGGGAGACTTCCGAGGGCCATCGTGGAGAAAGCCCATTAAAAAACCCACGGCGACCTTGACCACCAGGGCAAGTGCCCTCCCCCAGTTTTCCACCTTCAATTTACAGGCACATATTCAGAGTAGGCCCATTCACACGGGCCATTCTTGCCTCTCTCACTCATCTTTCAACAAAATGCTAGGAAGAGAGTACTTCTCTCTCTACCCTGATTTTCCTTTTCAAATGAAATTTGAAAGAGTTAATCAGGGCATCACCGAAGAGGTAAGTGCTCGTCTTCAGCCCTTTCAAACGCGTTCACCATACTATCTCTTTCGCCATGGCCACCAGACAGATAAAAATTGCCTGCACTTCCCGGCTAAAGGAAGAGGGCGGGGCAATCCTCATTGTGGACTCAGCTGATAGCTGGATCCGTCCTGCATGCGACAGCAGGTGTTCGACATAAACCCACAAGTCAGTAATGCTCGGACACTGGACGAGTGTGTGCAGGACGGTTTCGTCGCCCTGCGCGCATCTCGGATATTCCCGGCTGACGGCACCTCCATGCCTGTAGAGTTTATCCCGAACTGGCAAAGCTCCTCGGTAGCACTGCCAGGCCAGGCATTTCTGGAAATTGTCCATAGGCCCCGGCCCGAAAGTTCTTCCGAAGACATTGGCTAGTTGATTTTCGTCGAAGCCGAGAGTTTCCCCAAGTACGTCGTCGCTCTACCCCTCCACTGATCCTCTATAGAACGCCAAGGTGGAGTTTGCACTGATAAGATTGCTCGAATCGTCGAGGGCTGTGAGCGCCTGAAGACATTCCAGTCTCCAAGCGCTCCCTCTCGGTCTTCGCTTGACCCAGGGCTGCAGCTCCGTCAAGGAGACGAGCTGGAGAAAGACGCGTCTAACAAACGGCGACCGACTTGATCACCGCCGAGGAAGAGGTGGAGATGTCGCAACCTGAGCGCGTGTCTGCGCATCATCAGCCATGGCATGCCCAGCCCTCCAGGTAGCGGGTGTTGACAGCAGATCGACCGCCTGACCATCGGAGCGCGTCTCTTCCACAAAAAGCGAAAGAGCAAACGCTCCAGCGCAGTCATGCGAGGCTTAGGACAAGGCACGACGGTCAGGCGGTAGTAGACGACGGACGCGACCTTTCAGGGATAGCTTCCTCTCCGCCCATTTCTGGGTGAGAGAAGCCACTCTGCACGTCAGCTCGTCCCAGTTTTTGTCCGTCTGGAGGTCCGGATCGAACCAGATTTCATAGCAATTTAACGGTCCGTCCGTACAGCGCCAGACGACGCTGTTGGACGGTATGGACCTGCCTCTCCAGGTGCTGAGCTGCAGGCACACTGACGTTACCTGGTGGATGATTGCTCCCGTCATCGCTTCGTATTCTCTCAGTATAGTGCCGAACGCCTTGATGTGTTTGGCGTTCGACACCACTACGGTGACATCGTCCACATATGCTGACACGGATCTTCCGCATCATAGTTCGCGTGGGACCCCCTCAACGTCTCTAGTTTGTGCAGTAATGGCTCGAGAGTCAATACGTACAAGAGGGACGAGAGTGGATATCCTTGGTGAACCGAGGGCATGATGTTGAACGGTTCCGAAAGGTGACCGTTCACTCTCACCACAGAGCAGATGTCGCTGTGCATGGCAGCGATCCAGCCTCTGAAGACGGGCCCAAAGCCAGCCGCCCTCAGGACTGCCGCTAGGTAACGATGGTCGACCCTATCGAAAGCTTTCGACTGATCTAAATTGATCAAGGACCCACCCGTGCCAGCTTCCCTAGCAAACTTCTTCACGATGTATCGCATGAGGTGGAGATTGTCGTGGATGGATCTGTCGGGAATGGCGCATGTCTGCACATCATCAGCCACGGCATGCCCAGCCTCCACGTAGCGGGTGTTGACAGCAGATGGACCGTCTGGCGTGGGGTGGTGGGGTTGAGGCTGACCATGTATCCATCTTTTTTTACCATTCTCTTGGCTTCATGTAATTCATCCTGGCTTACGTCGATTGTTTCGCTTTTCTTGGCTGCTTTGGGAAAGACACATTTTGTTTTTCAGTGGTGTTGATGTTGTTGTTGTTATCCTCATTGTTGTTGTTGCTGTTGTTGTTATTGTTATTTTTAGTTTCAGTTGTGGTGGAGGTGGTGGTGGTGTCAGTGGTGTTCGGCGTGGAATAGTCGATTCTGGGTGAATCCATTTTGATGTCACGAGATAATAATTCTTTTTTTTTTGTTTCTGTTGTCGTTGTAGTGGTGGTCGTGTTGGTGGTGGTATCAGTGGTGCTCGTTGTTGTTTTTGACATTGTGGTGGTGGGCGTGGCGGCTTTAACACCTGCAGTTATTGTAAATGGCGGGAAATCCATGTCTTTATGCGGTAATTCTAAATAATTCAAACTGCTATTAATTATATTTTCAGTGTTGGGAACCGTAGCAAGTCTTACAATGGTGTTGGTGTTGCTGGTGGTGGGGCAGGGGATGTTGGTCTGTTAAAAACAGTAAATTTGTCGTCCATGTTTTTTTTCAAAGAGATTTTTTTTTTGATAAGTAAAAAGTTTAAGTTTTGGGCTCAAGGCCTCAACATTTTGGTGTCCTTTTCAGAAAGCAATATATGTGAACTTAATAACGAAAATTTTCCATAACTGGCAATTTGAAACAACTGAAAACAACAAACCTTTGCGGAGCTCAAGATAATACGATTTCCTACGTAGGTCGCCAATAATAATAAAAATAAAAATAATAATAATAATAATACTAATAATAATAATTGTTTCTATTTCAGGCACAAGGCCAGCAATTTGAAGGATAGGGAAAAGACGATTAAATCGATCCCCCAATGCGTGACTGGTACTTTATTTTATTGATCTCATAAGGATAAAAGGCTAAGCTAACAAAAACAAGGACTGTCCATGGCGAAAAGGTTTTTTGAATAGGGCTCTGTTTGATCGGGGCTAACACGTACTTCGTCACCGTTAACATCTGTAGAAACGTTACCATCAACAACATCAGCAACATCAGTAAAACACATGCAAATACATTGTGTATCACACACACATACAAATACATTGTGTATCATGCACACACATACAAATACATTGTGTCCCCCCACACACATAAAAATAAAGTGTGTATCACTCACTTACACACACATAAACACACACACACACACACACACACACACACACACACACACACACACACACACACACACACACACACACACACACACACACACACACACACACACACACACACACACACAAAGATATATTCTGTATCACACATACACACAACGATATATTTGATGTTGTAGCCGAAGTAATATGTACAGATCTATATAAGTATTCCCTTGCATACAACTGATTGATGAATTTATCTTAAACTCTCACGCGCATGTGTGAATAAATTGTAATCGTTTATACTGTTGGCACAAGGCCAGCAATTATCCCAGTACGTTACAGATACTTTATTTTATCGACCCCGTAATTATGAAAGGCAAAGTTAACCTCGGCGTGATTTTTGAACTGAGGCCGTATTAGAACGTAACTCTATGTTGCAAAGCATGACGTCCCATCCTCTACCGATACTGCCAATCCACCGTGAATACATTAAAATGTTTTCTATTCTGATGACAAACATTATAATATGGAAAATAATTTGTGCATATTAGCCACGAAAACAGAGTCGTACTATATTAGAGTAAACTGTAACTGGTAAATGCGTCTAGCTGAAGCATAACAGCTTATTACGACTGACCGTAATCAATATGTTGATGAGAGTTTGTCTATTATCCTTTCACGCATTGCACTATATAAAGACGTTTATGGGTATTAAAATGAACGATGCCTGGTATATTAGTGTAAGACTTCTTTTCATTTAGCCGGAAAAGTAATATTCACTCGTAGAGTTTGCAATAATCACATAAAAGACTACAGACAGCCACATTTTAAAACATAAAATATTGAATATCCTATCCCTATCTAACAAAAAAGAAAAAATGCGAAAAGGTATATCCAAAATCTGTCAGAGAGCAATATTTCAGTAACATTTCATGTAAATATCTAAGATTCAATAATAGTGTTTGTAAAAACTCAGCATTTGATATAGCAGCACCAACTTCAGCTGCAGCAGTAGAGGCATCACAAACAGCATTCTCCGCCATCGGCAAAAGAAGAAAAAACAATTACAAGATCTGCATTGTCAAAACGACAACGACAAAATATATATAACATAGTGAGTCAAAGAAAAAGAAACAGCACGAGAGAGGGAAAATGAATTACAAATTTACGAATTATATATATAAGCGTATAAAGTTTGGGAAGTGAAATCATCATAGTGGGCCTCGAAGTTGAGGACTACTGAAGCAGTTTAATAGAGCGATTAGATTTGAGACGCGCTATTTTAGAAAAAAAGCCTGATTCGCTGTGATCTATCGATTTCCGATTGTTTAATGGGATAAAAAACATTCGCACCTGATGCTACCCATTAATATTCTGACACAATATATGATAGTTATTATCTTCAGCAATTGATTCCATCCATGAAAACTGCTAGTTTACAGCAGTTTGATAACAGACCAGCAGCAAATGCTCGCAGAAGTACTTTCATTATTAAAATGGCGGATTCATATCCAGCCAAGCTAAGCATGCTACCATGTGTATAGGCTTTTTCTTCCTCTATCTTATCATACAACCACGCACACAAACCACCATTCTTCAGACATGTCTGTCTATCTATCTGTCTATCGACACACACACACACGCACGCACACACACACACATATATATATACGAATAATTCATTTTTTATTTAATTAATCAATCATTATTTCGTAATAAAATATATCCTTACATGATTTTAATCAACCCAGTGCTTTATTTTATTGACCCGTATGGATGAAAGACAAAACTAACCTGGGCGGCATTTGAACTCAGAATGTAAAGGGCCTTAACTAAATTCCGCAAAGCATAGTGTCCTACGCTCTACTGATACTGCCAATCCGCCACCCTTGGGCAATAAATAATTGCAAAAGCGCAAATTATCTGGACATACGGTAAACGTTATTAGATATTTTAAGCAAAACTGGCAATTTTACTGCAAACCAAAAGCATTCGACAAGGAACTTAATAGAAGAACAATAGAGGTAAATATATCTCCCACAGTAAAGGAAAATATAAAATAAAAATAGAGAATTGTATATTCTGATTCATATCATTGATGAGGCTCTGAAATATCATTAGTTGTTCAAGATCCTCCCTCCACAATATGAAGCAGTCGTTCAAGTACCTCTTCCATTTTTCTTGAATGTAGTCGCTGAAATTATTCCCATAAAATTGGTCAGTTTTTTTGTTTTTTGTAAAACCACAAACGTAGTCCAACATTACTAGAGAACAATTGGAATATTCCCTATAACGTGTGATTTGTAAAGAAACCTCGACAGTTTTAATTTTTTCACTATACATATGTATGTGTGTGTGTGTGCGTGCGTATATATATATATATATATATATATATATATATATATATATATATATATATGTATATATATATATATATATATATATATATATATATATATATATATAGTGAGTGAGTGAGAGAGAGGGAGAGAGATTGGGAATTACTTCTTAAACACCTAGTCACGTTGGCGCCTATTAGTAATTGCTATAGAAATGCAATCAAAGTGTTCCTCTTTCAAGAAGAATTGAGTTCGTCTCGGAGAACATTCATGCAAAATTCGAAGATAAAGAAGGATATTTATGTTAATCGAAGCTGTTCGATGTTAACAGAATTGTGAGGCGTATTCAGTTTTACCAAGGATATCTAATGTTCCACATTTTGAAAAAATGGGTTTAAAGTTAACAAAATTGTTTGTGGTTAATAATATCGATGTATGTCTTAATAATATTTCAAATCTTACTATTATGATTAATTTTCATTACGAAATTGTTGGCTCACACGAATTGTGCCAAATCTAAACGAGATGATAGACACATTCATTAAATGCCACAGTTAGATCAGTGTAATTGATTAGCTTTTCAGTGTATTCTTGCACAACATTATAGTTTGTCGGTATTGTTGTGTCGATAAATAATACGCTATTGTTCTTGTTGTCACGGAGATTGATGTCAGTCTTATTATGTTCAATCTAGTATTCTGCCTCTATGTTAAATTTCTATAGTATTTACAAGTTTAATTTTTCTGAAATAGGTACATGATCATGCGACCATAATAGAAGTTTCGTTTGGGGAAGAAGTAGATATTCAATTCTAGTTGTACATAGAATAGTTTAATTGCATCAATGTATTTCCAAGTGCATTTTGCCGGAGCTAGTGTATGATCTCCTAGGTAAATGTGATGTATTATCTCAGAAAATGTGCAACACATACAAATATGTTCAAGTATGTTATAAATGGATTTTGTATTCTTTTCAATACATCTAATGGTTTTGAGCCAGAGTAAGAACCATAATATTTAAACTCTACTTCAGTACTGGGTTTTCATTCTTATATCCGAAATAATTCACATGCTCTAGGGTCTTGAATAATCGTCTCCCCGCGCCCTTCGCTTATTAATTGTTCAGATTTCTTCTAGCCCCCAGCACCCTTTTATTCCAGCCAATCCCCGATTATTAAATTTTGCTAATCTATCACCGGCGAAATTTTATTGTAAGTGATTCATATTGATACAACAGAACATTAAAAGAAATCCCATATCTACGAACGCACACTATACAATTACAAATTTATCAAGCCTATTATTTGGGACCCGAGAA
>OZ024745.1:54903799-54911299 GCA_964016885.1 Eledone cirrhosa
TCACTCTACAACATACACACAGAGGCACACACACATAGAAACACACATATACATAATGTACTCTCACACACAGACACACAAACATACCTACACACACACACACTGCGTTTATCTGTCATATCTACTAGCTGTAAAACCTCCAATATGGAGAAACTTGGTGTACATCAGTAAATCATTGAAGAATGCTTCACCTGTCATTTTCAGCTACTTTTCTTTCAACCCAAATGAAATTTCTCAAAATCCTATCAGTTAATGCATGTATTGCTGTATAAAACTTCACGTCAACACGTCGTACCATACCAATACAAGCTGCAGCACTTACAATGATTTACAAAATACGAACCACTGAGTGCTATCAAACTTTATATAGAAAATAACAGCAGTAAAATATATATTAAAAAAATATATATATATGCATATATACGCAAGTCATTCTTCTTCATGTTTGCAAATAACATTACCCTGTTGTATGCCAATATATTCGCATTAAACATCTTCACTCAAATTCATTTTGCAGTATCTGGAATATTCTCAATCGAGATTTAGCTAGTAGTATTTCCGTATTGGAAAGCCAATATTGCCAGAATTGAATACGTATATAACCACGGATACCTGATCCAGCAAAGCTGAAATCATGCGTAGGTTTTCGAGACTATTTTCCATAAATGTATATATTTAAATCTACAACATGTTATAATATAGCTGCAGTGACTATAATATTCTTAATAGTGTTTCAGAAATACATTCAAATCAATATAAAATATATACGATAAAAATGGATATATACATGCATAACGAATGAATAATATATGTCTTGCATTTACTAAATGTTAAATATGTGCATATAAATCTTATAATAAATTTAAATCTTACGCATATCAAACACAGAATGTAAGCAACACATTCCACACTGGGTTACACCATATAAGCATTATTATAATCGAATGTACATTGGAAATTTTGGCCAGAATATAGATTTTTATTCGTCAATATAACTAAACACACTTCTATGGACAATCCTATTTGCCATTGAGCTCTTATGTAATTAAATGTATACATAAATCATTTTTCTCTCTACGTAAAAACTATTATATATATATGCCTGTATCTACGTATGCACATACATACATATATATATAGTTACATAATTGCACACACTCAAATAGACACTCACACGCATATATATATATATATATATATATATATATATATATATATATATATATATATATATATATATATATGTATATATATTATTTATGCATAGACTCCGTACTATATATGTGTGATCAGGTCATCAGATCTAATATAAGATATAAATGAATGCTATTTTTCATTACGCAGCTCAGCGGGCATAGACACACGGGCATATATTGACAGTTATGGCATATATAAAGACAAAAAGCACACATAAGAACATCTCATATAACACTAAGAACACTTTCTCCTAGCCACTCAAAAACATGTATACAATCTCACTAAAAATGTGTCTTTTGAAACAAGTAGGCGAGTGAAATATGTTAGATATTTTGGACATTAAAGATAAGATAGACGGTGAGCGTGAGCGAGTTATTACTGAGGGCAGTCGGGGCTCATATAATAGATACAGGAATATATACATGCATACATACACCATACACAAACATATACTTACAAGAATACTCACTCAATTAGATATGCACATACGAACACGCATACAATACACACACACACACACACACACATATATGTATATATATATATATATATATACACTCGTAAAAACTCCGTTAAAATGTTGATTTTATTATGCAGCTTTTACAAAATTAAGTTCGAAGCTTCAATCCTTGTTTCCTTGACATGATTGCCAATTTGTTTCTTCTTCTTCTTCTTCTTCTTCTTCTTCTTCTTCTTCTTCTTACTTCTTCTTCTCCTTCTCCTTCTTCTTCTTCTTCTTCTTCTTCTTCTTCTTCTTCTTCTTCTTCTTCTTCTTCTTCTTCTTCTTCTTCTTCTTCTTCTTCTTCTTCTTCTTCTTCTTCTTCTTCTTCTTCTTCTTCTTCTTCTTTCGTTGCTCTGGCCATAGCTATATTTCATTTTACATGCATTCCTCTACGGGCCAATTATTACAGAATTGTGAAATTTTGTCGACCAGCTATTATCACGTGTAGGATGGATAGGGATTTAGACCGACCACATCATTAAGATCACGGCGCCACTTTCCTTTGGCTGTAGTCAAAAGAGATTCTCTGGTGAACGCGATTAAAAAGACTGAAAATAGACACCTTCTACTTCGGCTAATCCCACATACACTTTACAAATTCTACTTGGAAAGGAAGGTGAGAATAGAGAGTTAAGTACTGCATCCCAGTCCATATGTTTAAAATGTTGGTGAATGTAGCAAGGATTTCCCGAGTGAATAGATCTACTCTGACTATGTTTCAGTAGATTGGAGTGTTTAGAGACAGGGAGGGCACCTTTTTTTAGTCCATGGATCCATCTTTTTATATCACGTACTGCAAATTCTAAAGAGAGATTTTTTTTAGCAATTCTTATATTTAAAAATGTTTATCAATTCTTATATTTAAAAGGTTGTACTTGAGGAAATTTAGTAGCATTTATTAGCTGGTCAAGAGAAACGTATAATAAGTCCTTCATTAACTCCTGGAGTAACAAGTAGATTTGATGGCATTTCAAAACTGCTCTCAGCTGCGAAAAATCTGTTTATTCCCCGTGTGGAATTAGCAGAGGGCCACATTATCCGGTGTGTACTTTTCAAAGACGGTGATGTGTAGTTTCAGGGATATTTGGATTCCGTGTTTCCACGGTTGGTTGATTACGAATAGCTCTCTCAATATTGTAGGGATATTATAGTTGGTGTTTATGATGTAGGTAATGCTGATTGTAATTGGGTTTATTTCTCATTGCTGCTCATATTATTTGCTGTTACGTAGACATTGGTCACCCTTGATTGAACAGGCACATGATCAAATTCATATCACCCATCACTATTTTTAACAGTTCATGCGTACATACGTGGGCTGAGATAGATTTGTATTTGTCAGTGATGTTGAGGATAACTATTGATGTTCAGGTCGGTGTTTCTAAACATCATGATATAGGGAGAGGATAAATACATGACGAAACTGGTGATTAGAAGTAATAAGAAATGTGATAAATGTAAGGCAGTGAGTATGATTGAGGGGGAGAGCGAATGAGATAGAGGAAAAGAGACGCGAGAGGGATAGAAAGAGAATAAACATGGGAAGAACAAAGAGAAAACGAGAAAAGTTGATAACAGCAAACAAGAAAATTATAATAAATAACATAAAGTTGGAAACACTCGAAACAATGGAAACACGTATGAGTCTACTTCTCTCTCTCAATCTTAGTCGCTCTCACCCCGCTTTCTCTTCCCTCTCTCAATCTTTCTCTCTCTCTCCATTTATATACATACAAACACACGCACACACACATATATACAGCGTGCGGACGGTATTTGAGGACACATGCATTTTTAGTTATTATTTTGACTAACTTTTATTAAACTTCTATTTCAGAAAATGCCAATGAAAATAACTATGCTTACTAATGAAATGAAAATGCATGTTGTGATTGTGGTTTTGAAGGCTAAGCATAGTCATTTAGAAATTTCTCGTTTTCGGGTTGTTGCAAGATCTTTTGTCCACAAGATTTGGTGTGAGTTAGAGAAAGATGGAAGCGTATTACCTGTATCAAAACGTTAAAAACATTCCAAACATTCTGATTCTATCAGGAGACCTGAGTTCATTCAGAAAGTTAAGCAAATCATTGATGACAATACGGGGAAATCAATGAGGTCAATTGCAAAAGAGTTTAGTGTGTCAGAAAAAAAACAATCAGTAATGTTGTGCATGAAGACATCAGATACAAATCTTACGTGATGAGGAGAGGTCAATTCAGGTCAGAATAAAAAAAACCCCAAAAAACCTTTAATCAGATCCAAAAGACTTTGGAACAAACTTCATCAGAAGATGGTGTGATTTGTTTTTTCTCAGATCAGAAAAACTTTGACCAGGACCAGAAAACTAACAGAATAAATGACAGGTGGCTGTGTGCAGAACCTTCTGAGGTTCCAAGAGTACACAAACTTTCCTGCAAGTGTCATGGTTTTGGGTGTTGTTAGCAATAAATAACATGTGATGCCTCCTCACTTTTTTCCACAAGGCCTTAGGGTGAATGCTGCTGTGTATAATGACGTTCTGGATAAAGTTGTTAAGTCTTGGATCAACAGTGTATGCAATGGAAGGCCTTATGCTTTTTAACAACATCTACACCATCACACAAGTCTCAATTGACACAATAATGGATAACCGTAAAATTGTATGATCACATCACCCCCAACATTTGGCCTCGTAATCCTCCAGATCTTAATCCACTGGACTACTATGTATGGAGCATCGTTGAGAAAAATGTCAATGAACACCCCCATAGTACAAAAGATTCTTTGAAAGCCGCAATACTTCGAGTCTGTCCGATATGAACAAGGACCACTTAATCCGAGCTTGTAAATTATTTCGACGCTGCATAGAGTCAGTTATTGATGCTTATGGTGGTTTTATTGAATGAAATTATAAAATTTATAATTTAGCTTTATGTTTACGTTATTTTTATAAAAATACAGTTTTTCTTTGTTATTATATAACCAACGTGCCACCACACCGCTAACACCCAACTGCAACTGCAAAAGACGGGTAGAATGCCCACTAAACGTGGAGTGCCTCGTTAAAAACATTATTTACCGGTGTGATCTCACAGCTAGCAATAAAGAGTACTCCTATAGAGGTGCGACCTCCACTACGTTTAAGGAGCACTGGTATAACAATAGAAGCTCCTTTAAAGATAGGCTCAAACTATCCCAAACTAGACTGGTCGATTTGATCTGGGACCTCAAATATAGGAACATCGAATTACAGATCATATGGTCAGTCAAAAGACGCGTGGCCTAACTCCAGAGTGACTCTAGGTTATGCCTGGCCGAGGCGGCTGAGATAATTAAATTGAAATCTGCCATAAACTCTAGATCATACATAGTTATAAATTGTAGACACACCAGGTTGAACACCTTTTCTGCACAAATATTCGGCCGAGGGCCGCACACTAACCATGACTCAAGATAGTGATAACCAGATTTGCCTTGCCACACCGTCCCTCATCGCAGAGCATTCGTTTTATAACATGTAACCCTTTGTAAGTTCAGATTTTGTAAATATAATGTATGTCGCATCCATCAACCCCACCAAAAGACACATCACCATACATACATCATCTTAGTACCTTGTGTTCTCTCTGTTCTTTCTGTCAGGTTTTACCTTATAAACCATAGTAGCATCCGATCCTGTAAATATAATGTCGAACATATCACCCCATCGCCACCACCACCACACACATCGCTATATGTCTACCATTATTCATCCACAACCTTGTTTCCTCGTGTTCCCTCTGTCATTATTTAACCTGCAATCCTTCGTAAAATTCGATCCTGTAAATATTCTGTCGCACACACCACCAACGCCACCACCAGATACATCTCCATACTAAAATAATCATTAACATCATTAACATCACCAACACATATCATCCCTTCCTCTCAGAACCACTGTGTTATATCTGTCCTCTCTGTCAGGTTTTATCTTGCAAACCACCGTAACATCCGAACATATAACCCCATCAGAACATATAACCCCATCACCACCACCTACACCACTACCACACACATCGCTATACGTTCACAGCCTTGTTTTCCCCGTGTTTTGCATGTCACTTTTTAACCTGTAACCTATCGTAAAATTCGATCCTGTATATATTTTGTCGCACACAATACCACCACCGACACCACAAGGCACGTCTCCATACTTCAACAATCATTAACACAATTAACATCACCAACACATATCTTCCCTCCCTAAACAACACAAGTGTATGTGTTTGTGTGAAAGTATATTTATATATACAACGCGATCTCCACTGGCTCTCCCCCTCTCTCTATACATATATATATATACACATGTGTATGTATACAACGTTCTTATCAGACTAAGTGTGTCTTTGTATTTATCTCCTTATTGAATTTGACACCACCTACACATCCATCACACCACCTTAAACACCACTACCACAAGCAATAAAACCACACCCACACCACACGCAAAAATCAGCCACAATTATAGGCCAATCTGTCTACCGACAATCCGCCCACCCCCACACCACAGCCCAACTCAGCCTGCGACCGTCATCTTATCATCACATCCACCCCCACATGCATCACAGGCAAAAACATCTCTATGAATTATTCCACCAATCAAAACAATCCTTATTGTCCAACATATGAACTTCTTACTTTACCATATAGCATGTATTCATTTTCTACTAGCATTGGAAGCGGTCCGTCCAGCTGCAGATTACAGAGTCGGGTAAGATCGATACAGATCGAACCTGAGCTGATCAGTGGCGAAATGCGCGTCACCAACAAATAAATGTAATGAAGGAGTAACCAATCGTCTCTATTATCTTTTCATTATAATACACTCTGCAAAGCTCTACACCTCGACACTGAAGTGAACCTAAACATCGAGTGCTCACCCGGGTGAACCTACATTAAGTCCAAGTTACACTCCCTGGATATATATATAAATATATATATATATATATATATATATATATATATATATATATATATATATATATATATATATATTTAGAGACAGAATGAAGGACGAGTATATATATATATTTATATAGTCATTTGATATTGACGGGCATGGGGGTGAGGATTCAGTAACGAAGTAGAGTAAATTTAGATTTATCATGGTTAAGTGATGAGTCTTGTTACTCCGGAGCTTCACAATATCATCAGAGTAGACCCGAGTGTGTGTTTTTCTTTGGTTGCACAACGATCAATCGATCAAATAGAGCTAAAACTTCTGATGCTGCTACTACAGATATTGTTGTTGATATTGTTGCCTGATAATTCCATGACTATACAGAAGAATCTCTAGATTCCCACAACTCATCACATACTGTAATAAAGCATGTGTGTATATATATATATATATATATATAAACACTGAGTTGTATGGTTCGTTGGTTATCATTCGACAAAGTTAGTTTTATAACAGATTTGAAGCACTCTACATTATTTTATTGGGAGTATTATTAATATTAACAATAATAATAATAATAATAATAATAATAATAATAATAATGATTTCTTTATTGACCACAAGGGCTGACATCAAGAAAAACATTAGAGACTGCACAGGACGGTACAAGACGGTACGATGTGGGTTTTGTGCGTGTAAATATTGTTATTATTTATATAAGAAAAGAAAAAAAAAAAGGACATAGAAACATATATATATATATAAACAATAATAATAATAATAATAATAATAATGTGCCTGATTGTGGATGTGGCCTGCCCATTCGACACGAGAGTGTAAGAGGTAAAAAGGATTTGGAACTGCCATTATGTCAAAGTGGTCC
>OZ024745.1:54923799-54928799 GCA_964016885.1 Eledone cirrhosa
GGTAAAATAATATCAGCTTGATGAAAAGGTGTTGATCCTAGCGACTGCTTCTCGATGACTCATCTATGGCCACACACAGGCCATGTGGGGGAGGGTGGTGATGACCTCTATCACTGAGAAACGCGGGTGATTGGCGAAGGGGTATGCTGGGGGAGGGAGTTTCGAATTTGAACGAAATCGGTTTAAAAATGTAGGAGCGAGAACCGAAAAGGAGGAACTTTGAGCGAAAAGGTGGTATTTTTGAATATTCAAGCGGCTGCCACGCCTTTCCTGAAAAAGAATCCAAAATATAAAGCCACTTTAAGACGTGAAATAATCAGATCTAGCGTAGTGTAAAATTTGAACAAAATAGGTTGATTAATGTGGGAGCTAGAGCCGAAAAAGTGCAAATTTGAGTCTAAAAGTGGTATTTTTGAATATTTAAGCGCCTGCCACACCGACCCTGAACAACAAATGCAAATTATAACGCCATTACAGGATGTGCAACGATAAATTCTATTTTGCTTTAAAATTTGAACGACATTGGTGGCAAAATGTGGGAGCTAGAGCCAACAATCTTATTTTTCGATACCTAAAAAAGGTGACCCCTATCGATTTTATCTGCAGAATAACCCCGGAATAAAAAATAAAACGATACGCTTATATATAGAAAACACTCCCCGATGACTAATCTATGAGCCTGTAAAGTTTCATGAAAATCGGTCGTAAGATGTAGACCCCTATAGGTAATGTACAGACACACATACACACACACACATACTTAATTTTATATATATACAGATAATCAATGTGAATTGACAATGTCATCTCCCATTATTCTCTGTTTCCTTCTCATTTTAATTTTGTATTATTTTTTTCCCAAAGCATTGCATTTTCATTTCTATTCCTGTCTAGAATCTCATAATCTCGAGGTTTCAAACTTCGCTTGCTATATGTTTCCATATTTACTTCCTCTATCGAATATATCTTAATACCTCTCTAATACAGACTCATTAATTTATCTAATATATTCGGTTTCATTACAACTTTTTAAACTCTCTACGGATTTGTATCCACTATATTCTGTATATCATATCCAAAATACATTAACTATATTTAATGAAAAACATACATATACAAACATACACGCTTACACGAACACACATATGTATTAGATTTGTTTCAGTTATTATCCATCTTATTGTGCTGTATCTGGGTATCGTCAGTCGCGTCCCGACTGTAGCATTATGCGATCGCTCTAATACGGATATTCTGTCCTGTTAGTAATGAGTAAGTTCGGGGACCTACGATAATAGCGAATGCTTCCATATATCTAATACTGTCTCGATCTAAATTCCCAATAGAATTTACTACCGATAATTTCATTTGATCGGTTGAGTGAAATGTTGATCGAGGGAATATGTTCTATTTACAGCAGGCATGCCAATCATGCGGCCCTTTACAAGGACACCTGCGGCCCGCACAAAAGGTTTTTACAGCACGAGCGTAATTCGAAATAAAAAAGTATTAGTTGTAATGTGCGCAATTAGTTGTCATGTGTGGCCCTCAGACAGCACATATGTGACCCGTATGACCGTCGGGGGACCCTCAGTTTGAAATGCCTAATTTATAGCATATTCCATAAGAGCTAATTATGTAATGTTGCTGGCGCTTGAAATATAGTGTATAAACCGATTCTTTAATAAATTGTTTAGCTTCTTAGATCCATTAATCCGCGTTGTTTTACTCTATTTCTTTGGCCTCACTTCACTGTAATGTTACGAGTGCGCTCTAATACAGGTTTATACAGCTGTTATTATTGAATAAGTTCCGTGTAACACATGATCGAAATAATTTCGAAGGTTTTTATGGATCTAACACTTATCGATCTAAATTCGTATTATATATTTATATATACATATTCTCTTATACTTTCCTTGA
This sequence comes from Eledone cirrhosa, assembly GCA_964016885.1. NCBI lineage: Eukaryota > Metazoa > Mollusca > Cephalopoda > Octopoda > Eledonidae > Eledone > Eledone cirrhosa. The sequence continues at coordinate 54,925,720 of OZ024745.1, forward strand.
TTACATTACACCGTGTAACTAAAATAAAATTGTCTTGTTCCTGGCTTGTAATCTCTTTTTTGTGTTGCTTAGGTCCCAAATAAATTTTAAAAAAGTGCTATTGAACAGTTAAAAGTTTGGGTTTGTAAAAATTCTAAGCTATTCACTAGAATTATTTATATGCTGGATTTTACGTTGTATATAAGTTTAATTTGCTTATGTTAAATGATTTTTTTTATATATGTTTCAGGTTAAATTAAAATTATAAAATATATAGTAATACCTAAAGAAAATTATAAAAGTGCAATAAAGTATAAAATTGTTAAAAAGTGGATTAAAGAGATTTATTGATACTGGATTTTCGCACCCTGAATAAAGGGTAAGTTGTGTTTTAAGCATTCGTCTCCAGGATGAAGCAGTGGAACTTGGTCAAGGAGGAAGTGCAGGTGACAAGTCAAAGAAGTCGACACGAACCTTTCTCAGGCTTTACACTCTTAGGGATGGCTTCTGCCATGACGTGCCTGGACTGTTTGACGTTATTGGGGTGCCGTTTGTGCCCAAGGAGTGGCGGCTATTTATAGACAGCTCCACCACAAGTTTGAAGGCTGTGCTCCTCCACAATGGAAACAGGTTCGCGACACTACCCCTAGCTCATTCAGTCTGCTGAAGGAAGATTACTACAGTGTGAAAGTCCTCTTGGCAGCTCTGAAATACAACCAGTACAATTGGGAAATCATTGGAGTCTTCAAGATGGTGGCTTTCCTGTTTGGACTTCAAGGAGGATTTATCAAATTCCACAGTTTCCTCTGCCTTTGGGACAGCAGAGCCACCTCTGACCACTACAAAAGAAAGAACTGGGAGCAGCGAACAGAATTTGTAGTTGGGACCCGGACGTCATGTGGGAGCCACTGGATGATCCCAGGATTGTGCTCATGCCGCCACTGCACATTAAGTTGGGGTTGATGAATCAGTTTGTGAAGGCTCTGAACTAGCATCAGCCGCTTTTAAGTACCTTCTTGAGTTCTTCCACAAGTTATCTGAGGCCAAAATCAAAGGTGGAATTTTTGTTGGACCTCAGATAAAGAAGGTGTTTGAGTCTACCGAGTCTCCAATAAGCTCAATAGGATTGAGAGAACAGCATGGAACTGTTTCAAGGCAGCTGTTAAGGGCTTCCTGGGCAACTACAAAGCTGAAAACTACCAGCAACTGGTGCAGGATCTGATAAAGGTTTTTGGCGGCATGGGATGCAGGATGTCGCTTAAACTCCATATGCTGGACGCTCACCTGGAAAATTTCAAGGACAATGTGGGCGCCTACCCAGAAGAAGAAGGCGAACGATTCCACCAAGATGTTAAAGAGATAGAGTGGAGTACCAGGGCCACTACAATGAAAAAATGATGGGGGACTATATCTGGGGGCTAGTGCGGGAATACGACCTGGACTACAACCGCAAATCCAGGAAATCCTGTCATTTCTGACGTGTATAAGTTGCTTTATAAGTGTTATTTGTCTTTACTTGTTTGCTTGTGATAAGCTTGTGAAATAAAATAAATATATAGTCTCTTGATTTAATTATATGAACTGATAAATTAAAAGAAAATGTATTTTTTCTTAAAAAATATGAAAATTTCGAAATATAAAACTCCTGAACACAAACCCAAACTTCTGATTAAATAATAGTCTGTTTTTTTAATGTTAACTTGCTAGATATAAACCTAGATTTGCCTATTGCTTCTTATAAACCATACCATAAACCTAATGAAAATTTAAAATATATAAATAAAGGCTCTTGCCATCCTCCAAAGTTTTTAAAAACCTTATCCCTAATATTAGCCGTAGAATCTCCACCCTCTCTTCCTCAGAAGTTATTTTCAATAAGGCATCCCCCTACTATAATAAAGCCCTTCAAAATAGCGGATTTAGCGAACCGATTAAGTACATACCCAACAATACTAACTCTGTTAAACATAATAATAGGAAAAGAAACATAATCTGGTTCACACCCCGCTACTCTCTAGCAGTTAAAATAAATGTAGGCAAAAAATCCCTAGAGCTCTTAGATAAACATTTCCCTAGAACACATAGATACTATAAGATCTTCAATAGAAACTGTGTCAAAATTAGCTACTCTTGCGGTCCCCCTATTAAATCTTATATCATCAATAAGAAATCACCTAGAGAACATCAAAATTGCTCCTTTAGAGTCAAAAGTGAATGCCCATTACAAGGTAAATGCAACACCAAAGCCATTGTATATGCGGCTAAAGTGACAACCATCAGCAACAACCAACCAGCCACCAGTGAGCGATATGTGGGTATGACACAAGACAAATTCAAAACGCGGTATTACTCACATGTCGCATCTTTCTGACATCCAGAAAAAAGATTCACAACAACTCTGGCTAGCAGAATATGGGATTTGAAAGACCAAGGTATCCAATATAAATTGGATTGGTCAATTTTGAACCAATCTAAAGAATATGCAAGAGGAACAAGAAGATGCACACTCTGCATAAGTGAAAAATATTGGATTTTACAAAACATTAAATCACCAAAAACCTGCCTAAATACAAAAACGGAAATTTTCACCGGTTGCCCACACATGAAATCACACTTGCTTTCCAGCTCATATAAACTTAACTCACTTTCAGATACTTATCCTCCATGAACTCTTATTCTTCACTTTCCTTAAATTATTCTCTTTACAGACTTCTCTTTCTGATTTACTTTCATTTTTAATTTTATTTTTAATTTTATTCACATCCACCAGTAACTCCCCCCCCCCTCCTACTCTTCGATTCACTTACCTAATAACTTCACATTCCACATGTTACTTCCCCATTTTCTTTCACTACCTGATTTTACTATCACTTGCGTTTTCCGCTCCAGATACATTCTGTTGTTTCGCAGCAGTTTTTATATTAGTACTCATTTATTCATAAGGCTGCTTTTTACTCTGTATCTATATGTCTGAGTGTGTTTATGTGTGTATACGTTCTGTATATGTATACGAGCGCCCCTGTATGTGTGCGTGCGTACGTGTGTATATATATGTGTGTGTATGTTTTTATATCTATGTTTTTACATCTATGTTTTTTACA
>OZ024745.1:54931299-54941299 GCA_964016885.1 Eledone cirrhosa
CTGTACAACAAGATCAATTTTCTATAAGCATAAACTACCAAGTTCACAAATTTCAAACCAACATGATTCGACCCACCAATCTAAAAATTCGAGCTGAACCACCCGGATTTTAATGTACGGAATACATACCACCACACTGTTATTAGCTGTCAACTGACCGACTGGTCACTAGATCATAAATCTACTAATCTTTCTTTCACTCTCTATCGCTTGAAGACACATCAACCCCATTAAGATAAGACAATCAGCAGGCTAATCATTTACCACACACACATATCAAAATCCACTTCCTTCCCCGTCATTCTTTAGCCCTTATGTCTCAACCTCGTAACTCTCACTTAATTTTTAATTTATTGTTTTTGATCTGTTATCTGTCATTTGTTACTACCTCTTATTCTCTACTTCTAACCCTTTGACCACCACGTATGTATGTATATCTCCACCCTCACATCTTTATACATTCACTTACTCACCACCACCACCACTATTATCATCTATCCTATTTTGTACTTACATTTTTTTATTTTTTATTTTTTTACTTTTTACATCTGTAACTTCTTTACCTCTTTATCATTATATTTTATTACTGATGGGGCGGTGAATTGGCAGTATCGGTAGAGGATTGAACGCCATGCTTTCCAGTATAGTTACGTCCCTTTACAGTCTGAGTCCAAATCCAGTCGAGGTTAACTTTGCCTTTCATCCTTACGGGGTCGATAAGATAAAGTACCAGTAATGTACTGGATAATTGCTGGCCTTGTGCCTAAAGTAGAAACAATTATATTTTATTACTGATGTTATTGTTTTGATTCTACTCAGTATCTATATATACCATTGCCATATGTGAGTTCTCTAGTATTCTGAGGATTTTATCAGAGGTAAACACTGTATTTAAGGTCGTTCTCATATACATATATATATATAGGAACGATCGACTTTCGTCAAATCGGACCGAGGAAACAATGTTTCCATTGGTCTTTCCAATTTCTAATACTATCTATCGGTCGCAACTATAAATATATATACATGATATATATGATATGTATATATATATATATATATATATATATACTCTCCTTACTATCCTACTATCCTTGCTGTCATATTTCTCCTTGCTCCCTTCTTCTCATTGTATTTGTATATAAACAAGTACATAGATACCAGGAGAAAGGGAGCGCAAGGTGAAATGGAAAATAAGTGGAAAAGGAGAGCAAGGAAAGCAAGGAGAGCAAAGAGAAAATGAGAGCAAGGAGAGCAAGCAGACCAAGGAGAAAAGGTGAGCAAGAAGAACAAGGAGAGCAAGGAGAAAAGGAGAGCAAGGAGAGGAAGGAGGACAGGAGAGCAAGGAGAGCAATGGGAAAAGGAAAGCAATGAGAGGAATGAGAACAGGGGAGCAAGGGGATCAATGAGAAAATGAGAGCAAGGAGAGAAATGAGACAAGGAGACCAAGGAAAGCAAGGAGAGCAAGGATAATGGAGAGGAAGGAGAGGGAGGAGAAAGAGAGACCAAGGAAAGGGGCGGGGCAGGCAGGTAAGGTTGGAAATGGAGGTAGGAGATGAATGGCGGGAAGGTGAGGAGGGGAGAGGTGAGGTAGAGGATGAATCGGAAGTGGAGGAGTTGGATGATGAGGCGGCGATGAGCATAAACACACATATCAGTATGAGGTTTTATATATATATATATATATATATATATATATATATATACAGTGTATATAAATACATTCTGACGTTGCCTGAATGTTTCCATATAAATTTCTCTAAGAAAAGAGAAAATGGAACAGTATACCGCTTTTGAACAGAATTAATCGTTGCGTATACTATGTTCCAACATCAAGACGTTTGAGGGTCGCCTAACTGTTGTCCGATTGCGATGAAATGTGTTGTAGATTGAAACAGGATTAGCGCGAGGGAGCTGCAAAATTTTCACTTTCGGACAATTACCTATTTTAAGGGCAACGCTAATATATGATAGCTGCAAATCGATTTCGAGTAAATTCAACGCTTAATAATTAATCATGAGCATCAGGGAAACGGCATCTTAATCCTGCTAGGGACTTGCCTATGGCCAGCAATACCATGCATCGCAAAATTCATCACTTATCAAGCGATGCCTTTGCCTGAAGCTTTATTAAGTGAGGAAAGTCTTTGCATGGAGCCAATCCCACTATCAGAACACCAACTTCATTTGCCCCAAAAGAAGGACTGTTCTACTACATTGGATAGCGACCTGATATATATATATATATATATGAAGATAGACATAGAATATTCGAAAATATTCTGTATGTTTATAATAAACATTTTGAAGACCTAATCGCTATAGAATAGAATACGTCACGTATTACAATTAGATTCTCGTGACGTATTCTATTCTATAGCGATTAGGTCTTCAAAATGTTTATTATAAACATACAGAATATTTTCGAATATTCTATGTCTATCTTCACATATATATCGCTATTTCAGAGCATTTAATCCAATATATATATATATATATATATAAAATAAAATATATAAATCAAATGTTTAAAATTTGGCTTCGTTTATTACTGCTATATATATTTCGGTGACAGCCATCTTTGGCTGTGACTTCTTCAGGCAGTCCGAATTAGTGTGGTAGAGACGAGTACACATGTTGTTGAGGTGTATAACTTTGTCTTATGATTCCAGTTCCTCAGTGAAACAACAACCCAACCAGAAACTGGGCATATCAGAGTATTGACAAAGTTAAACACCTCAACAACATGTGTACTCGTCTCTACCACACTAATTCGGACTGCCTGAAGAGGTCACAGTCAAAGATGGCTGCCACCGAAATATATATAGCAGTAATAAACGAAGCCAAATTTTAAACATTTGACTTATTTATTTTATTTTATTTTACATTACTCCAGAGTAACCAAACCAACCTGCGCACCTCGTCGGGTGCTCGAATCTGCATACTAGGGTGTTGGTATACAACGAACATATACTCAAAATTTATATATATATATATATATATCATTTTGTAAAAAAACCCTCACTTTCAAATATATATATATATATATATATATGTAGATAAATCTACCAAGAGTTTACGGTAGTGTCCAATCCGTATGAAGAACTCAATGTAATCCGGATATCATGGAAAGAAGAGATGCAAGTGTTGGTATGTATATTTAATTTTGATAGTTTGTATAATTTTGTATAATTTTGTACATAGATCTGTTGAATATGCATGCCAATTCTAACACATATATATCCTAGAAATGATCGTTAAATAATGAACTTTTTTTGTTTAATATAAGGAACTGTTTCATTGTTTTATTCATTATTTTTTAAATATTTTATATATATATATATATATATATATATATATATATATATATATATATATATATACATATATATATACATATATTCGAAAGTGAGGTGTTTTTTTTACAAAATGAAAAATAACCGAGGTGTCCTACACGAGTGAAAGTATAAAGAAAAAAAAATGAAATCGAAAATGCAACTGGAGTCTTATTTTAAAAAAAATATATATATTTATTTCGCTCCTTTACCGGTTTCGCAGTTCTTCTGCTTTTCAAAAGTAGAGTTGAGATGGAAGGTCTGTGGTTTTTCTCACAATTTTATATATATTCATATGATGGCTGTCCCGTCGTTATCGAGTATGGCCATTACACGGTACAAAATTATTAACAATTTTTGATTAATGCTATCGTACAATGCCTGTGCTTGGGTGAAGATTTTTTTTTAAAGCGAGGAAAGACTGTGCACTGAGCCAATCCCACACTCTGAGCCACAGTAGCTATAACCCGAAAAGAAGAAAAGATCAACATCATCGGTAACTACTGAACCGCAGGTTTTATGTCGCTGTTATACCGGTTTCCTGGCTGCCTTCTCTTAGAGGAATACCCTGACAAAGGCTAGGGGTCCTTCACTTCCAGTGGTTTAACCGCGCATATATATACACATGTATACATGCATATATAAACATATACATGCATATACATATATATACATATGTATATATATATATAAACATATACACATATATACATATGTATATATAGACATATCTGTATATATATATGCACACATATATATGCAAACATATAATATGTAAACATATATATATATATAGAAACATATATATACAAATATATATATATATACAAACATATATAGGTTAAATCTATATATATATAACCAACTCTTACCCACCCTGTCGTCCTGGGACACACTTCTAAACACATACAGTCATTGATATTTTCTATTTCTCTTTCTGTGATACTCGCTGTTTTTTGTATTCATTTACTTTTCACTCTCGAATGCAGCCTCCCTCTAGTTTTCTCTATACCATAGTTTTCAATCTTTCTCGCCCTTTACTACTTACACCCTAAATATCACCTTTTCTAATATCTTCTGCTCCATGACTCCATCTATGACGCATTCTCAACAGTCCCAATATTTCTTCCTCTTTATCTGTCTATCTAACTCCTTCATCTTTCTTCCTTCACAACTACTTTTACTTTCATATTCCCCTAGATTTTTTTACCCCATATTCACCATTTATTCATTTATTCATTCATTCACTCAATGCGTCCATTTTTTTATTTTCATTATATATTTCATACTTTTATTATTTCCTCATTTATTCAATTCTTTATTTATTTTCCCTCCTGCCCTCCGTGTAGTTAGAACTCATTTATCATTGAAGCAGCAAAAATTGTCTGAGACATATGTCAGTATAGCTAGAAGTTAAAACTAAGTTGTTTGATTAGATGTTAACTGTCAAAATGTTTTTTTTTCTTTCATGTTTTTCAATCTCTTATCTCTATCTGTTTGTAGGTGCACGTGTGCGTATGCATGTACTTGCCTATATATAGAGAGAGAGTGTGTTTGTGCGTGTGTATCTTTGTGTGTGTGCGTACATATGTCTCCGCGTTTCTCTGTATGTATGCATATCGGGGAAATATAAAATAGGACTGTCTGAGTATATGCCTTAAATTGTGCTTGTTTTCTGTTGTTTCTTTTAAATTTATAATATTAGTGTGCGTGTTTGAGACTGGTAGTCTGTATATTGTGATGAGATTTGATAGCGTTTAGGTACTTTTGCTATTCGCTATATTATTTTGATTGATTCATAATAAGCAATATTTTCCTGTATGTTTTTTTTTTTATTTTGGTTTCAAAACGATGTCTTTAATCATTTCTATATTATATTTAGTTTGGACGAGTTTTATACCTATGTTTTGTTATGTGGTACATTTTGACAAATTGTACGTTTCTTAAAATGTCCAGTCATACATTTAGACACGCTCACACATGTAAACAAATATGAATATATGCGGGAAAATGGCTGACTTGATTGTCGGATAAAATGGTTTAGCGTATGTACCTTCTCTTGGATTTCTCAGTTCTGTCTCTACTGTGTCCAACGGACTCATCATAATTCTAGTGATAAGAAATTACCACTCAAACACCGAGACAACTTTTTTATCTGCTCTGAGGCAGTTACTTTGGCCCAGCTTTGGTCTTGCTTGAAGAGTTTCAGGCCTGAGGCAAATTGTATCTCTTTTCAGTGAGGTCCATGGTGAAACATGGCCACTTTTTGTCTGCTGCAGCATCGAACGTGTTCTAACTGCTGTCCGTGTTGCTGTTGACGGTTCTGTTGCTGGTCAAATTGTTGTTGGTGCTACTGTTGCTGGTGGTGGTGTTGTCGTTGTTGTGACAGGTGTTGTTATTGTTGCAGTTGCAGTTGGCGTTGTTCTTGGTGCACTTATTGTTACTGTTTTCGTTGTTGTAGTTAGTGTTGTTGATTTTAATTACCTTGGATTTGTTGCTGTTGTTTTCTTCATAAAGGCTCAAACATTATGGGGTCGCCTTTTCACAAGGCAAATACGGGTGTCTTATGAACGCTTTGTAACAAAATTACAACAATTATTTCAATGCAAAAACTTGAAAAATAACTAACTCACGCAGCTCTAAAAAACATGCCATCTCAGTCCGAAAACCAATGATAATAATTAAAACTACTTATACTAGTGCCATTAGATCTCAATCCAGTCACATTTACCTAGGATATTACAACATAGAATAAAGTGCCAACTAAACTGATAGTTTGACGTGATTATCATTATCAATATCGAATGTATTTTATCAATACTATGCGATTTAATAATTAAAATATGATTTTGGGTATTAATGACACAGGTTTGAATGAAATTTATTAAGAAATATGGGAGAGAGTAGATGAGTTGACCATGAAAATAGTTCAGCAGATTGATGTTTAAGGTAAGATGTAACACACTTTGGTACGTTATAGCAAATTGATGTTATATAATTTGTTTTCGATGGGTGGTGGGTGTGCAACAAAACTAATGTCCTGATAGGGATATATTTACGTCTCTTTGTAGAGTGTTTTGATCATTCCAATGTCAGCCTTCACCTACTTGTCGAAATCGAAGAATAATATATTATTTGGATGCTGATGTACCTATATTCATGGAACTGTGCTGATATGTGTATTTACTGTTATCATTGTTAGTGTATATAGATACAGTTTCAATTGTTAATATGAGTACTAATAATATTTTTCTATAGTTTAAAGAATATGGATTTTCGAGAGACAGAACACCATTCAGCATATATTCAGAGAAAATATATATCTGACACAGCATCAGTTCCTGAATGCATGAGAAATATAAGAGAAACAAAATATGTTCTTAATGATTACAACTTGTGCTAGAAACAGTTTAACAATTCCCTGCGGCAGGGAATATGTTATTTACTACGATAATTTTGTCATTTTTTCATGGACATGATTATTAAAATAACAGTAGCCTTACAAGAAAGAAGAACTAAAGAGACAATCAGATTATTAAATCCAACGGTATCTGCTGCTATATAAATACTGTCACGAGTTGTAAAATGAAAATACGAATAGGTATGAAAGATAACATACAGCACATACAAACCGGCAGTGATAAACATCTTCAATTAAAAATGAGAACGGACTTATATCATCCATTTGGTCCTGTATGTAACATTTCTAAATATCGATTATAGTATATAGATATTATGAGAATCTCTACTGAGTGACGACATCTGCATGAATATCATAATTTAATTTAATATCTACATCATTTCAACACATGAAATGTTCATGTGTCTAGAAAACAAAAGCAGAATCATTAGGCTGAACATGACGAATATTATTTATTTAAAACTATTTTGCACGGGAGACAGATGTGTACACAAATAATTACTGTACATTGGTTGTGGGAGAAATGATAACTCAGTTACCCAAACATTTTGCTCAGAGTCCACCACCGGGTTTCCTGCCGACTGGTTTTTGCCCGAAACATTCTTTCTCCAGACCACATGTCCGTAATATCGGGGCTACTATTTCTCTATTCGGTGAAGTGAGGACTCTACCTGGAACAATGCTCTGCTTTCCGAGCTACGCAATCTATCGAGAAAAAATACTCCAGAGACCCTTCGGAAGAAGCCCGTTTGGGTCGCTTGTATTTTCGATTGTATTCCCTGGTCATTACCTAAGATTCATGATCATTGTCATGAATAACAATTTGAAATAGCATGTTTGCCTCTTACACCTATATCCTTTATTCTGATTAATGAATGCTAAATCTGGCGCATTACAGCCATAGTTACCACAATTCCTACACATAATTCAGTATTCTATGCTTTTTTTAGAGGCAGCCTTTACTTACCTCGAGGTAGATACATGACTCAAATGTGAGAATTTGGGGGAGGGCGAACAGTGTCACACATAGCGCTATCTCCTCAAGTAGATTGCCGCTGTCGGTACGGAGTTTTCTTATTCATCAGACAAGAGTTCTATTTTATCACAACAAACCATTGTATGCGGTGGCTGTACACCTATCCCTCACATGCAACGCGTTCCCTAACAAGACAGATCTGCTGATAAATAGCGGACAATGAAATACATAATTCCTCTAATGGTTGTATTCGTTCTTTATATGGTTGAAAACGTATATGGGACCGCATCGAAACACAATATTGTCATGATATGATTCTACAACGGTTCTGTCACAAGCATAAATAACTGCGATAACTGTGCATAAACACAGCTTAACATTTATAGCGAAAATTATATATGTATACTAGCAGAATAGCCCGGTGTTGCTCGGGATTATAAACATAGATTGGCATGTTTATCCCTCATTTCTGAAACAGTATAGAGAAGTACGGAATACATTGGCCTGGGGATGGTGTCTACATTTTGTGCTTATAAAAAAGATTCGTCGTAGATTACCAGGGGTTTAATTCGGTGCCTGAGAGTAAAATGTTCAACCCACAAAGCCAAGACGATAGGATTAAGTAAAAAGGCATTCGACAAACCGAACATGTATCTGTTGTGCTATGGTACAATGAAAGCAATAGTTACAGAGCAGTAAGCATGTGGGACTGCAGTGGTGGAGAGCATGAAAGAATTTAGTTGGATACTTTTAAGGTTACAGGCCAAAATGCTAAACAATGCATATGCAAAGTTAAAAAAAAAATCGGTTGGGTACTTCTCGAGTTACAGGCCCTAACGCAACCAAAATCCTTTAAAAAATCGGTTTTTGACCTAATGCTGTCCCTGGGGCAAAACATGAGAAAATCATGTTTTGCTCAAAACACTTTAAACGACATAAGTAATGCAAATATTGAAGAAATCGCCGGGTTTATTGTTCCGTTATATCTCAAAAAAGCCTTTAAAACCTAAAATATGCGGCTTTTCGCCTAATTTGGTCCCTAGGGCATTGAAAATTTGAAATACCTTTTGCTCTAAACACGCACACAACCATAAGTATTACATGTGTAAAGTTTGAAAAAAGAGGTTGGGTGGTTCTCGAGTTTTAGGAGGGACAGACAGACATTCTCTGTTTTAGATATATAGATTATATATAAATATATTGTATATGCCTACATATACACATATGTTATGAATCATGATCTATTAGTGTTACTAATAATTAATCCCAGCCTAGTGTATGTAAATGGAATTCTTCAGTAGATGTTTTATATGGAAAAAAGTATAGAAGTTATAGCGAATTGGTTTCTCATTAAAACGCTAGAAAACCTCATTAATTATGACTACTAAACGGAAAAAAACAAAAACTAAAAAAAAAAAAACATATTTACAATCGTGGATTTGTGCCAATAACAATGTTTTCTCTGAAGATGAATACTCACTCGAAACATTATATACTTGACAAATCAACTATCAATAATTACACCTACGAAAGTTTCCAAAATATGCGAACAAACACTGTTTTCCTTGATTCTTAAACCTGCATTTGAAGGTTGTAAATTGTTTGGTATCGACAAAATGCAATGCATAGCAACATATGACAACTTCTTAAATATACCAAATATAATATGTTTCGCTATAACATTTTAGTCAACACACTCAAACTACTGTTTAATCTACTTAGAAATTTCATTCGCAAGTGTCAAAATATAGTTAGAGATTAAAAATGATTATTGAACATTGAAACAAGTTAACATAACTTCAAACACACGATCATTTACTGAACTGACGGTTATTCCATGTTTTCGTACAGGAGATACGTTTGGTATTGTTGGAAGACTGTTATTAGAAAGGAAAGAGTCACATTTTTCTCTCTTCCTCCATCCGATATGAATGCGTGTTCTAATTTAAACTAGACTTCTAATAGAACTTACACGGCAGTCTATATGACAACTTACAATACCATCACTCGTGCAAATGCACACATATGCAGATTTTGTGTGTGTGTGTGTGTGTGTGTGTGTGTGTGTGTGTGTGTGTGCGCGCGCGCGCGCGCGTGCGTGTGTGTGTGTGTGTGTGTGTGTGTGTGTGTGTGTGTGTGTGTGTGTGTGTGTGCTATTAACATACATTGGGAACAGAGAAGAAAGGCTGGCAAATGGATTGAGTAAATGGGAGGGATACAGACAATTAAGGAAACAAGAAATGGGTTTCGCATATATAATTCGGTGGC
>OZ024745.1:54946299-54993799 GCA_964016885.1 Eledone cirrhosa
CATATGGCCTTATTTTGGCAGCTATTGATAATCTGGAACCAGCAAGTTGTAATTTTCATTCCGTAGTCACTCCCTGTTCTCCATTTTTTTTCCAAAGTAGAGCGTGTACATTCTTCTGTATTTGTAAGAGTGTGAATTCATATCAATTTTAGTTGCTTTTCTGTTAAGTGACCTTGTAAAATTGTCTTCCTTTGGTCAGTAAATGTAAGGGTTGCCAGTATTTATGGATGAATGGTAGTTCATTGAACATAATATTAGAGCATTGTCCCATCTAAGTAATACCGTCATTGATTCATCGAGTAAAAACATCAGTCATTTTATGAATGAAAAAACAAAACAAAAAAACAAAAACAAAAAAAAAAATCGTCTTTCATATCATTACACAATATGTTTTCTATTATAATTTACATGGCGAAAAGTGTTCACTTCATTTCACCTGTCTAGTATATAGCATATAGCTCCAGTAAATGGCCAGTTAAATCATGATTGTCATATTTGTATTCACTTTTATCTTTGCATTTGTACGCATCTCATTATGTTTTTGTTTTTTTCAGCATGATACGTCAGCTGTCATTGTCTAGCTCACAGCAATTTTAATTTACGTTTGAATGGGCACATATACAACATGTTATGTATATTGGTATTATGATATTTTAACAGTGCATAGGTTAAGTTCAGTATCTAGGAGTAAGATATCAGGTCTGAAAAAAATATAAGATCTAAGATAAATATTAATCTGAAAACCTATTAGTTATGCACACAATCAAATAATTTGCCCTAATCATCCGCTGGTGTATAAACACAACATTAATTCTTATTAGGTTAGGAAAGTTCACTGAAGACACACAAATCATAACCATCACCTGACGCAGCATATTAGCTACGTACACAATTTGAATGTCACATTACCAGCCTAAATAAACTGAATTCGTTTCCAACCTGAATATCTAATTGATACCAACGTCTTCTTTAAATGAGGAACTTACATATTTTGGCAGATTATTCTCAGACATATACACCTTCTCTAGGCTAAGCATAGTTTCAGGTTTCTAGAGCCACATATATATCTTTCAGATATATATTTCCGTGGATACGAACGTGGCTTAACGCTAAGCGTTTTCCTCTTCACTGGAATCTATAACAAAATACTTGATATTTCGCATGTCAGCTGCCATTTATATTGATTTAATGCTTATTTAGATATAGACTGTTTCACTTGTTGATAATTAAATGTTTTGGTTTTGTAGAATATGCTGTAGTAGTATTGACATCATACAGACAGTTATACTATCTTCTTATTGAGCAACATCTGTGTATATTAAATTTACATATAATGATTTTTTCGGCTTCACAGTTCATAGTTGTTTCATTATCGCTTGTTCAGGCCATCTCTGTTCACAAGGAAAATGAACATGACGCCAGAGTAATATATCTACCCGGCATTGGATTATAGTGAAGTACAATAGTACAACACGTATGGCACACAGTAATTAAATAGCTAATGACAAGTACGATCAGAAATTACTTCAAGCTGAAGATTTATAACAGAGGGACATCTCAACGTTTCCAATAAAAGATTAATGGCAAATCAGTAGGGATTTGATTTTGTGTATTTCTTTTGCAAGTATCTTATGCAGTGCTGTGCATATCCCCTGTTTATTTCAACTCCAAAATATGTGTGTGCGCAGAGAGACAAATAAAATAAAAGAGAGAGAGAGAGAGAGAGAGAGAGAGAGAGAGAGATAGATAGAGAGAGAGAGAGAGAGAGAGAGAGAGAGAGAGAGAGAGAGAGAGAGAGAGAGAGAGAGAGAGAGAGAGAGAGAGAGAGCAAACTCTAGAGACAGATGGATATATTAACACAGAAAATTTCTTTCAAAGAGATCCATTTCCTAAAATAAATATTCTCCATCGAGTTCGTTTGCCCGGTAACAGGAAATACGATACGACCCCTATTTCCTTTAAATTACACTCTACGGTCTCAAAAGAGACTTTTATATAAAAAATATATTTGCGATATCATAACTAAAAAAAGTAGAAAATACTATAATTATGCATGCACCTAGAACGCATTCACTGATATATTTTGACTCAGTCTATCTTATAGGGTTTTATTTGAAACTATAGGTGTAAAATAAATATTCTGTTCATTTCTTTTTTTATGTTTTTTCACTGGTCACTTTAACTTAATTGTTTAAGCGTCAGTCATACAAAAGTGAGTTACAAACGAAACGAAATTTAATTTCGTTTCGTTATTTGTTTTTATCGTCTCCGTTGAACCGGTACTTACTCACACTCTATGCAAATTAGTCTGCCCACTACTAATTATCATAGAAAAAGCATATAACGATATGTGCTTTTACGATTCTCTAGAGAGGCCGGAAGATAGGTAAATATTGCTGATGAGTTGTAACAACAACGAAACTAGTTCAATATTCCTTGTCTGGCTTTCTGGAGAATAGAGGAAAGGTGTTTCCTCAAAAACCAGTATGACTCTAAAAACCGGTTTGTCTGTGTGTTTACATACAGAATAGCTGGCCACTCACAGTAAAGTGACCAGTGAAAAAACTTGGTACATCTACATATGTATACGTGTGTGTATTCATATACATACTAGTATTTCAGTATACATATATGGATGTACATCTTTAACTTAATTGTTTAAGCGTCAGTCATACAAAAGTGAGTTACAAACGAAACGAAATTTAATTTCGTTTCGTTATTTGTTTTTATATATATATATATATATATATATCATGTCTCACTCGTTTCACCCTATTTTACTTGTCCCAATAACTTTATTTGTTATTGCTCGCACTAACTAGAGGTACATTATTTTTAAAGCGATGAAATACCAATGAAAGTTGGAAGATCACTGATGAAGGACTAATTTTATTCATATATAGCCTATGCGCAGCGCTCCATTTTTCTCATATATATATATGTATATATATACAATACATAAACAGACAAAGCCTTAAGCGATATCCCGACCAACTCCATCTCACTCAACAAACATTAGGATATACTTAAGTATTATCCCAATTTAGTGTTTGGGGTGCTAACTAACTTATCAGTATTTCGTGAAAAATTGGTTGTATTATTTTATATGAGACATTATTAAATAAATATCTCTTTCCTTCCAGACGGCCGTTTCGTTATAAGATTTCTACAATTTGGGATAAATAAGTTCCAGGTTATGTAGAAACTTGTATATAATCCGTAGTTTTATACACAAGCGGGCTCTTATAAACTCATCAGTGGATGCCCAAATTAATATCGATATAAGAATTATATTGACATTAATAGAATGGTGATGGTATATATATATATATATATATATATATATATATATATATATATATATATATATATATATATATATATATAAATATATATATATAAAATATATATATGTATGTATATATATATATATATGTATATATATATAAATGTAAGTATGTATGTACACGTACATACATATATGTATACAGATGTACAGTAGCATGCATATATATATATATATATATATATATATATATATATATATATATATATATATATATATATACATACAGGTACACATATATATATGTACGTATCAGTTTAGCGAACGTTTATTATAACGTTCGCTTTGTCCGTTTGTAAACAAACGGACAGCCTGATTTATGCCGTACGGTGTTAAGGCAACCACGTCACCTTTTTGTTCAACACTGACACAGGAACGATGTACTAGTTTCAAGCTTGTTAGCTATCGTCAGCTCAGTATACCCTTCTGCCAGATGGTTGAACGGTCGAAAGTATATAGTTTCCTTATGAAAATTAACGGCTGAGCAGCCCAATTTGCATATCGAGTGAGTTCAGTCAGCCAGGCGCACCAAAAACGATAAATTGGAATAGAATGAAACGAAATTTAATTTCTCACTCTTAGTACGACACTTACTTAAATGTAAGTATATATGTACACGTACATACATATATGTATACATACGTACAGTAGCATGCATATATATATATATATATATATATACAGACAGGCACACATATATATATGTACGTATCAATTTAGCGAACGTTTATTATAACGTTCGCTTTGTCCGTTTGTAAACAAACGGACACCCTGATTTGTGCCGTATGGTGTTAAGGCAACCACGTCACCTTTTTGTTCAACACTGACACAGGAACGATGTACTAGTTTCAAGCTTGTTAGCTATCGTCAGCACCGTATACCCTTCTGCCAGATGGTTGAACGTTCGAAAGTATATACTTTCCTTATGAAAATTAACGGCTGAGCAGCCTAATTTGCATATCGAGTGAGTTCAGTCGGCCAGGCGCACCGATAACGATAAATTGGAATAGAATGAAACGAAATTTAATTTCTCACTCTTAGTACGGCACTTACTTAAATGTAAGTATGTATGTACACGTCTGTATACATATATGTATGTACGTGTACATACATACTTACATTTAAGTAAGTGCCGTACTAAGAGTGAGAAATTAAATTTCGTTTCATTCTATTCCAATTTATATATATATATATATATTTATATATATATATATATATATATATATATATATATATAAATATATAACAAAGGAATTGTGGTAAGGAACCAGATGGACCATAACGCACCAGAGTAATCAATACTTAGGGTAGTAGAGTGGGAAATAGGAAAAAGTATGACCCCGACAGAGTCCAGAAATAGCAGTCGAAACGGCTTGAGCTCTGCCGTCGGGGTCATACATTTTCCTATATATATATATATATATATATATATATACATGTATATATATATATATACATATATATACATATTGTCGTAGAACACTGGAAGGTACTATCCGTAGTGGTCGAGCACTCAGTCCATGGGACGAAGATTCCCGGACTTCCACGCGGGAATATACCGCGACGGTGGACTGACTTTATCGAGCCATAAAAGTGGTCACGACTTCGACCGGTTTAAAAAAGACTTAGCATCTACCTTCAATGAGTTAAGACTTAGAATAACAGTAGCTACCAACCTCTCTAGCCTTAGACATTAATTTAGACCTTCGCGCACACACCTACAGACACTTCCATAAGCTTAACGAAGACTCAATTACATTCACAATGACAGATGCCACCCTCCCACTGTTTTTAGAAACTTCGTAATTAATATCTGTACTAGAATCTCAAACCTCTCTTCTAATAAGGCTATCATAAACAGAGCGCCACACGGCGTTAGCTAACAGCGGCTTCTCGCAACCTATCACTTACTCTCCCACTAACAACAATAGCAATAAGAAAACAAAGCGTAACAATAGACGAACTATCCGGTTCCCTACTCTCTTCTCATTTAACGTTAAAACCAATGTATGCAAAAAATATCTAGCCCTCTTAGATAGACACTTTTCCATAGGTCAAATATACCGCTCCATCTTTAACCGACACAAAGTAAAATTAGGATACTCATGCGCTAAGAACATGAAGGCCCACATCACCAACAGCCCTAAGAGCAACACCCCACCAGGATGCTCTTGCCGTAAGCTCGAAGCTTGTCCCCTTCAACAGCAATGCAACACACCCGCTGTAGTTTATGAAGCTGTGGTCACTTCCAACCGCCAAATCAACCACAGGAGGTCAAATCCTATGTGGGTATGGCGGAGACCGATTTAAGGAAAGCTTCCTGAACCACCAGTCGACCTTTAGGTACCCGGACAGACGTTCATCCAGGAAACTCGCGAGCCTCGTATGGTGGCTCAAGAACTCAAGTATAGACTACTCCATTTAATAGAAAGCCATCACTAAGTCCAAGCCATACGCAAAGGTAAATCCGTCGTGTGGACTATGTATTGATGAACGAATAAATATTCTAAAGAGATTACGCAATAGCGATTGCCTACGCTCAATAATTGAATTCTTCACACGTTGTCACGACATCTGGAAACACCTCTTACATAACTACAAAGCTCCGATTGAATTCAACAACATCCTAATTTTTCTTATCAACTAGAAACTTTCGGACTTTCGCAGTTATCTCCCTTACACCTCTCGCACGCAATTTAGTATTGCCTGAGGGAAATGACCGTTTCTGCGCGTGCGCGTTCGTACGGTTGTCCTTCCTGTTCCGTATAACCATGTCCATTACGAGCTGAGGATCCGCTAAGGTGAAACAATTGTTCTCGGTATGGTGAACTAACTGTTGTGTAACCACTTCTATATATACATATATATACACACATACACACACAAACACACACATATATATATGTATATATATCATATAGATATAGATATATAATATTAACATTTGGTTAGCTTTCAAATTAAAAACTGTAACGATAATTGACAGTGAAGTAGAGTTAAAGCTAAAATTCAACCTAACTGGAAAGACATAACATTTATCCCGCATAAGATATGTGATAAAATGGCTAAAACAACGTGAGTTGAAAAATTTTCCCCGTAGATTCAATCATAGAGAACTAAAATTAAAATAATTACACTAGAAGACGATCTACGAACACGCGCATCGAAGCATAGAGTAAATATGCTCAATGGTTTAATCAATAGATTGATCGCTGTTGCTATCATATACCGAAATACCGTTATCGTATCAACTTCGTCATCGAGGCATTATACTGTTCTGAAAAGACTTGTACATCGTTATAGCAGATACCTTTCGGTTTGCAAATAGTACAAAACTCACAAATAGTAAATGAATGTATGCACAAGATTGTAGGAACCGCTATATAAGATTATTGAGCAACATGTCTACATTTCTGATGTAACCTCTAGTGATTTCCACTTTTCTTCATATTGGAGCCTCTGTAATTGGATGTAACGACAATGAAGTGAAGGACATAGTTTATCATTGATTAGTTTCGTGATGTGGACAGTATATTCTATACCGAGTGTCTTGAGAAAAACCAATATTGAATTGGTAAATATATGTTGACAGAGGAGAGAATTACAGAAGAAATCTCTATTCATGAACTCAAAACCATTATTTTATCGCTTACTAGGTTTACATTTTAACGGCAAATACAACGCTACTATATCTTAGAAAAAGAAAGTAAACCAAGAATACAGAAGTAAATTACTGACTTTATCGAATTGACAGGAATAAAAAATAAATCTTGCAAAAGTGGAATTTGAGCTCAGCAACATGATGCAACTTAGCTGCATTTCTGCCATTTTCATTTCTGTAACATACAACGCTTTTTTTTCTTTGTTTTCTGATTTCTGAAAACAATCTGATTAGTATATTTCTAATTAAAGATAAATTCCTGTAAATTAAATCAGACTATATAGAATTGAGAAACTCGAGTGAATATGGAATTTGATTTGAAGTCTATATGTTAGGATTTCGAATATGCGGTTGGGCTTTTGTTGTGTTTAAGCATAAATCACGCCATTTCATATAAATTCATATCATCTAGGTTTTTATAATTTGAAAATAGATATTCAACGTAAAAAAATCTCACTTATTTAACGGAAATTACTCATACTATGCAATAATTTGGCAACAATATTAGACATCTGATTTCGTCCCCTAGGAATGTCAGGTCCCACATCACGTTATTATGCTAGGTCACCTCTGTGGGTATTATTAAGAGAGAAAGTTATTATTAAGACAATGATACAGCCACAAACCCTGCAAAAGAATGAATATGGGTAAATACTCATTTTGAGCTGTTAAACAGATCGACGTGTATCAAGTAAAAACCGCAACGCATAAAATAATTTATATCATTCGCCGTTCAGACTTTTACTATCTTAGATTAGTAATTCACTCTATAGCGACTGGAAAATGGAAGTCAAAATTGAGCTCTTTGGGATTTGAACACAGTATGCAGAGAACTGGAACAACCATATGAAGTTATTTTGACAAGTCTTCGCGGGGTTAGAATCTTTTTACTAAGAGCAATTTACTTTAACCTGAGCTGAGGTAACTACATATAACATATTAATTAGCTGAAACTTCAGGCAACTTTGGTATCTCGATTAAAGCAATTTCCTATCAAGTTCAACGTTACAAAATCATACAAACCGTAACTATACATTTGAATAGCACGAAGTAAACCCAAGCTAACCACACAATAAGAAAGCAGTCTGTTTCTGAGCGCTTGATCGTTTATATATAACAGCCAAATCGGTTTCAGATCACACCTTCATTTGGTAGGAAATAAATAAAAATAATATGAATTGGAAACAAAATACATGGAAATTATTTAACTATCATAGCCGCGAAGCATTTGATAGTATGTCTGCTAGAGGAGTACCAACTTATAGACATAAGCCTACAGTAACGCAACAAATCCAGGGTAATCAAAATGTGAACTCCTTTGTATCAAGGTCTACTAAAACAGTGCTGATCTTAAATACCGATAACAGCTTAGCTGATCGATAATCTAAATATATAATGGATTAATGCTCAGAGAAACCAGACAATATATATACATTACACATCACTTCTCATACTTTATTCTAAGAGTTATCATTCTAATAGCACTGCCTGAAATATCAAATATGTCACATTGTGAACACTTTCTATTATTTGTTGAGGTATACTATCCTATCTGCGCTACTGCCTCACTTCCAATATATTTTGTTAGTCAGTTGCTATATATTTATATTAGTCTTCCAAGCCTGCAATATAATGAATTAAAAATCATTGATTTACAATGTTCATGCATTAAAAAGGGTAAATCGTATTCCAAATGTGTTTTAAATCTAAAAAGAAAACAAAAGTGAAAAGAAAACTCTAACCAAATGATTTAATGCTGATAATATATTCATATCAATTTTGTTTTCGAAAACTGAAGACTGTGATTATGCGAGTGAATCGTCTCCGTAAAGTTAGATTGTGAATCATTATATGTCCCTATATGCATCATTTTCTTTTACTGTAGAATATCTTCGCTGCCTTTATCTGAGGCATTTTCCTTGATTGTTGTTAGGTTGAAACAGAGCTGTGGGATACAGTTCTACTAATTGCATGGATAATCTTGATTAATTAAAGATTATAATGTTTCTATTTACAAATCGGAGATTCTACTTTATGATAGATTTGTTTACTATGCGAAAAACCAGAGTTTCATCCCATTCAGAATGACAAAGATCCATGCAGGTGTAGATTACTTTGCTTTTCAGTTAATATTATATTTATTGTCTTTATGGGTGGTGGATTGGCAGTATCGCTAGAGAGTCGTACACCATGTTTTCCAGCATTGTTACGTCCCTTTACGATCTGATTTCAAATCCCGCCGAGGTTAACTTTGCGTTTCATCCTTACAGGGTCGATAAAATAAAGTACCAGTAATGTACTGGGTAATTGCTGGCCTTGTGCCAAATGTAGAAACAATTATATTTATTGTCTTTATTTCATGACTAATCAAGGTACTTTAAACCAACGTATTAGTCGTTAAATTCTATAGTTTTTTTGTTTTTGCTACTTACGCACTAAATGCTCCTATAGTATTCGATTTAACAAAAGAGCCTTTAAAGTGTAGATTAATATGCCAGAAACGATAGCAAAATCTTCATAAATTCATATGTTTTAAAAAAAGAATGAGATGTTTGATATTGTAGAGTTAAATTCACTAAAAAGGCATCGCATATTCCTGATTCATATGCATTCGATTATAGAACTACTCTGTGGATGTCCGCCCAGGAATATAGAATAACAAAAATCAGTCATCCTCATCGAAAAAACTTGGGATTCTCTAAAAATTACTCTATCCCTAAGAAAGATGTCAATTGTACCTTGTGTCAAACCATGACCTCTTACAAAAGAAGCCCTATATATACTATGACTGAGAAGTTTGATTAATCATGACTAACCAATATTTAAACAGCAGCAACATTCCATATGACTGCTACCGTTTACAGTGGCTTGATTCTATCAATTTACTCTATGATTTTCTTGGAGTATGATATATTACACTAACACGAAATAGCAGATTCACATAAATGGGCACACGAACACTAGATTAGTAGTTACTTTGTTAACGTATAATAGGCCATATGACATTTACCGACACATGATGATTTAAAATGAAAATATTTTCACCGATCTTGAAACCTATTCGACGCCTCCGTTTACCTGTATTATTGTGTTTAACATATGACCGGCGCAACTTGAAAGTGTGCTAATAATACTATTACTTATTTGCATGATCTGCTTTCAATTTAGACATTTCACATTCAATATCACTTTGAATTTCTAGAAATTGAAAACGAACATACATCCTTTTCTCGATTCACCTCACTGCAATAAATTCCAAACAATTATTATTTGTGTGAATTAATTTATCTTTAGGAAGAGTAGGGCTATGCTTTACAGGAGAGATTTAATAAAATCTGTAACATGTCTGGAGGTTTAACTCAACTGCTAAGGATGAGCTACATTCAAAGATGCATTTCATGATTAATTAGATTTAATAAGTTAATATCGCGAAGTTATCATCCATGCGTTAATGGACAAGTCATCCACAAGTTAATGGTTTGATTTTATTATTCATAGTTTGCATTTCTTAATACATGGAGCAAAGAAGCCTACACTAAATATACAATTTTCTTCCAGCAGGTGGTCCTTATGGCTTTCGTTTATTATAATATTCCGTATATCGACCCAGCAGCTGCTATATAAAGATAGCAATACCGGAAAGTGTTGACGCATTCTATTAATATACAAATATTATATACGAAATACATTACATGAGTGTTGTGGATTTTTTAATGTGCCTTTAGTGTTTTATTTTTCATAACTGTATAAGCTAAATGTCTGCATAACAATATAAATCTCATGTCAAAGTCGAAATTCTTTGTAGATATTCTCTCTCTCCGTGCTCTTCTTTCTTTCTTCCTTTCATTTTTCTTATTTCCCTTGTCCAATCTCTCCCCTTACTCAGGATGTTTTTGAACACTAGTTATTGTTGGTGAAGGAAATTCTTGTAAACTATACAGTATGGTCATGGTGTTTAGCAGTTACGAGTACACTTGTCCCAAGCAAATCCATTGTGCGGATGGCCATATTCTTCTATGTAAATTGACTTATTTTTGAAGAAAGGCTTCAGTCAATTTTAAGTCTAATCAACATAGCAAGGAGCAATATTATTCCGGGGATACGTTACGAACCTCCGAAGTATTTTCTGTCAAAATCGCTGAAACTCGCTGAAACCTTTGGACCGAAATTGCAAGAGGGTTCCGATATATTCAAGTTTCAATTAATGTTCACACAATCTTAATGAGACAATATATTAATTAGTGTGCTTCACGTGGTAAACAGCTATGATTTAGAAAATCGCAAATCTACAGTAGCTAAATAGTTGCGGCAAATTTCAAAAGCTGCTTCTTAATTTTAGATGGGCGAAGAGATGTTAGATTGCTTCGAATATTATTCTATATTTTATATTTTACTACTTTCATTCAGTTGACTGAAGGCATGATTATATATTTTCAGAGAGACAGAGATCAATACACATCCATACACACACAGACACGAACACACACAACCAAGCACTCGCACATATACACTCCATGGACTGAGTCCTCTATCACTACGGATATTACCTTACAGTGTTCTACCTCTCTCACTCTCTCTCTCTCTCTCTATATATATATATATACATATATATATACACATATATGGGTGTGTCTTTGTGTGTGGGTGTGAGTGTGTGTGTGAATGTGTGTGTACATATATATATATATAGATTGTCTCGTGATATTATTTCACTCAGAAGGAATTATTCATCGAAGCGGAACTAGAGTAGAGTGCACTTTCCCAAATTTCAACTCGTGAGAATCAAACGTAACGACACAGATTCTAAGACATGGCCATGACAACGATTATTTACTTATTATATATATATAAAACTGAGGTCATGTATCTTTTAAGACGGAGTCTGCTACTCTAGCTATGGCATTTGTCATGCATTTAGTGTTGGCTATACGTAAATGTTGTGATTACATTGGGCATTAAAGAACAGTTGCCCGATTAACTCATTCAAGACGATAATGGACACATGAAATCACACATCTTTTCTATTAATATAGGAAACACAGAATAGGTAGTACATATTCGTTAGAATCTCTTTATATGCAGTTGTTAGTGCAACGTAATAGAAACTTTTAGAATCCAGGAGTTTCTATGACCTAGATAATACAACCGACAGTGAATAAATGATGTATATATATAATTATTTTTCAAAGCGGATATACTTGAAACTATTTCTCGCCCAAAATTCCTGATATATATGGAGAAATGGCTTTAGTAATATTAACTAATATAACATTCGATAGTTGCATACTAGCTAAATCGAATATAAATGTGGACATACATTTCAATGAAAGAGAATTTAAAAGTCCTTGCCAATCACACGTTGCGCTGCCGCTGGTAGAATATATGAATATAAACATATATTGTTTAGCCAAAAGATTTGGCAAACCAACCGCATATCTCTTCAAACAGTATTTAAAAAAAACTACTATGGAATTGTGACCTATAAATAACTATGAAAGATTGTTTTTGCACCGAACAGTCCCTTCCCAATATTATTAAAAATACATGCAAACAATCATACAAAGAGAAGCAAGAACACATTCAACTCGTGGAAGTCGATAACATAAATATGTCTATCAAATTTCGTTAAGAAATTGTATAAACATCCATGCGTAGCAATAGATAAACCCAATCAATAACTGACAACCTGCACTTATTAGTACACAACTCATCCTTCTCTCTTTCTCTCTTTCCTTCTGACTCTCCTACACACGAATATACCCTAACACACTCATATTAATATATATATATATATATATATATATATATATATATATATATACATAAATTAGTAACATACTTATGTGTATATGTGTGTGCCTACATATATGTTTGAACATACATTATGCGTATATATTTAAAAACAATTACACACACACACACAGACACACACACACATATATATATATATATATATATATATATATATATATATATATATATATATATATATATATGAATATATGTGTATGTATCGGTGTGTCAAATTTCATATTTGTCTAATGTATAATCTCTTCAAAATAGTGCAGACTTTCAGGACATACTACCTGGGCGAGAAATGAAGTATTTAACTAGTGCATCAGTGCCGGTAAGCTTCTCATTATTTATAGCTATACATACATCACGCAGTCACTTTCGTCATCTAACAATGAAAATATCAATATTGCTTTAGATATACGTAATTTACTTTTTGGTCATTTAAGTCACGTTTTGTAACAATCATTTATAGCAAATCCCTAGGATAGGGTTGCAGCTCAGAAAGCTTTTTTTTTTTTAATTATGCGTCTATGGAAACTCCCATTTCAATGAGCCGTCCAATGGTATTCTTAGTCCATATCAATGAGTCGAACGTTTGCTGCAGAGAGAGGCCATATTCAGTACTACTGACATTGTAATTGCTGTATTCAGAAGGTGAAAACATCACAGCAAAATGCATCCAAGCCGATGTTTTGAATTTCCCTTCCATCGACAGCCCTTCACATACATCTTATTTATTGATGTATGTTTCTGCTAAATTTAGGGTAGAGTGGAGCCTGAGTCAACCTGCTAACAGGCAAATATTATAGATATACGCGCTTCTGGGTGGAAAATAATCTAACATAATTCTGGTGAAAATAATATAATTGAGGGGAAATTTAGTTGTGACAAAATTATAAAGCGCATCTAGTCAAACGAAACACAAATACAACAGTTGCAACAACAATGGATATACAATTATGATGACGACAAACGTGGCCATGCCTCTGCTGCTATTACAACTGATGCTGCTTATGATCGCCAACTGGCAAAAACAAAGCTGTTCTTGGTAGTATTTGAACTTACTTTGGCAGGGTGCCGGAAAGACTAAAATCAAAATTGTACCTCAAAATATAGAAGCAATGTAATGTTTGCCAATAGAATATGTTATCTAGATGTGATCATTTATACTTGCACGCCACCTACCTATAACAGAATGTATGAACTTGTTGTGACTGATATAGAATATGGTATTTCATGAACAATACTAACTAAAATATTAGAAAGGTTTCTTTGTAATGGAAATAAACCAAGAATAAATAATCTCAAATATATCTTCGGAATAAAGCACACGATTCATCTGCAGCTCTGTGAAAATGTCCATATATCCCTGAGGAAATAGAAATATTAGTATTTGTTACATAAGTATACGTTAAACGACCCCCCCCCCCCCCGAAGCAACAATACAAGTATTGGACACTAGTTATATATATAATTGAAAGGATACACAGAGAAAGTATAACCATTCATTAGTCCAGTAAAAAATCTGCATGAAATATTTATTTACTAATTTTGACTATTTCGGCTAAATCATGCACTATGTATTTACTTATACTATATTTTAGCCGCTTAGTGGACGATTTAACGCCTAGTTGAATTAGATATTCGCGTAAGTAGAAATATTTCGCAAATTAGATTTTTCAATTAGCAGAAACTATGACATTTGGTTGTCAAAAATAACAATTAGATTTTATTTTGGTCGGTAAGATATTAACGATATATAAACATGAAGTTCTTATATTCTTATATAAACTAATTATATACATCTATATAGATTGAGCTAAGACCTTTAGAGCCCATTACACATGTCAAATATTTGAGATAAAATTACGAACATGTATTCTGATTTATTTATAGATATATATATGCAATTCCAAATCAAAGTTTAGAAATATGCCCGCCCAAACTCACACGCGCTATTCGGTGTGTAAAATGGAGAAACAAAATAAATACAGAAATAGAAAGCTGACAACTAGATTTATTTTTCATTTTATTAATTTTCTTTGAACCGTAAGACCATTGATGAAAGAATCATAGCAATCACAAAGATAAGGAATTCCCTTGAAATATTCCGCTTCCTGACCAAACATAGGTGTTTATTTCCAACATACAGTTTTGTCTTCATCAAAGGCGCTCGAGACTCCATTATATTAAAACCATAGTCTGCTATTCTAAACATTCTCAAACATTGAGTAACCATGAATACGGTGCCATGATCGCATTGCCAACTAAAAAATGGTTTTGATTACCACTTCTGCTCGACTTTTCGCATCTTATTCTGACACAGGCGATCATACATTTTGCTGCTAAGATGCCAGTCAAGACATTCGAAAGCAAATTGAAGCAAACAACCGTAAAAATCTATGCGTATGCAACTCTCTACCTGGAGAAGCAAATCCATGTAGTTCAGCAACGTCAACGGAAGCTGATCGGATGGACCCGTGAATTTGCTAGTGATCTGGTGTGAACCACACCTCCATCTGCATTAGAACTAGGCGGAGGTAACAAATAGAGCAATCATGCTCACTTAAAAATGGGTTAAGTGAAGCTATCCCTGAAAGGTCGAGCGGAGGCGGCGAACGGGTACATCACATACGTCATCTATAACTACCTTACCAATGACTGTACATGTGTTGGTTGAAGATACGAGTTGAGACTGGGTGCCTGGCATCTGAAATGTTGCCAGGCAATGCAGTCAGTCGAAATTCCACTCTGGAGTGCTATAAAGACTAGAGATGGGAAAATGCGGACCAGAAAACTCCTGATATATTCATAAAGCCTCGTTTAGCCATCCGTTATATATGTGCGCTTCTAAAGCCTGCAATGAACGACTATATTATTTCGAAGAATTAGCAATGAAATGTGTTTTCGTACCTGAGGAACAGTCCAAAGCGCATAGCCAAATATATGGAGTTTCAAAAAATTAAAAATATCAGTCCTCAGAAAATTCTTCATATTAGCTAAAATTATTCATATTAGAAAGAAGTACAAATAATTTTGGAGCAGTGGCCAGCACTTTTGTCATATTTCACAATGGTGGGAGGTGGTATCCCAATGATGACTTCCTAAATATCAAAGAAATTACAAAGACTAATGTCAAAATGCATTGTTTTACTGGATAGTGATAAGGTGAGTTTGCAGAACATACAGAATTCAAAATTTAAGAAGGTATATTAACACCGGAATTAAATCTATTCAAATGAAATATTGAAACTGAATGATATCAGTAAAGTAAATATGAAGGATCCTTCTACATACATGAAAATAGAAAACACCTATTATGGTGCAACTGGAGAATGTATTTTGATAGAAAACACTGCCACCTTTTCTCAAAAGGAGTTACAAGACTTTAAGATCCCAAATGGATGGGATTTATCGGGTGCTGCACTGTGCCATACGTCACAGTGGACATTCAACCTTATAATGAAATCATCGAACAAAATCCCAATGAAGGGGTTCCTTGACTACAACTACACGTGAGATTACTCCAGGCAAAAGCTATAAGTAAAGATGCAAAGAACGGGTTAAACATTGCAGAATAAAACTGTTCAGAACAACGATAACGACAGAGGGAAAGAAACAGTGACAGATCTAACACACTGGCACTACGAATAGTGATGTACAATATTAATTCGAAAACGTAAACAACTTTAAATATAGTTGGGAAAAAGTTAAAATTTATGGACGACTAATCGCACAAATTAAAATTTATTAGTAATACATATATTATGTAGTGGTTTGGTTGACTGTTAATCTTAATATATGTATATTGACTCAAATAAATATTATAAGAATAAAACAGGAGCTTATGAATTTAATAACACTTATTATTTAAAGTTATGGCCAATTTTCATATTGGCTATATAGTATTGTAAGAAAAAGACAATATGAAAATCAGGGAAGCTTAAATTAGTAATAATGTATTTATCAGTAGGAGGATTTCTAATTAAGAAATATTGGCGTAAACATTGCTATGTATGTGTGAACATTGCTATGTATGTGCACACGCCCATACATATATACATACATACAGACACGTGTGTGGGTACATGTGTACCCATACAAACACATAGACTATTGTATATGTCTAACTACATATATGTTTGTATATGTCGATGCATATGTGTATGCATGCATATATGTATATTATATAATGTTCATAATGTAACAATTATTTCTATTTTTGGCACAAGGCCAGACATTATCCCAGTGTATCATGGTACATTATTTTATCGACCCCGTAAGGATGAAAGGCAAAGTTAACCTTGGCGGGATTTGAACTCAGACCTTAAAGGGCCGTAACTCTTTGGTGCAAAGCATGGCGTCCGACCCTCTACCGATACTGCCAATCCACCTAATAATATTATCTTGGTATACATCTGCTCGAATCCTTAGGGAAAATCGTATCGAAGGTCTTTCTGAATCCACTAATAAAATGGATCTGCCCATCCTTGAGACTCAAATTGGATTCAGAGCTGGGCGGTATATTATTGACATGATTTCTTAGTCCGTCACCTTATGGAGAAATGCGTTGAGCAGCCAGTGCCATTTTACCAAGTATTTATGGCCCTTAACGAATGATTTGATAAAGTTAATCGTGGTACATTGTGGGTCATATTAAGGAAACTTGTATGCTCTCCTGAGTGTGCTGAAAATTTCAGAAAACTCCATCAAAATATGAAAGAAAAAATGAACTTCAATGGGACATTTTCAGAGGCAATTTCAGTGGAAAACTATATCAAGCAATGCGACATACGTGCATCCATACTGTTTTGCATCTACTTCCCCGTGCTGCTAACATATGTCTTCTAAGACTTCGAAATTGGTTTATACTTGCCAAATAGAACTTGACACTTTCTTTAGGGATGTCCTGTCTGCTGATGATACAGTTTCTGTGGCTCACACAGTAGAGGACATGTAGTTCATACTGGATACCTTCTCTAATGCATGCACTGTGTTTGGGTTAAATATTACTATAATATAGACACAGGTCATGTACACTGCACCAGTTGAGAAAATGTATGTGAAGCCACAGATTTTCAAAATGTGATAATAATTAATTTTATTGTGACACAAGGAAACTCTTATGGTATTTCGTATTTTCTATATTACCATGTTAAAATATATTTCTGCTGTGTCGTATATTAATATATGATATATGAAATAGAATTGTGTTTTAATATTGCCTTACCATCAATATGTTTAATGTGAGAGGTATAATTCTGCGGTTGCTTGTCAACCATAAAACACGAGTATGCAGCATAGCGCTGACCATAAATTAAGTATAAATTAATGATGTCAACACCAACAACTGTAAGTGATCCATTCTAGACCTTGTTGAATGTGAGAGGAATTGACATTATCACTGGAAAAAGAAATTCCTAGAAATGAGAAACCGTACCTGTTGCGGTGAGGTGAACCACTGGAATAAAAGAAGCTCCTTTGGTACACGCCATCAGAAGAGTGTCTTCAAAGCATAGACCATACAGGATCTGACAGTATCGTAAACATCACCTATTTGAATAAACAATAATGAATTGTACTACGCACCCAGAGTAACACGCACACTCATACTCACATACACACACACACACACACACACACACACACACATATATATATATATACATATATATATATATATATATAATACATATGTAATTATGTATGTCTTTTATGTGTATACATAAGTGCATCTGTGTGTATATATACATATATATACATGTATATATACGCCTTCATATGTTACTATACATACATCCTATATATATATGTAAGATGCCCCACAGAGGCATACACACACACACACACGCACGCACACGCACACACAGAACCCCCACCCATATATATATATATATATATTATATATATATTTACATATTCATTTATATCTCACCACGGGTTCTACATTTGTTCAATCTCAAATTTGATTAATATCTCTCAATAAGGTGGCTGCTTCTTGTTTATTGAATTGTCGAGACAATTCATCTATATCACACTGAGCATCCACTGATAATAATTTTGTACAATACATATAGATTATTTGTCCACTAGTTATTACACTGCTCAACGTTTTGAATCTGTGGTTTAACTATCGGGAGATGTAAAAATCAATGTGTATGTTGGGGTATAATCAGAAGAAATAAAAAAAAAATATTGAATTATGTCTGTGAGAAATATTCCATATTACCTACCACACAAAATAAATTCGATAACCAGAGCTAGTAAACTATGGAGCCGCTACGTTCATTACAGTAATTCTAGTAGAAGCAGCTAATCTCCCTCATATCACATTACTATACGAAAAAGCAGAGAGCATAGACAATATAGTCCTTGACATCCATTAAATACTGGTTTTGTAGGATTTAGCTCAATTATGAATAGCGCATACCATATAAAATGATTCATAACGAAGATAATGTATTTGGGAACAAATTGGTAAATATTATCTGATTAACAGGTCGAAATACAAAATCCATCTAAATCCTGGCTACTTTTAAAGATATCTAAGATCATATATCAAGTGGCCAATCATACTTTACTACAATACACACAAGATTTAAGTATATCAAAATGGACATCTTATACACGTGTGCCTAGTTCAAGGTATCAGGCTTAAATGTTAATTCTTGTTTCGATGTAATGGAGGATAATATTTTATACAGTTCCCAGATAACATCAAACGTGCCTATATTTCTTTCTCTGTTCCTCTCTTTACCTTACTGCTAATGTATACTTGTATGTACCTAATCGCTTTCTCTCACACACTCATAGATTTCTTTAGGTTTCTATGTTTACGTTTCTATATGTACATTTATTGTGTCTGTTATCGAAAGAAAATGTCAAATATTAAAGTACCACAATATAACATGAAAATCCGTAATGTAGCAAAATA
The DNA here is from genome assembly GCA_964016885.1 of Eledone cirrhosa. Classification (NCBI taxonomy): domain Eukaryota; kingdom Metazoa; phylum Mollusca; class Cephalopoda; order Octopoda; family Eledonidae; genus Eledone; species Eledone cirrhosa. The sequence continues at coordinate 54,966,037 of OZ024745.1, forward strand.
ACATCACTATATAACTTATATCAATATGATAAAAGTAAATCAAGTGATGAGTAAATTGAAAGCAAATGATATTTTGAGCGTGTTGCTAAGCTAATTTTCTTCTTGGTAGTAAATTTTCAGTAATTAATGAAAAATTAACAATCTACACCCATGGTATTGTAAATGAGATGAAAATCACTTGATAAAATGCTTATATCTACCAGTATCGCATCTAGAAAGCTGAGTATGTTAGACATCGACAATATGGCGGCGAAGTAAAAAAATGATATTTGCTCAGATTTAAATGAACAAAGAGGTATGTGTTCACAAATTTGTAAACTTTCAATAATTGTAATTGCCTATGTTGATGTTACAAAATATGACGACAATGCGCTACTATAAATTATCCTCTCGTTATTTAATTCTCTACATTGGTGAAGGAATTCTGCATAGATAATCTGAGAGTACAAATGCTCCATGTGTTCCACCTGAAGCAAGATGAAACCTAATTAAACTGACTTCTCTAGGAGAAGCACTCATCATAAATATTTAAAATAATTCACAGTTGCATTTCCATTAAACTAATACATGCCAAAACATTTCTATGAGTGGTAGACTGTTCGGAATCAGTGATAATCCCTTTAAAAACTAGCTTGACGAACATTATGGTTCTATTTAAGAATAAGAGATTAAGGAATGTCTACAAAATATCTAATGAAGAATAAAAACGCGTGAGATTTCAATCTTCCCGCTGTGAGAGAAAATGCCGATTGTTACATAATGATGTAGAAGACAACCCTCACATCACCAGGAATTGCACCAAATTACATGAATTTCTATCTTTCAACGATAAGATATGATATAGAAAATAATTTGCAATGCTACCATGCAATTAGAAATAAGACGTGTATGTGGAATACCTCTCTAAGGATTTGTAACTGATGCAGAAAGAACAGTGATGATATAGTTCTATATGACTGAAACCGAATTCCTGCCCTGTTGTAAGTGTTCAACAAAGTAAATGCCTAGCCTACGTTTGAAGGTAAATTGTATAGCCTGCTAATGCAGAATATACAGATCTTTTATGCTGGATATAGATATTCATTTGAATCTATTATCATAGATGTGTTGGGCATTGTAACTACATATTTGCTTGAAATCCTGAGAATGTTGGGTGTTTCCAATAAGAACAAAGAATCGTAGTCACAATCTAAAAAATTAATGTTACAGTGCATGCAAAAGCTTCTCCATACAGAATGCTCGTATGCGAAAATACTTTGTTCGTAGTGTATTCAAACATATACATAATTAGTAATGAGGCATGTTTGCCATGGATGTTAGGTGATACACTTATATACGTGCTCCGGTGACTCATTCCCATATTTACAAATCCATGGAATTTCCTTAACTCGAACAAAAACCTATTCCCTTTTTATTAGTAAGAGGTTAAGGCCCAAACATACATAAATGCATACATACATACATACATAAATGCATACATACACATATAAACTAAAGGTGAAGTTAATTACATTCGAAAGAAATTCATCATACAATATGTTGAGCTTATATATATTTTACAAAAATGAATAGATTCTGTCGAAATGTCATTAACGTAGTGAATAAACGTCAGTAAAGGCATATATATATATATATATATATATTTATATATATATATATATATATATATATATATATATATATATATATATATATATATGTGTGTGTGTGTGTGTGTGTGTGTATGGTTATGTGGGGTTAGGACAAGGGATTTAGGAGCAATTTATGAAATAACATTTTCTCTAATGTGTGCCAACCAAAGAACAATTGTTACAATTTAATTATTAGGTGATAGATGTCTCGAAAGTTTGATGGATTTTACACAGATTAATTTTCGTTTTGTTTATTTTTTTTATTTCATCCCATTGAACGACTGATTTTATATTTAAGATGTAACACTTGGATATCTTTGTTTTTATGCTGCATCTTTATCTTCTTTCATATGTCAATCAACATTTCATAATCTCGCCTTTCTCTCTTATTTGAAGAAAATGCATACAAATAATTATCCCTGGAATATTTTACAATCGTGCTACCTGCTTGAGAAAGGTTGCATTAAGCCCATAAAACACTTCACGAGGTACGTAAATAATCTATTTGAAATTCTAAACGTAATCGAGCAAAAACAGTCAGTTATCATTTCAATGGATTACATATTTTTCAGGTTGATAACATGAAATCAGTTAGCATAAAATTGAATACATTCCTATAATCACAAGAGAAATGCACACCACAGCATGCATGCATGCAGAATATATATATATTCGACGTTCTAATGCCTTAGCCATCTCGCCACCATTTTCAACATGTCACAATGAGTTAATCATGTTCTATTCTGAACCAAATGGGTGATGCAACATAACGCAATATTGATTATTTTAACAATTGAAATATAGGGTATTTATCGGGAATAAGAAAGGACATTCTGTGATCAATTTTCTTCAACTGATCTACGATACTGAACAAACGAAGCGGTTAATATATAAAGTATCCGAATTGCTAGAAACAGCAGCCGAATCTCATACACATCACAAGCTCCTATTTCAGATGAAGAACGATACTTTAGAAACCTGTCAAAGCAGCCTTGACCCACCAGGGGATATTCTATCCTATATGCTATTGGTGACGTTTGTAGACTCGCGTATGTAATATCTCCGAGAACCACTGACGTGAAGGGTGCAAACCCTTCCAGGAAGCCTGCTGCTGAGGACTACAGAGAAGCCCAAGGCATGATCAGCCTACGTAACAAGGTACGCTTTACTAGACGTTGTGCTGGTTCACCTAAAAATGGAACAATGTTGTATTTGCATTCTTTGTGTTGCGGCGACCCATTGAACACATCAACATCACGTAAGGTGAAATGGTCATACATGTAGATGATCTTTACACGGCTGGCGAAGGAGCTATTTTTTTAAAACAATTCACAGCAGTCAAAGCCAGATTGTAGTATGTGTAGACCAGTAGCATCATCTTTCAACATCTTCTTGATCCCAACGCAAATGCCCATGGGCACGACATGGATACGTTCTCCAAAAACATAAAACAGACAAAAGGAAGATCCAAGACCAGATGTTTCGCTGGTTGAATGAAACTTCAACGCCAAGGTTGGTGTCAACTTACATGGAGTCTTTCACCTCAGTGGCTGGTACGTCCGAAACAAGAAACTCTGCCCTCTATTCATAACGAGAAATGGATTTATACGTCGTAGCATTCACCTGATGCATTTAGATAAACCTGATCAATGTCATCGTACTCACGAAATGTTTACTAGGAAAGGGCTACTATTTGTTTTCTTTAAGCAATTTGCGTTATTAAAGTCTTACGCGCATTTAAAATAACGGCAACTTCAACATCGTTTATTTCTCTTAATGTTTTAGCGACATAAACATCTCTACAAAGCATGGCAAGGTAATTAAAGAATAATAGTTGTTTATGCCAAATTAGATAAACAATGAAAATATGATTTATTTTTATGCCCATAAACCAATGAATCAAAGTGAAGTTATTATCCCCAAAAGCTGAAGGCTTCATTTCACTAATTTGTAGTATATTACTATCTAAGGTTTTTGGCTAAGTCTGCCTATATCCCACTTTGTATGGTTAATATGCCGAAACGATGGGCTACAATTAGTTGGATAGCGATCCTTCATTTCTGTTATTACTATATATATATTAATATATATAGAATCTAGTCATTTATAGAGATCGGTCCAATAAATAATACTGAAACGCTACATATTTTCCCCGCGTCCAAAACATTTATATTAAGATATAGGGAGAGGGCCAACAATTTTTTTAGATGAGCGAGAAGGAACTTTGGTCGAAGACAAACAAACATTGTAGTATCTACATGAGTTATGAAGGAGAGACGTTTCACTCATAAATACATTCCCATCGTCTTACAACAGAAACAGCACACTGGATAATGTAAACCTACATGCATGCACCGTTAAATATAGAAAGGACATTGGTTAATGCTTTTAAACCTAGGCTTGTTGAATCATTGATGACCGTTGTTGTGAGCTTAAGTAAAATACAGAACGAATGAATGGGTTTTCTTGCTTCTATCAACATTAATTTGAAATATTAATATACTTATATAATATTGAAACCATTTAGATTTGCATTAACCGGGAATTATTTTCTATTACGTGTTTGATAACTTTCCTATGAGAAAAATAATTATCAAAAGCAATTGAAAGTAGACTTTGTCAAATTAGTATACACTCCATTTAAAATAAATCAGTTTTGTTTTCGAAATACAATAATATATTTACAATAAATATTTTCGTTAAGTTTGATTTCGTAAGACGTCAAGTGGAAACTAGTTTATATAGGAAAACCTAATAAACACTAATATATCATCGGCTCTTAATATGATAAATATATTCAATTGCCTGATATTTTATGAACGAATGCATCTATTATTGGATGGTCAGCACTTATACCGACATCTAAAGGAACTGAAGCAAGTAAAATCACCTGTTCTAATCAGAAATATAACTAAACACAATCAATGATGTAGAAGGTGTGATCAATGTACTGGTTTTATTATAGATAATCAATTCAACCATTTTACCTCTATAGTCTATGATATGTGATAAATATACGTTTCATTGTCATTTAATAAACATTAGCTTTAGAAAGTTTTTTTTTCAAGCTGAGTATAAAGTTAGCATCATTACTATTCTTGCTATATTTGTGTCTCTATTATAGTAGTTTAGTAGTTTTTACCGGAAATTAAACATGGAAGAATCAATGGCATTGCATTTCTTTAGTTCTATAGAAAGTTTAAATCACAAGGCTAATCCGAGTTTGGATAGATGTGTTCTCAACAATATCCTGCTGTATATAATTTGGTTTTATTTTATATTACTATTCAATTGTGACATGCTATTTAGATTATTTTATGTTATAATATAATTTTTGGCGTTTGTAACAGTCTGTAAGGTTATGCGGCGTGGTATATTGATTTCGTACATAGCAAAATACTTTATATGTGCTGTGTTGTTAGAGTCACTTATAGCAAAACGATTGAAACTTATTTTAACGAGGTTGGATTGATGATTGACGAAATTAGATTTAAATGTATTAAGATGTAATATATATGATACAATATCTAATACAATTTTGATTGGACGTTTGTTGAATGTAGTTTAGTATAATGACATGTCCATATAATATTGCTTAATAGTTTAACTGTACACATTACTTTTGTCATTTGAATAAATAACATTCTCTGCATTCTAAATTTAATATAGATTTCACTCAAGAGAATAAATGAGAAATGAACAAACTGTCATGGTATTACGCTCCCCTTCTCTGAGATATACAGGGTGACATATGGGTAGATACCATGAAATAAAACAATGAATTTAACCTAAAAGAAACTGCCTCAGTATGGTGGATGAGGATTATCCATCACCACTTGAATGATTTGTTGGTGAAACTAATTTGAAAACAATTTCATCTGTTGCAATCACTTAATTTTTAAAGGCGCTCTAACATATATAACAATTAATACAGATATTAGTGGTTTACTTAATATTTATCATTCATCTTTTAATAAGGCAATCATTACCTTAATCCACATCACTGACAAGGCTAGAGAAATGGGTAAACCGACAGTGAGTTCAGCAATGTATTTGATAGTTTCGATTTGGTAGTAGTCTGGAATGATATTCCATAAGTTCACAACATCCAATGGAACTATGTAAGACTTTTGTTTTGAGGATAGTCTTCAAATGTCTAAGGTATTATTTATGAGAGGCCTCGGATGCCTAAGGAATGATTTACGCAATTTGTCTCGCAAATCGGTCCTACTCTGATGGGATTTAGTTATCAGTCGATTGATGTTGGTATATTCACACAATTGGTGTTAGTCTTTTTGCATGCCGCAGTAATTCGCTTATTTTTGTGTATTGCACTTATTTCTATGTGCGTTAACGGTTCAGTTTCTTGCGACTGAAGAACACCCCTTGTCTCTCTATATATGTGTATTCTCTAAAAACGATTACTAGAATGGAGTTCCTTTACATTATTCCTATTCCCTATTCCCATGCTGCTTCTTTATTAATCTGTTCCTTGTGTATGTTCTTTATATGTTAACTTTAGTTCAGTCAGGCTATTTCTGTAATTCCGATTGTAGTATATGTTCTCTTTGATTTATGTTTGCTGATCTCTCTTCATACATATGTTCTTTTATTTTTTTTTCTTTTGATATGATTTCGGCTTCCTCTGGAATTATTATAGTTTGATCTTACTCGGCATTCGATATATATATATATATACATAGCGGAGGCTGTGTCTTTACATATTTTTATTTTTTAAATCAATTTGAATTTAATATTCTCATGACATTACTAAGTTACTCGGGTCGAAACGCCATGTAGAATGTCTCATTTTGGATCGAACTATTCATGATATAATTTGTGGTTCCATATATTCATCTGTACCACCTACACATAATTATCATCGAAGTTCATACAGTTATTATTAAATGGTTTCAAAACACCCTCCATCACATGTTTATATCATTTAAAAAACCAAGAATGTTAGCTAATTCTTTCGTCTGTATATATGAATAATCGTATTTGCTCAAAAAGAAAGATTTAAATACAGTACCCTATCCTATATTCTTGGATATAATATGGTATCGATTTTTTATTGCGATATTTGTTTTAAAGGCTGTTCAGACATGCGGAGTGTTAGAAGCAACAAAGAAGAAATTAAAGGGGAATAGCTTTTCAACTAACTACATAGATGAGATCGCTGTTCATTCGGCTATATATATATATATATATATATATATACATATGATGTATGTATATATATATATATATATATATATATATGTATATACATGCGCAAACACACATGCACACAGACACACACGCTTATATATATATATATATATATATATATATATATATATATATATATATATATATATATATATATATATACATATGATGAATGTATATAGTTCCAGTCGTAAATTCTGATTATCAACCAAACAATATCCATTCTCTGTTCAACCAACCATTCGCCCGGTCACGTTGCCAACCTACAATGCACATCTCTATCCTAAATATATATTTCACCTCCTCTCTACCGTTACGATTTCTTTCTCACATAAATTCTTTGAATTATGTTCCATTGTGGATTAATCTCTGTAACCCTTTCCTTTCCCGTACTTATCTGTCTATATATCAACCTATCTATATTTATATATTATTATACAGGCATACATGTATACACCATTTAATTTCACTCAAACATTAATTTATATATATATAAGTATATATATATAAGTATATATATATATATATATATATATATATATATATATATATATATATATATACCTATATGCATCTATATTTCTGCCTACCTGTCAATTAATCGATATATTTGTAATGTATCTTTCTATTTAGGGGCATGGCTTTTGATCTATCTAGATATATTTCAGTATCTTTATATTTGCACGTAACTTGTAATTATGCATATATATGTATGTTGGTGTAAGATGATATATATCTCCTAAAACATGCACACGTCTACATATATATATATATATATATATGCATCTAGTTATTTACCTGTCACTCCATCGAATCCATCAAATATTTTCCATATTATCTAATCCGCTCTTTCACCTTCACAATATATTCAATTTTCACTTGTTTCTCTCCCACGTGTATTTTCTATTTTGTTAATGTTTAATAAAAACCCTCTCTTCTTTCAGTCCCTCACACATTTTATCTCTCTCTTGATGCGTTGCAATTTCCTTCGGTTACCCGCTTCCAAGCTCCAGTACTCTCAAATCAATCATCCATTTCTATTGTTCTGAAACTTCTTCATACCAAACTTCCATTGATATTTTTTCATTGCTCTCCCTGGCAGCCTCAATCTCTTTTCTACATCACAACTCTTAACGATACTTTCTATCTATCATTTTACATCATCACGGACTGAAAATATGAATATTCTACATACATAAATGCGCACACACATACATATATACATACATATAATGTATATGTATCTCTCTCTCTCTCTCTCTCTCTCTCTCTATATATATATATATATATATATATATATATATATATATATATATATATATATATATGTATCGATATATATATATATATGTATGTATATATATATATCCTGACCATGGACAAATGCTTTCAATTGTTTTGAAAAGAACCATGAAATAATAATAGTGAAAGAATATTGATGCTTTATAGGAGTAACATGTCATCTGATTAAATTGACTCGTGTTGCAAGACTGATTTAATATTTGTATTTTTGTGGTGCGGTCCTGCTCGGTTTCAGACGTGCAATGAAATGTGTTCGCGTCTAATTCCTACTGCAATGGACTGAATACCTGAAACGACGATAAACGACTGTAATAGATATTGGGTCTAAAAATTGATTGTGAGACAAATATATTCCTTCGGTATTAAAATCGGGCAACAAACTTGATATAATAATATGACTGTCCATTATATACAATTAAGTTGTGTAGCTATTTATCTCTACGTATATCCTTTGCTCTATTATTATAGCTGCATATGTACAAGCCCCATAATATATATATATATAGGGAAAAACAGAGAAAGAGAGAGGGGGTGAGAGAGGGAGAGAGAGCGAGATAGATAGATAGATAGATAGATAGATAGATAGATAGATAGAGATGGAATAAATTGAACGAGACGATTTGAATGTACCAAAAACTATAAATCTAATTTTATTCATAGTTCATTGGTTTCTTGTAATTTAAGTTTCCCTACATATATACCCCAGGTTTACCCTTACCTTGAACGTGCCATATATACACCACTTTACCCATAGTTGTGTTGAGCTTGGAAACAAACGATTGGAACGTCTGTCTCCACTTGCATGTGACTTGCCATACATTTACAATTTATAAGTTTTGTATTCATATACATTTTCATATAGAATTGTGCAAAGGACTAATTCAGAAGTGAACATGTTTATGTGTTATTCTCGCCTCCCACATCAAGTTAACATCAGGAGTGTTATTTTTTTCTTACATACTGAAAGGATGAAATAATTAATAACATCCATTGATTATTGCTCTACCCTAGTAAATCTAGTTTTGAGTTGAGTCTTGACAAAAGAATCAAAATAATAACTTCATTTTCGAACTAGATAGAAATAAAATATGAGACATATGAAAGAAAAAAATTAACTATTATCCTGCATAACCAGTTAAAATATTTCTAAAATTAGTCATTATGTCGAGGAAAGAAAATAATTATACATAGTGACTATGAGACAAGCTTCTACGCAAAACAATTACTATTGAATTTCGTCTATATATAGAACTGAATACGTTATATCTGACCTAATGATGTGATTTCTTGCCATTAGACTAATTGATTAAAAAGGCATTCGTATATTACTGAAAGATTCGTATAAGATGTATCGATTGCTTTACTTCAAACGGCTACAATCGATCTTTACCACATAACCTGTTTTGAAATATATCACAATATTAACGAGGCAATCAAATATACTATCTATATATTACAAGGTCGAACGTCTGGAAGAAGAAAATTCCAAGCGAACACGTACAACAATATATTTTATACATCACATACCGATCAGAATACTTGAAGCAAAAACTCACGTAAAAAATAAATATAGCATCATTATCGATATCAATGTTTGTAGCTCGTAGACATAAACATCTAGCGATAGAAATAATGTAGCTTGTCTACGGAAATTTTCTTATGGATATATGTATGTGTATATGTAGTGATGGATGCATGTGTATGTATATACGCAAAATATGATGTATATAAATGTATACATACACACACATAGATATATGTATATAGATCACATTATCATTTACTCGTCTCATAAGGGCAGAAGGGCTGTGGAGGTTCCAGATTCCCAGGATCCTGCCAGGACTGAACATATGTTGGCTATTGTGATGCTTGGTTGCGAAAGGCACCGATGGTACATTCCTAGACATACGAAAAACGTCAATAGAAGACTGGGCCGAGATAAATATGGAGATTCTTCTCCAGATTGAACTGGACGAACTTAAAAACATCCTGCGCTATGTTCACTTTCATGAGGGGTCCGCGATACAAGTGATCACTGAGGGCAGGACACACTCCTAAGTCTGATCACAGCTGAAAAGTGCCAGGGGCCGGAAATATCCATTGCTGCAAACACCAGTGAGAGGACATAAAGCTGCAACAGCAACACTCGAAACAACAGCATCAGCAGCAGCAGCAACATAAGAAAAACGGAGACAAAAAAGAAAAACAAAAATAATTCAAAACATCACACACACACAACAGAAAAGGGAGACACCACACACGCGCAAAGACAGAGATATCCACACAATAATCTACACCACCGCCGCTACCACAACTACCCATACGAAAACAATCAAACCCAAAAGAAAACACACGTGCTAGTAATGCGGGCCAACAAAACCTGATTGACCTCAGAGCACGTACGACTAGATTTCTCCAATGCAACTGTATGGATATGGACCGACCGCATAACGTCATCTAGATCGTATATAGGTAGGGTTTTTTACGTTACGTTAGAAGACAAGGAGAGTATAAGTTGTCTACATTTAGAAACGGTCTCGTATGTATATCCCACATTTGTGATCTGCATGTCCTACCTAGATGGTTGATGTAGGCAAAGTCTTGTTAAAAGGTGGATGAATGTTCTAAGGACGGCCCGTGTGAATGGTTCTACTCTGACGATGCGCTGGCAGGTTGGCTGATTCGGAGAGGAGAGGGGCTCCCTCTTTGGATGCTCTTACAGCGTCGGGTAGTTGAGAATTGGTGAGGCTCCTGAGATGAACCTGGTGGTCCTCACCCTATTGGCAAATTTTCATTGTTGTGTAATTTCTTTTGTGTAATTCTTTTGTTTATTGTTATTTATTACTTAGTTCTTACTCGATTTTATAGTAATCTCCCACTGTCCTTGTTTATAATATTATCCTCTCTATATATGCCCTTGCGCCCCAAAAAGAGATTATTGCTATTATTATTATTATTATCCTTATGTAGCACATTCAATTGTCAAGCAGCTTTCTGAGTCTCCTGGAATTTTGAAGAAAGGTTGTTGTTTTTTCTGACGTTGTCCCCAATTTTTAAAATACGAGTTTTTAATACTGGTCTTCACAGTAACTATCGCATCGATTACAACTGTGAACGCTACCGGCACCATGTTCATAACAGGGGGGAATAGCATGGCCCAAAACATCCGTACTAGCACCAACATCACTGCTCCTACAACTACCATCGGCATAACAAGATCAGGTATAAAAATATTATGCCTACAAACAACATAAGGAGAAAGGGGCCATATTCAGCTAGAAAATATTATGAAAGAAGTAATATAGGTCTACTAAAAAATCTAATGAAGAACAAAGGAAAGATCATAAAAGAAATATATTATTTTTTCAACGAGGCCAACAAATTCACAAAAGAAATTGGGATGAGAGATGATTATGAGGAAATTGAAAATAAAAAGTAACAATAGAAATTGTGAAAAATAAGAAAAAATTTGAATTGAAAATAGACCATCAGACTACTAGTCAAAAACGATGGCAAAAATACTTAAATTGCCAATGCCCAAAAAAAGATATGAGAAATAGAGAATTAGATAAGAAAAGCATACAAAGTAAGTTGGCTAGGTAGCACTGAGCCAAGACTAAGGAAATTCTAATTACAGCACAATATCAAAACTTCCTCCCCCTCAAGAAGTACATAAAGAAACAGAAGACAGTAAGTAACTGCAAAATATGAGGTGGAACGGAAGAAACATTTAACCGCATTTCTCTGGCTGCCCATTCTGAGCAATGTCTATATATATATATATGCATGTATATATATATATATGCATGTATATATATATATATATATATATATATATATATATATAAATACATATATATATATATATATATATATATACACACACACACACACACACACATATATATATATATATATATATATGTGTGTGTGTGTGTGTGTGTGTGTGTATGTCTGTGTGTGTATGTGTGTGTATATGAATATATCCTATATATCCACAGGCATGATTGAGGTAAGATTTACCCTGGAATTATGCCAGCACAGCGAATTACTAACAGAACAAATATGATACAGACACACAATAGAAAAGGTGACAAAGTATGACAAAGCAACCATATTCTAGAATATGCCAATACACACAGACAGGAAGATCAAATCAAACTGATCGGATATAGTAGTCGATACCAAAAATACAACAAATGTTTTCTAATTATGTTTCCATATCCATAGGCGACAATATATCAACCACGTAAATAGGAAGTATCTAAATATAAATATCTAGATCTAGAATAAACCGAATGTCGATGATGAAAGCAGTAAAAATACCTATCAAAATTGATTACCTTGAAAATTATGAAAAATCCCACGGAGTTACATAACCAGAGGCCCACAAATATACACTGCGCAATAAACATAACACTAGCATATACGACACAAATATTACGAATATTGTCTCAATAAAATTGAAATAACACTGCGACAAACCGCACTCACATATACCGAGGTTCACAGACATGCTCTCGGTAACGATTAAATCGACCTCAGTGTGTTACTTGTGTCTTATTTTATCGACCCTGCAAGTATGAGAGGCAAAGCTAAACCTCGGCGGGATTTGAACTCAGAACGCAAGGGGCCGTAACTTTCTGCTGTGAAGCATATTGTGCGACGCTCTATCGATGCTGCAAATTCACCGCCCTCGGTGTGTCTGTATTGCTTCTAAATCTACCGCTGAACAATTGCATTGATACTGTCAAGTTAGACGATGAAGAGAAAAGGTAAGAATGACCACTTACCTCCAACGTTTGGAGGAAGGGCGTTTCGGTCGACCATCTGGTTAATTGCGGCCCACTCCACAAGAATATCGTTGCATAATCTTTAGAGAGACCAATATTTGATGAGAGAATTTCGTTTTCAAGTCATGTTAGTGCACGTTTTTTTTTTGTCTTTCATTTCGCAATTTTACTTTCCGATCATGAGATGTAGTAATGTAATCTGCTTTCAGATTTTGTTTGGCGCATAAAGATTCGCTTATACAAAGTCTAACTACTCTATGGCTGTGATAACCAGAAAAAATAATGTCCTGGCAAAGCCTCATGGGCGGATGAAATTCGGCTTGAGATGTTAATGCTGTAAATAGAGATTGTAATCAACACTGAAAAGACAACAAAGCAATAGGAAGTTTCAAAACGTGTCCGGCAAAGCCATTTGGGAATATATTCGTAAGTATTTGAAGTTTATGCTAGTTTCATAAATTTAAAAAGACGTTCCAAGTAACTTGTGGAAAGTTCTCTGGCAGAAAGGAATCGATGGACAGCGACTTGTTGCATTGAATCTTCTTTATGAATGTATTAGCATTTCAGTTCGAATAAATAAAGCTCAGTCGAAACCAATCAATATTTGTGTCGGTCTCCGCAAATGGAGACTATACTTACCTATCCACTTCATAATCTTCATGAACAGGATTGACATGCGGAGTCGGCTTGGACTTACAAATAACATGACACTATATAACTCGTCAACAGTTATCTTTAATAATCACGGAGTAGGTTTGCTACAGAATGCTGCACAGCAGGAATAAAAATCAGTGCTGCAAAGACTGAGACATTCTTCCTCTCAAGTAAACTTAAGCATTCCACGCTTCATGCGGATGGATATTGACTGAAGAAGGTGGAAAGTTTCAAGTATTTCACGGCTGTTTTTACGAGTGCTGGAACGCAGGAGGCTGACTGAAGGAAATGTAATAATTCTTGGAGCTGACGCACTACATGCGACAGATTCAGTATTCAGTCATCAGCCAAACTCGCTAACTCCAGTTCTGCGTTCATGTCGAATATCAGCTAACATTGAATCTTGTGTAACCGATATAATACCCGCTTAGAGAGGGTGTATAGCGCAGGGGTCAGGGGTTCGTTCAAGTTAGAATCACTAATTATTTTAATCAAGAGGCCATACTACGTACATTTGTTTACAATGTCTAAAAGTCACTTATCAAATTTTACTTGCAAAACAAAGAAGCAGGAGCCACACAGGTACAACAAAGAAGAAGAAGAAGAAGAAGAAGAAGAAGAAGAAGAAGAAGAAGAAGAAGAAGAAGAAGAAGAAGAAGAAGAAGAAGAAGAAGAATTATAATAATATTTCTACAACAAATGATTATAAAACTAACATCTGCTGTTCTATGTTCCATGATATTCAAATTCTCTCCTGTAGCTGCTCATTAGGACATAAAGTCACCTCAAAAAATAAATGCTGAATATATTTGAAAAACATGTCATGGCTGTAACAACTTTCCTTCGCTGTACATTAATCTGCTGGAAGCAAATATTCTAAAGATGGCACTGAAGGAAAGAAACAATCAATATTGCAGATTAGTTGAATGATATGATTTCAAACGACAGCCATAGATTATCTCATTTTAATCAATTTTATTATCCTCAACATATTTTCTGGATCTCATAAAAACTAGAATATTGATGTTTCATCACTTTCAGCTGGACCCGATTTATTTTTATATATTTCATACTCTCATTTTTCATCTGTTACCCAACATTATTAATTTCACTTAGTTCCTGTATACACCATGTATTGTAGCTTGTAAAAACGGAATGAGGAAATATGGGGCGCTTCCTATTATGCATTTAAAGGAAATAAATATATGAATTAACTTTTTATACTTAAATGCATATTCAGGGGGAGGAACACATACACACACATCTAAATATAGAAACACAGACACACATGCACAAACACAGATATAAAGAGAGATAGATAGATACAGATAGATAGATAGATATAGAGAGGGTGGAGAGAGAGAGGGAGGGAGAGAGAGAGAGAGGGAGAGAGAGAGAGAGAGAGAGAGAGAGAGAGAGAGAGAGAGAGAGAGAGAGAGAGAGAGAGAGAGAGAGGACACACAAGGATGCGCTCTATATTGAGCTGATACAGGGAAGCCTTCACAGAGGGTGGCAAAAACATGAGCATGTCATCAAACGACAGCTTAATGAAGCGCGTAGCCTAATTATGACTTCATAAAAGACAGGGACAGGGAGAAAGACATGGGGGAGAGTTGTAAAGAAAGATGTAATCGTTGGAGAATCAAACTGCTGGGAATAACAAGAACGGAAGAGAGACCGAGGTAGATAGAGAGATAGGGGGGAGGGGAGGGAGGGAGAGAGCTACAACAGTACCACAGCCTAACTGTGCCACTAGTCTACAGTTTCATGTAAATCATAGCAACATTGATTGATATATTACATCATTTATCTGTTATATAATAATTGCATACAAACTAAAAAAAAGTCATAGTCTATTATTAAAGACTAGCTTGAAGGGAAAGACCCAAGTAATATATTACAAGATGCATGTAAACGAAATGTACAAATATTTAGATATTCCTATAAAAGAGGAAACCGTATATAAATAGGGGAATTGTAGTAATACATCTGCTACATTAGAACATGACTAATAGACGGTATTTTGAAATCAATGTTTGTGATGGCAAATAATAATGGTTCTGTATGTGGGTTGTTCAAACTTTCAGATGTATTCAATATATTCATCCTAATAAAAATGAATATAGAGTATATTAGCAAAGAATTAAAGAATCAAATATTTCTGTATTTTATGAGAAATACATTGTAGTTTTTACAGAAGGTTATGCACTTAATTTATGTTATCTCTATATTTAACGTTACCTCATTAAAAGTAATTAACTTCATATCAAATAATCTCTGTAATAAACAACTATAACTATGTTTATGTGTGTATTTCTTTAAGCTACGTCACATTATATTTTTCACTGAACACCCGTATCTACTCTTTATCTGGACTCGTTTGGATGAAAATATAATTCTCAGTACAAATGTGAATTATTTATTTCCTTATGTTGTATAGTCAATCACTTTGTCGTGTTCATTATTATTTTAAATTTGTTGACACCTTGCAGGTGAACATTTGGGTTTTGCTGAATTCCCTGCAGAAAATCGGCTATACATGCGATATATAAATAGATTCGTATACATTTAAAATATTTCAAATCAATCAGGCCACTTATATATAATGTGTATTGAATTGAAAATACGACATGTCGTCTGGACTTTAGTTATAAACTGTGCATAATTTATCTTGACAAAGCCGTAATTTAATTTTAGTCTCCCTCAGGTTTAGGTGATTAATGTTCTTGATATATATTTTTTATTGAATACACACATAATAACAACTATTCATAAACATACGCACGATCGTACATAAACATGTGCTTAGGACGTTAAAATATAAATTGAAAACCTAAATGACCACATCTTCTATGAAATTGTTTTAACATTTTCGAAGAAATTAAAGACTTTTGAAAACAAACAATATTCTTATACACTACAGAATTTCAATTTATATGAAAAAAATGTAATGTAGTCCTTTCTTCGTTGAACACATGTCTACGAAGATCTGAATATAAATGAATGGAAACTGTGGCGTGTTTGTGAATTTTATTCAAATTTGCAAATCGAAAATCAGTAGATTATTGATGTAAAAACGTTCTATGATGTCAAATAAAACTAAAATAGAGGCAAATAAAAGAGAATAATTATTCAGTACGATTTTTTAAATTAATATCACGATTCTCTGTGATGTAGCCCTGGTAATAGAATTTACAACATTGTGGAAGTTAATATGTTTGTTTGAAAGGAAGCGGTTATTTAAATGCGAATCTGTATTACAAATTTTGCATTGACAATGATTGAGAGTAGTGTTATGTTACGTAGAAATTCTTTTGTAAAATTCACTGCAATAGAATGGCACATGTCATGCATCAATTGATATGATAATTAAAATGTTGTCTTTGCTCATTTCTATTAGTTGAAGATATTTTAAGTATATGTCAATCCATTTTCACACTGTTGACATAAATTCTCGCAAACTTATAAAAGTTTTTAGATAGCTCTTGTTTGGAAAGTTCATGTGATGCAGTAAATTGATATAAGGAATGATGAAGAGATAAAGCGAGTAAAACCTTCATTGTTGTACTTCCTTTCGACCATACTGATGCAGGTACAGACCTAATGCATTGGAGCTGCATAGTTTTAATGAAGACAATACTGGCTTAAAGGTAAATCTTTAAAGGACAAATTACATTCAGCAATATTTTTTTTAAGTGAGGTGCAGTGCAATTAAAATACAAAAGGATCAATTTCTTACAAGTAAAAATAAAATAACAACTACACTGACAAAAATACGGAAGGAATGATAAAAGAATTCGCGTTCATTTAAAAACATTCATTTGATGAAATTCTTTCTGAACCATTGAGCGTGTCCAGGTTACGTAAAAT
This sequence comes from Eledone cirrhosa, assembly GCA_964016885.1. Taxonomy (NCBI): domain Eukaryota; kingdom Metazoa; phylum Mollusca; class Cephalopoda; order Octopoda; family Eledonidae; genus Eledone; species Eledone cirrhosa. Next base: position 54,983,498 of record OZ024745.1, read on the forward strand.
TTAGATTAATTTTAAATAGAATATCGACGGAGTTCTGCCTTTGATTTTTCTTCGTATTATATGTAGCAACACACTTAAAGGAAAGGATTCGTTTTCGTCATGCTAAGCGCTTGGAAAGATAAAAGAAAAATATCTGCTATATTATTATATCCTCTTCATTGTTACAATCAAAAGTAGAATACGCAATCCATATAATACTAAAACGCTCGGAGAATCGATAATAACAAAAGTTATAACAACATATTTACGGGCTAATAACATAGAAATTCCTCGTTTTGGCTTACGTTTATACACACACACACACACACACAGACAGACATATATGTATATATAATATGAACATGTATATTATACGAAATATACAAACACGAACAATACATTCTGTAGATTATAATTTCATTTAGTTTTTCATGACTTCTACATTTAATTTTTTACGAATGTTTGATCAAACAAATCGGCAAACTGCTTTCAATGTAAAACATTATTTATCGAACCTACCACTTCATCGGTTAAGTTAAACTGTACGAAGCACATTTAAAGAGCAATATTTCCTAAGTAACAATACATACATACACACATACATACACACATACTTAGATACAAATATATATATATATATATATATATATATATATATATATATATATATATATATATATTAGTAGATATATTTAATAAAATATTAGTTTGGATCATGCGAAAAAAATTGATAGTATGTTGTTAGGTTTCTTTTGGTAAAGCCGTTACGAGGAAAGCTCGAAATACTGGAGCTAAATTGAAACAAAAACAATGTATCTACTGATATTTAGGTGTTAGGGCTCATTTTTTAAAGTGATAGATATGTATTTTCATTGTGATGTAGATATGGTAGCGGTGGAATTTGTAATGTGCAGGCTTGTTTAGTCGTAATAGACAAATTACTTCATGCAACTCATGTATGCACTACCCGACGCCTTTATATCATGATGAAAAAGAAACCAACACAAGTCTAACTCTGTTAAAAGAAACCTACATGTAGGTTACTCGCACGGGTAAACGCCGTCGAATAGGAAATCAGATATATGCATATGTTGGATATATTCGAACCTTCAGTGTGCTTGAATGCTTAAAGTGAACCGTTCTCAGAAAATATGCGCGCCGCATCAAGCACATCATTTTAATTATACCAATATGTGTTGTAGCCTACGACTGGCGTAGTTAACCTCAAAAGAAATGTATAGGGCATCGCTTTACTATGATTTACCTCATAAGATTTTTCCTACATTCCTCGTCAACTCTAGGCACCACATGTAAAACAATATGACCTGAAAACGACACACCTGGAATAAGATGCGATATTGGAATGATCCATCTGCAAATGTTGCCAAACTTTCTAGAAATGCTCTTAACATATTCAGAACCCGAGTCCTGGCATTTCCGTGGTAAAGATCATGCGGTCATATAACTTTGTACTTCAAACGATATCATTTTCTTTAATAGCATTCCTGAAAGAAGAATCATTCCCTATATCACAGTTGTAGAGTAAATGCATCGATGAATATTTCCCTTGTTTCCCATTCCAGTGGGAATACATATACTGTTTTAGATATGAACAAGTAAGCTTAATAAAATGCGAGAATTATCATACCTAAGACGTTGTTCCATTGTCAATCTGAAAGTTATGTTATATCGGAGAAATACTGTAAAATGCTTCAAATGTTCTTATGAAATACGTCGATATTGTAATACAAAAGGCTAACAAATATGCCGACGACTTTGTTCTCCGTGGTGAGATTGGGGCTATTCACACCTGACAAGATCGTGGGCAATTATACTTTAAATTATTAATAAATCGCACATGGATTACGATGTCGTTCAATATCCTATTATATTCCGCAATGCAGAAAGTAGATATCACTACCGAGGAGAGAATTTCAGTTTTCATGAAAATCTGTCTACAAACATCCTTTTATTAACGTCCTAAGCCCTATTTTAAGCCCGGTGACATTAAGACATTAACAACTTTTATCATACCAATATGTTGTTTATATGCTTGCAAAAATAAATTACATTAGTACGTACCTGCTAGACAGGATTAATATTTATGCAGATACGGAATGTATGGAAGGTTATGCATTCTACAATACAATTACGAACATGCCCATGAAACATTCAGGAATAATACAGTAAGCATCTGTTTATAAACATCAATTGCAAACCTACATTTAGAGTGATTAGATATGAATTATTCATGAGGTACTGATTCCTAATTTACCAGGTGTACATGGATGTTAAGTATGAAAAAAAAGAAAATTAAAATAACTTTATATTTCTCCTTTATAAGTGCCAAATATAAAAAATTAAAAAGCAGAAAAGAGGATTACAAAATGCTTCCAGTTTGGTGTGATTAAAATTAATTTTTCATTCTAATGATATAGACCTGTTGATTTCAGTTGAACTCTTCTTCCCTTTACAAAATTCTAGGTTTGATAGAGAACATTAGGATGTAACAGGGGCAAGCGTTATGGGGAAAATTAAGTCCAGAAATCCCTTGCAGAAACACGTCAAATAAGTATCCTCTGAAGTTCATGTAAGAGCCACAAAACTGTCATCATGGATATCGCTTATATTGACGAAGTAAAATCGTAGAAGGAGATAACAATAATGAGTATACTAAAAGTTTGTTCCATAGAAAGACAAATACATTGTTTGACCTGCGGAATATGAGTGGAATATTCAGTGGTAGTCTTGAGTCGTTATAACGTCCGATTCCGATTGATTGCCTTGCATATTCTTTCAAGTTGCTTGCAACCATTATGCTCACAATTCATACTGTCAACATGGGTATATCAAATAACAGTTAGGGGTACTGGATGAACGGAATCGTGAGTGCGCTTGGAGTGTCCGTCCTTTATATTTGCATTCTAATTTCAAAATTTCCCTACTTTCCTAATGCTTGTAGTAATTATTTCACCAACCGATAAAGTAAGCAAAACCAGATTTCACTTGTAAAGATTGTTAGGATTAGATCCCTCTTAAATATACGATCATCGGCAATGTGAGGCTATTTCAAACGGTGAACCGAGACGAATTAAGCGAGGTGGAATAGAAATGTTCCACATAGAGGTAACCGATTATATACAAAGAAAAGGTAAGTGTTGATAAAACTTGGTACAAAATAGGATGTAGTACTTGTCACCAGTAATTTAATATTTGAATAATATACTTCAAAGATACACGTGCAACACCCTTCCTGTTGTACAGGTATGGCATTTTAAAATCAACACCAATTAGACCTTTGTAAAATGTCCACTTATGGCGCCAAGATCTGTAAGATGTAAAGCCACATAAACTCACCAATGCTCCAATGACTTCCAATTCGTCTTAAACAACAAGACTATATTAACAGCAACAATATACAGCATTGCTAACGTAGTTAATGTATTTAATGTTAAAACAGTAAATGTGAGACGTAAATAACAGAGCCGAATTGTCTTGACTGATCACGGAAGCAATGTTACCGAACGAAAACAATGTAGACAAAATGTTGAATAGGGACCCTGCGCCTAGGACCTTCTCAGGACTAAGAGGGTGAAAAAAAAAAGAAGAAGAAGAAGAAGAAGAAGAAGAAGAAGAAGAAGAAGAAGAAGAAGAAGAAGAAGAAGAAGAAGAAGAAGAAAATATATGAGCGTAGATGCAACACAACTTATAATAATAATCATATATACATCATCACCCGAAGAATATAAACGGAGCAACAACAAAAGCAAAAACATAGAGGGCAAATAATAAAATACTAGCAACATCAACGTGAATAATTTAATCAATAATAGATACTGTAACGCCTTACAACATCAAACAAATTAATAGACAAGAAGACGCAGTAAATGGACATCATCAACAAATACTGTAAGATCAATAGTACTCACAATACTTACCAAAAACACCAAACATATTGTCTTTCGTCTCTTAATCCACTGGACAGCGTTTGGCTTGTGCCATATGCTGTTACTCAGGGTGGAGCAGCTGTACCAGTCATAGGGGTCGAAACTACCAACGTCTATCTCAACGGCCGATGAACCTAGAGTTCTGAGTCTTTCTTCAGTATTATTATTTTTAAAAATTAATATTTAAAGTTTCTCCTTGTTTTTTTCGTTTTGCTTGTTTTCGTTCGCCGTCTTGTACTCTATTTGTCAAGTTTCCTAAACTTATCATATATATATATATATATGAATTTTGGCAATCGGAATTGCGTAATCTCCTTAGAATATTATCCTTTACGCAATAAAATCAAGTAATGAAATTTTCTCACGTTGTTCACATGTCTGGAAACACCTCTTGCATAACTACAAAACTCCGGATTGAACAACAACAGCATTCTAATTTTCTAATCAACTCGAACATTTCATTCCGGACATTCGCAGTTATCTCACTCAAACCTTTCGCCCGTGGTTTTGTATCGCTTGGGTGAAGTGACCGTTTCTGCGCATGCGCGTCATACGGTTGTTCTTCCTGTTCCGTATAACCATTACCAGTTCGAGCTGAAGATCCGCTTAAGGTGAAACAATTGTTCTCGGTATGGTGAACTAACTGTTGTGTTAATACTTATAGTAATACATCTATATATATGAGAGTGTTGAAGTTTGTTTGAAGTATTGTTGAATAATAAAATTGATTGTTTTGGAAGCCTCAACAATGCACACGTTTAAATCTCCGAGTAAGAGACTGAGGTGGTAAGGAGAGAGATGTAAGAGGAAATGTTGAATGAGACGTATAGGGTGTAAAGGAACGTAGGAAAGAGTGTAAAAATAATAACACGAGATCGAGTTACCTTGGGGGTGATTTAATTGTCCTTATATTTCGGATTTCGCATCCCTCAGCTGGGAGTTTTCCGAGGGGAAAGCTTTTAGTCGGAGAGGGACCACACGTGGCCTCTACTGTTTATCGTGTGTGTACAACTGAACTACTCTGTAGGGCACGCATGCGCGCGGAATAGCTGCGGTCAGACAAAGCACGAGACAGTTCTTCTATACTAGATTAGTGGGATGGTGCTGTGTCAGTGCGAACGCATCTTCGCTGTCAATTTCTTATATTCAGTCTTTCCTACGTTCCTCTACACCCTATACGTCTCATTCTACATTTCCTCTTACATCTCTCTCATTACCACCGGATTCTGTTACCCGGAGATACATCTGCATTGTTGAGGTTTCCAAAACGACCAATATATATATATATATATATATATATATATATATATATATATATATATATATATATATATATTAGAAAGGGAGGTTTTTTTTACAAAATGAAAAATAACCGAGGTGTCCTACACGAGTGAAAGTATAAAGAAAAAGAGATGAAATCGAAAATGCAACTGAAGTCTTATTTTTTTTAAAAATATATATATTTATTTGGTTCCTTTACCGGTTTCGCAGTTCTTCTGCTTTTCAAAAGGTGAGTTGAGATGGAGGGTCTGTGGTTTTTCTCACATCTGTGAGAAAAATGTGAGAAAAACCACAGACCCTCCATCTCAACTCACCTTTTGAAAAGCAGAAGAACTGCGAAACCGGTAAAGGAACCAAATAAATATATATATTTTTAAAAAAAATAAGACTTCAGTTGCATTTTCGATTTCATCTCTTTTTCTTTATATATATATATATATATATATATATATATATGTGTGTGTGTGTGTGTGTGTGTGTGTGTGTGTGTGTGTGTGTGTGTGCGTGTGCGTGTGCGAGTGTGTGTGTAATATAGAAATGGTTTCTATGGGAGGAGAACTGTCTCATTCGGATTAATGATGATTTTTCCCGAATGAAACTGTAGAACCCATTTCTCTCTCTCTCTCTCTCTCTCTCTCTCGCTATATATATATATATATATATATATAGGAGTAAGTAAGACCCCGACGGCTGAGCTCAAGCCGTTTCGACGGCTAATTCTGTACTGAATGAATAATCAGTTCTGGTATTTAAATAGCCGAACTTGTCAAGGGGCAATTCCATATATGGTCAAAGAGATAATCACCAGGATTGGTCATCCCACAAGGTAGTAGTAATTCTGCGATGGCAAGTTGGTGGGGGAGGTAGCCAAACCTGCCAGTAGGAGAAAAGGGGAGAGGGGGCGGAGTAGACCCACTCATGCGTTGGTGGTGCCAGCTACAGCTGGGTGTGAGGTCAAAGAGGACGCCGGGGAGAGGGAGGGGGGGGAGGTCAAAACGGTAAGTAGAACGATGAAAATGTAAAACTGTAAAAAGTACTGAGAGAGAAAAGAAATATAAGCAGAATCTGGTTACTAAGACTTAATTCTCTCGCTATTGCTAGGCTGAAGAAATACATAAATAAGTAAATAAGAAATACATAAATAATATTCCACATAAGTAAATAAGAAATACAAAAATAATATTCCACATAAGTAAATAAGAAATACATAAAGAATATTCCACATAAGTAAATAAGAAATACATAAGTAATATTCCACATAAGTAAATAAGAAATACATAAAGAATATTCCACATAAGTAAATAAGAAATACATAAGTAATATTCCACATAAGTAAATAAGAAATACGTAAATAATATTCCACATACTTAAGTAAGAAATACATAAGTAATATTCCACATAAGTAAATAAGAAATAAGTAAATAATATTCCACAAGAAATACATGAAAGAGTAAATAAACAAATAACTGAGTAAAAGGATGGATAGATAGATTTAAACAAACAAAAAAAAAAAAAAATATATATATATATATAATGTAGAATAAAAAGAATAAGAAAACAAAAGATAATGATAGAAAAAAACCCCAGGTGTGACGGAGATAAAGGGACCCTTATGCGGGGTATAAGTGCGTGTATCGTACGGTGACGGGTCAACATAGGGGGGGGGGGGGTCGGAATACTACAGAGACCACCACGAAAAAAATAAATAAATAACGGTTTCTACCCCAAACACCGGGCCAGCAACCACCCAGTGCAAGAAAGTAGACTAGTACGAGAATGTAATTCAGGGTCCCGCAAACAAATACTGGTGCTAACTCTAAGGGTACCGCCACGAAACAAAATGTCTTATACAAGCTACATGAAAAGTCGTACGAGTTAAAAATAAAGAACGGAAAATTAATACAGGAAAAGGGGAGAAAGGGGAAAAAGGGAAAAAGAAGAAAGAGATACTGGATCGATAAAAAAAGTGTAAAAGAAGATCTTACGTCTCCATAGGCAAGCAGGGGTTACCCATTACAAAATAGGCAAGTGGGGTGTTATAGGCTACCGCCCGGGTCATTATGGGGTTTGAGGGCGAGGTAAGTCCTACGTAATCGGTGTTTACATGCAGTAACCAGTTCATCTTTCTTGTTAAGGAGTTGGTCCGTCGAAAACAGCATTTGTAATGTTTCCTCCGAGCATAAATTGCACGGACGGCGTCCTCCCGTGTAGGAATTGGCTCTGGACAGTAATTTCCAAGTGAGATCATAGTTGATGTTGTTGTCCTTGAGGTCCCATATGTGGCCCGAAAGTGTAGTGGCGTGACGCCGGGCCGGGTTTCGGAAGGTATGTCTGTGTTGGTATAGCCGGGTCTTGAAGTCGCATGCGGTCAATCCTATATAAGCTTTGTTGGAGGTGTCCGTGCTCACGTTGCACTGGTAGATCCCATTACGGTCTCTGCATCTGTTATCGAGGGGGAAACCTGATCTATCAGGACAGTTGCACCTCCTGGTCGGCTCTCCACTGCTATTTGGGTTGTTTCTTCCATCGGGGTTGAGTTTTTTGTTGTTGGAGGAGACGATGTTTTGTGCGAAGTTAGGTGTTGTGCTGTAAGATTGAGTACTTTGGTGCGTTATGGTCCACCTGGTTCCTTACCACTTTTCCTTCGCTATATATATATATATATATATATATATATATATGTATATATAGGAACGAGTAGGACCCCGACGGGTGTGCTCAAGCCGTTTCGACGGCTAATTCTGGACTCATATTACCCACTCTACTACCCTAAGTATTGAGTACTTTGGTGCGTTATGGTCCATCTGGTTCCTTACCACATTTCCTTCGTTATATATATATATATATATATATATATATTTATACTGTACTATGTATTGAGTACCTTCCTTACTGTGGTTACCCCCCAACTGAACCCGTGATAAACTTATGTATATATATATATATTTTTTGACGCTATAGTCGCATATATGTTATGGAATACTGTTAGCTTCTCGCTACAACAATTTCTATACTTTTCATTTATATATATATATATATATATACACATAACTCTTCTATTCCTTAGCATTTAATATAAACTGGTATAGATAAAATGAGATTTCTTAATTCAGTTCCTTAATGTATATACCAGCAGGCTACCAACATTGTTGTTATACAGTAGCAGTGAAAATCCCTCTCTTCCTTACTGGACATTTTATATCTGTGTTAATACTACTACACAAAACGACCAGCCCTGTCCATTTTTCAATTGGTCAAATATAGATTAAAATAGGCACTCCCAAAAATTCTTATTTAGATAAAATAAGCCATATACTCATTGTACTCTCATTAAAAACCTTCTATATACTTGTTCATCAGCAAATTGAATTGCCATCTGTCATATACTATCCCTTCTCTTCTTCCTTTCTTACAACTAATATAAATACTTTAATTTTTCTGATTTTTTCCAATTTATCCAATATCTCTGAAGAAGTGACAACTGATTATACATTTGCTATCGAATACTTGCTAACATTTTATGATTACGCAAGCAGCGATACATAGGTATTCCGTCTGTTACAGAAACATATGTCAATACCTAATAAATTCCTTTATAAAAGCACTTTCACTTTATATTCATCTTTGCTATATATATATATATATATATATATATATATATATATACACATAGGTATGTAAATGTGTGCGTGTCTATGTGTATGTGTACGATGTAGAAGATTTATTACAAATAATGCAAGAATAAGAGCCAAAATTTCAGACCACAATTTCTATAAAGTAGCCAGCAGAAGAAGACTATGAATAATAATGAAAGTGATATTACCATCAAGAATATATCTCATACTTGGGCTTTTATTACACATAACAATGGTCACAAACACACACCATTATTTACGAAACAGAGCAAAAGAAATAAATGAATATACAATCGAATTAAAGTAATCTAAACGACGAAAATATAGCAAATAAATAGAATTAATATACTAGAAATATATTACAAGAAAGAATAACAAATTTTAATTTATAACGCTGTCAAGTATAAGATTTTACGAATTTTCTATAAATTACAAACGTCGCAATTTGACTATAGAAATGATGTAACTTTGAACATTCTAATTACGAACAAGAATGGGAAATATCTTAGGGAAAAAAGTGTTCTCGAATTGCTACAATTTAGTTCATTATTTTTCACGAATAATCTACTAATCTCTCTTCACACCTTAAATATCCTTTTAAAAGAGCAGAATGATATACTGAATGGTACTACGGAGAAAAGGAGGACTCATCAATCAGCTTTAGAAAATATTGTGGCTGTTTTTTGTATTGATACATCATACAAATGCCGAGCCTGTTTCTCGTAAACTGAGTGTCACAACTACTGGCAAAGAAGTGGTTTGGCTCACTTCTGTCCTTGCTAAAAAAAAGGATGCAGCTGGTGATTTTGTCGTCGCCTTTGTGTAGAATAAGTATAATCTGTGACAACGGATGTAACTCTACAATCATTTAGTATTGGAAAATTATGTTGCAAGTGATTTCAATCTTGGTTTAAGATTTCTGATAAATACTTTCTTTTTATTAATTAAACCTTGTATGATTTCATATATACTTTCATATAATGAGAAAACATCGAAGTTTTGCAGCGCATTCTTCTAAATGTTTGCTTAGTATACAGGGTTCTGATTTGCTGCCTATGAACTTTTATTATTTGTTTGAATGTGAGCCACTTCTGTGTATATAATATTCGTTGGCAACCTTGGCAGGTTATGACACACACTATTTTTTCCGAGTTGCATGAGAAAGTGTTTCTGATTTTGAAGATTGGTCCAACCTGATATGAAATTCATGGCCTTCCAATAGATAGTTGCAAATTCCACTATGGTGTCGTTTGCATATTTTCACATGAGGTTATGGTTATGTGATTTGCATGTCTGCCCTTGTCAATATATTTTTTTTAATGATTTCAGGTGTCTTCAATCTTAATATTAGAATATTTTTGTTAGGGGTTTTTCATTTTTTTTGGCTTTCTTTAGTGTAGGTAGGTTTAATTGTGTCTGTATAGATTTCTCTATTTTGGGGTTTGAAGGTTGAGATATAT
>OZ024745.1:55003799-55016299 GCA_964016885.1 Eledone cirrhosa
CTCATCAATAGCACAGCTGTCAATGCCACTTTAATCACCTCTTGAAAAACTTAGGTACTAACTCTCCTTCGTTTTTATTTTTTTTCTCTTACTAATACTCTACTAAACAGTATTGATTGAACTCTAGTCTCTCTTTTTAAACCATAAGACCAAGAAGAAGAAGTGTGTATGAATGTATGGTATATATTTTATGTGACAAATACAAATTTCAATAATTTGTACCATTATATATTACATAAGTGACCTAAATTTTGGAACCGTGTGTGAATTACCGAATTGCTTGATATAACATGCTTAATGTTTTATCATGTTTGACTTACACTAAGTAGTTAGTGGCTAAAGAGAGATAGATTGATCAGTGGTATTGTGATATAAGGAGATCGTCTGTCTTTATCACATTCAAAAACCACCAAACTAACCCGACTAACCCTTGTTTAAACACACAGATCTCCGTCCCATAGCACGCTACAGTTTTACAAAATAAAACATTAGAAATTGTTGTTTTAGATATAAACTGAAATGTTTTTTCTAGGATGGAATGCATTTGTTAAGTTGGCTTTGAATGAGAAAAAAATGCAAACTGCAGCTCCAAACATTAATAAACATTTACTTTCACTTCTGATTCGATCTTGCCTTTTCGTGTGGATGAGAAAAACTCAGTTGAGTGTTGCTGAATATATTATCCTCTGTATTTATGAATACTTACACAGTGAAATTAAAATAGAAAATATGAAATGGAGGCTTTTAAAATTGATATGAAACAGGTGTATCATTTTTTATACGACTTCAGAAATCTATAGATTCATATTATCTAAAATACTTGGAAGAAGCAATTAATCTATATTACATATATTGAACATAAATTCATTCCTTATAAGAAGAATCCTTTGCTTATGTTTGTATGCTTCATTGAATATTCACAAAACATCCTGTCTGCGTTACTATTTTCAGCCACTATAAACATTATCGTAAAGAAAATGTCTTATTCGATTATCTATATCGAAATGTATTTACTGTTACCGCAAATGAATTTGAATAGTTAAATATTGGTGCCTTTAATAATATGCATTTGTTTATTTAATTAGTATTCAAATAACTATAGTACGTTTTAGTTTAATACTAAAAATTTATAAATTTTTCTTAAATCATTTAAGAAATGCAGATGATGTTTTGATTATGTATAATTTGATTAGAATTACTAAATATGAATAACACATATCGATTGAAAATATATATAGAGAGAGACAGGAGATTGTAGATGGGTTATTGAGAAAGCAATCAAATAAAAAAATGAGAAAAGAATACGAAAAAATGAGAAAGAAATGATTAAAAAAGAAACCAGGCTGGTCATAAGGCGTTCTTATTTAGTATGAACATTTCAGATTTTCAGGTTATTCTATTATTATATAATCCTTCGTGCAGGGTAAAAAATGGTAATTTCAAGCCTCAGAGAGAGAGGCATGTTCGAAAATATATATTCCAGTCTCCATTTCATGCCAGAAATGGGCCAATGGGCCTGCAAACTGTCCTGCAAAGTGTGGAATGGACACGCAAGAGTGATAATCCCAATTTTCAAAACGGGACATCATAGTGATTGTTCCAATAATTGACGGGCCTCCTTGCTAAACCTCTCCTGCAAAGTCTATTCTTAGTGTCTGGCAGAGATATGCAGGGAGATTTTCGAATCCAAGCTAATTGATGAACAGTGCGGTTTTCGCTCGGATTCAGCATTGCCGACTAAATATTCACACTGCTGCAGGTCTTCAAGAAATTGTGGGAGTATTTCCAAGAGGTATATACTTGTTTCGACGACCTGTAAAATGCATATAACCGAATTCCTCGGGACCTGATGTGGATAGTTCTGCAGGTGTAGGGGTTCGATTATCAGCTAGCTGTCCTGATATCTCTACGATTACCTGATTATTCGTGTTCGGATAAGTGGTGCTAAATCGAAACCTTTCAATGTTGGAATCGGATTTCGCCAAGGGTACCAACTGTCACCCCTCCCGTTCATTATTTACATGAACAGGATTGACATGTGCAGCCGTGTTGGAAGTGGTATCATGGCTGTCGTGTGTAAACCAGTCGGCTTGTATTCGCAGACGAAATTGTGTTACTTAACACGACAAAAGGTGGTCTCCGACTTCCACTCGATAGATTTAATGCCGAGGGCTGCATGGCTGGAATGAAAATCAGTGTTGCAAGAAATGAGAATTTCGTTCTTACAAAGAAGCCTGCACCGTGAAACCTACATGTGAATGGAATTCCACTGAATCAGGTGGACATGCTCATTACGGAGCCGTATTCAGAAGTGATGGAACGCAGGAGGTTAAATTAAGTGTAAGAATTGCAGGAGATGGTTCAGTAATACACCAGCTTCAACAGTGAATAATAATAAGAAGGAGGTAGGATTTAAAGCCAAACTTGCTACCTTCAATTCGGTATTCGTGCCAATTATTACCGATTGTGTAATAACCGAAAGAATACGAGCGAAGAATTTGAAGTAACGTGTACCTCGGGATTCAGAGTCACTCTTGGTAGGAGCACTACTTCTCCAAATTGAGAAATCACAGTTTCGATACAATTGGAATATGATTAGAATGTCTAAGCGAAGAATCACAGGGCATAATCTATGGGCAAAACCAACCGCCAGGAGACCCATGAGTAGTCCCCTAGCATAATGTTTCGATAAGATCCATGAGCGTGACTGATCTCCTTTGGGGATCCAGCCGGATCAGTTGGAGACGGTTGTTTCTGACAAGTCACGCTGAAAAGGGGTGATTGGGACTCTGCACCTACGAGCCTATCAATAATAATAATAATAATAATAATAATAATAATAATAATACATTCGTTATTAACCACAAGGTTTTACATAAAGTAGACATTAAGGACAGTACAGGACAATACAGGACGGTACAAATGGGCATTTCTGCGTGTAAAAAAACAAAAACAGAGGATGTAACAAAAAAAAACAATGAAAAATTCCCCAATAGGGGGGAGACTTCCGAGGGATATTTGTGGAGAAAGCCCATTATAAGGCCACGGTGACCCTGACCACCAGGGCAAGAGCCTCTCCCAGTTTTCCACCTTTAATTTACAGACACATACTCGAGCCATACTTGCTTCTCTCACCCATCTTTCAACAAAATGCTGGGAAGAGAGCATTTCCCTCTCTACCCTGATTTTCCTTTTCAAATGAAATTTGAAAAAGTTAATCAGGGCATCACCGAAGAGGTAAGTGCTCGATTTCAGCCCTTTCAAACGTGTCTCCATACTATCTCTTTCGCCATCGCCACCAGACAGATAAAAACTACCTGCCATTCCCGGCTAATGGAAGAGGGCGGGGCAATCTTCACAATGGACTCAGCTGATAGCTGGATCCGTCCTACACGTGACAGCAGGTGTTCGACATAAACCCACAAGTCAGCGATGTTCGGACACTGGACGAGTGCGCGCAGGTCGGTTTCGTCGCCCTGCGTGCATCTCGGACATGCCCGGCTGACGGCACCTTCATTCCTGTAGAGTTTATCCAGAACTGGCAAAGCTCCTCGGTAGCACTGCCAGGCCAGGGATTTCTGGAAGTTGTCCATAGGCCCCAGCCCGAAAGTTCTTCCGAAGAGATTGGCTAGTTGATTTGCGTCGACGCCTAGAGTTTCCCCAAGTACGTCGTCGCTCTTCCCCTCCACTAATCCTCTATAGAACGCAAAGGTGGAGTTTCCACCGATCACATTGCCCGATTGGTCGATGGCTGTGAGCGCCTGAAGACATTCCAGTCTCCAGGCGCTCCCTCTCGGTCTTCGCTTGACCCAGGACTGCAGCTCCGTCAAGGAGAGGAGATGGGGAAAGACGCGTCTAGCAAACGGCGACCACACCTGATCACCGCCGAGGAAGAGGTGGAGATGTCGTAGCCTGTCGCTCTTCCCCTCCACTAGTCGTCTATAGAACGCCGAGGTGGATGTTCCACCGATACTGGTGCCCAGCTGGCAGAGGGCAGTGAGGGCCTGGAGACATTCCAGTTTCCATGCGCTATGCCTCGGTCTTTTTTCGACCCAGGACTGCAGCTCCGTCAGGGAGACGATCTGTGGGAAAACGTGCCAGGCGAACGGCGACCACACCTGTTCACCATCAAGGAAGCACCAGAGATGTCGCAGCCTCAGCGCAAGTTTGCGCATCATCAGCCATGGCATGCCCAGTCCTCCACGCAACGGGTGTTGACAGCAGATGGATCGTCTGACCATGGGAGCGCGTCCCTTCCACAAAAAGCGGAAGAGGAGGCGCTCCATTTTGGTGAGAGTTGGGCTGGAGCAAGGGACGACGTTGAGGCGGTAGCACATAAGGGATGTGATGTACGCAATTGCAACCTCCGCCCGACCTTTCAGGGACAGCTTCCTGTTGGCCACTTTCTGAGTGAGGGAGGCCACCCTGCTCCTCACATCGTTCCAGTTTTTCTCCATCTGGAGGTCCGGTCCGAACCAGACCCCGAGCAATTTAACCGGTCCGTCCGTCCAGCACCCGATGACGCTGTTGGACGGCATGGACCTGCCTCTCCAGGGGCCGAGCTGCAGGCCCACTGACTTTTCCTGGTTGATCATTGCTCCTGTCACCGCTTCGTATTCTCTTAGTGTAGTGCCGATCGCCTCGATATGTTTGGCGTTCGACACCACTACGGTGACATCGTCCGCATATGCTGACACGGATCTTCCGCATCCTAGTTCGCGCGGGACACCCTCAACGTCTCCAGTTTGTGCAGTAATGGCTCGAGAGTCAATACGCACAAGAGGGACGAGAGGGGACATCCTTGGCGGACCGAGCGCATGATGTTGAACGGTTCTGAAAGGTGACCGTTCACTCTCACCACAGAGCAGATGTCGCTGTACACGGCAGCGATCCAGCCTCTGAAGACGGGCCCAAAGCCAGCTGCCCTCAGGACTGCCGCTAGGTAACGATGGTCGACCCTATCGAAGGCTTTCGACTGATCTAAATTGATCAAGGACCCACCCGTTCCAGGTTCCCTAGCTACCCTCTCTACGATGTATCGCATGAGTTGGAGGTTGCCGTGGATGGACCTGTCGGGAATGGCGGATGTCTGCGCCTCTCCCACCAGACCACCAACGACAAGCGCCAACCTTTTTGCTAGCCCCTTGGCCAAAATCTTGAACTCTGTGTTTAGCACGTTTATGGGTCTAAAATTATGTATGTTATCCGCCTTGTTCGGACCCTTTCTTAGCAGCGCCACAGCTCCTCGGCTCACAGAGCTGGGAATTCTCCCGTTCTGTTGCCAGTTGCAGTAGACGTCCGCCAAGAGGCCTCCGAACAAGACTGGCACCTGTACGTAAAGTCCATAGGGCAGACCATCCAAACCAGGCGATTTACCCCTTGTGCAGCTAGTCATTGCCTCCCGTACTTCAGCGACTGTTATCGGCTTTTCGTAACACTCCGCCTCAGTGGCCGAGAGCCGCGGCAGTCCGTCGAGGTAGACACTAAAGTCCATCTCTCGATCCGACCCGCCGCTGTCCCCGAACAACTGAGCGAAGTGTCGCTGAAAAGCTTCACACATTTGCCCGGGATCGAGTAGCAGGCGCCCGTCGTGGTCCACCAAAGACCGGATCGTGGCTTTGTTGCCACGACGCGCCTCCGCCACTCGGGCCCATTGAACGGCTTTCGTCCACTCGTGTCTGAGAGCATGCACCCTAGCTCTGACAACGCAGCCTTTGTGCTTTGCATTGATGAATTGGTCAAGGGCCAATTCCGCCGCAAATAAGTCGGTCGCGATGACTTTGCTAAGCGCCTCGTCTAATTTTCTAACTAATTCTCCCTCTGCTCTATTTTTCTCTATTGCTAAAGCCTTACTAAACCTAATGGACTCTATTCTAATTGATCTATTCAGAGCAAACCACCACTTGTTGTTGACGATGGCCCCCGTCAACGCCCGCTTAACTAGTTCGCTAATCCGGTCTCTGTAGGCCTTGCGCGCTGGTAAGGACACGTTTAGCTTCCAGTAGCCGGGTCCTCGTCTATGAAGCCTATCTAAGTCAAGCACACAGATCACGAATTTGTGGTCCGCGTAGCTGACCATCTTGAATTGTGGACAGCCTATGCTAGACCTATCTATTTCTCTACAACATACTCTATCTAGATATGATCTGGATGACCCTATGCGATTTGTCCACATTGGCACATTCGGGAAATCCAATCGGTACCTGTCAGATAGTTCAAAACGTCTGAGCAGGTTGGTGAGGTTATTGCACCCTCCTCCCCTATCCGCTAATCCCACACAGTCCCAGCGTACATCTAGGATCACGGTCCAGTCGCCCACTAACACTAAAGAGCGGGACGCTCCAAGAAAGCTCTCCAGACGCCAGAAGAAATCAGGCCGCCCTGCTCCTGTCGGGGCATAGACGGAACCTAGCCTGAAAGCTTGTCCGTTTCCGCTGGTCGCGTCTATCACCACCAACCTACCTTCTAGGTCCAGGAGAATGGCCCGTATGGCGAGACCCAAACCTCTCCGAAAAAGCACAGCAACTCTTCCCCCCGATCCCGGACGGCTGGGAGATGCGTACACAACGTAGCCGCCGAAGATCGGTGCGAAGGCCCGTGCTTCGGAGATTCTGGTCTCACTGATGGCCACTACATCTATGTTTAGTGACCTGAGGTCGTTGAGCAGGTGGCCCTGCTTCCATGACGACCACAAGCCACGCGCATTTATGCTGCCTATTCTGAGTGAGGTCATGTTGAAATGGAGTGGAAAATATGGGAAAGACCACTTACCTTACTTCTCGTAGAGGAAGGATGGTTTGTCCATCCTTTTCACCGCTCGTGCCCTCCTCCGGAAGGATGTCCTTAAAAATCCTCCGGGAGAGTGTTTGTCGGAAGTCTCCGATGTCTTTGGGGAATTTTTGTTTTAGTGTCGTGTACGTTTTCTGTGTGATGCGAGTGATTTGTATGTGTGAAGGTGATGTGAACTTTTGGGTTGTTGTGTAGTCTTGTTATGTGATGCTGGTGTTGTGTTGCATGTAGTGTAATAATTGGTTGTTGTTCAAATTTAATGCTGTGTAGTGTGTATCGTTTTGGTTGTTTTGTTTTGTTTGCGTTTGTCGTGGGTTTGTTTCTGTGGGTTTGTTTCTGTTACGCTTTTTGGTGACTTTTGTGGTGTTGGTGATGGTGGTGTTGGGGTTAATGATGGTGATGGTGTTTGTGTTTGTGGTGATGGGGTTGGTGATGCTGGTGTGGATGGTGGCATATCTGTCCTAACCTTTTTGTTTGATACTTTATTTGTTTTCCTCTGTATTTTGTTTTTGGAGGGGGCAGTTAGAGAATTCTTTCTTTTTTGGGTTTCTTTTTTTCTTTTTTCCTGATACCGTTTCCCACTCCACGTCGTCACAATCTGTCTCCAGTTGCGATAAGCCGGGGAATTGAAAATCCTCCACAGGCGTTGGTTTTGGTTGTGGCGTGGTGGATGGTGTAGGTGCTGGTGCTAGTTCTGGGGCGTTGCGTGGTGGTGGTGTTTGTTTTGCTACTGTTGCTAGGGTTGTTGCTGTTACAGTTGCTTCTGTTGTTGCTGCTGCCACAGTTGTTGCTGCCATTTCTGCTGCTGGTAGTGTTGATAGTTGAGTCACTGGGGTGGGTAAGAGAGGTGGCCTCAACCTTTTAGCCTGAGGGCAGAAAGCCCTTAGGTGGGTTCCTTCACCACTAACGACACACCTAGATCTTCTGCCCTCGACGATTACGGTGAGGTGGCTGCCGTCAGTGAGGTCTATTACCTCTGGGATCTCCTCAATGCTTTTAAGGTCCGCTTGGATCAGGAGCTCCATCCCAGATCCGGACCAGTTCTCCTGCTTTTCTTTCGCTATTTCAATTATCTTGGTGTTGGCCTCGATGCCGTCGAGGACGGCAGCCATTAGCCATGGAATTTCGATGGCCGGTGGAACGTAGGTCACCCTGATCTCCACAAGTCTCTGGCCACAATAGCTTGGGACGAGTGTGAAGTCGTCACTTCTTAATGGGGCCATGGAGTGTTCTCTGGCCCCCTGCGGTGTTTCAAAGAACACGTCCACGGTTCCATATTTCTGCACACGTCTGATGCGGTTTTTTTTTGCCCACACATGTCCCAAAGCTTTTTGGATTTGGGACTCGATTGCCCGTTCCACTCGGCGCGATTTTATGTTAAATGTCCGATAAGACACGGTTCATAGGCGACGTTGCTCCAGGTAAGTTTTCTTAATTTCATTGTTGCTGGTGTTGTTATCGTTATTTTTGCTATTGTTAATTTTAGTTTCAGTTGTGGTGGTGGTGGCGTCAGTGGTGTTCGCTGTGGAAGAGTTCATTTTGGTTGAATTTATTTCGATATCACGAGTTAATTTTTTTTCTTTTGTTTCTGTTGTCGCTGTGGTGGTGGTGGGAGTGGCGGCTTTAACACCTGCAGTCATTGGTAATGGCGGGAAATGAACGTCTGCCTGAGACAAATTTAAAATATTGCTACTGCTTACATTTCCAGTGTTGGCAAACGTAGCAATATTTACAATGGTGGTGTCGGTGTGAGGTGTTAGATTGTGAGGAAGGAGTGACTCTGAGTCATCCATGATTCTTCAAAGAAAACACTTTTGTTTGATAATTATAAAAAAGTTTTAATTTTGGGCTCAAGGCCCCAATATTTTTGAGTGTCCTTTTCAGAAATCAATGTATGTGCACTTATATACAGTTAACAATAACAATTTTCCATAAATGGCAATTTTAAACAACTGAAAATAACAAACATTTGCGGAGCTCACGATGATACGATTTACTACGTAGGTCACCAATAATAATAATAATAATAATAATAATAATAATAATAATAATAATAATAATAATAATAATAATAATGATTTCTTTATTGGCCACAAGGGCTGACATCAAGACAAACATCACAGACGGAACAGGACGGTACGATGTGGGTTTTGTGGGTGTAAATATTTTTATTATTTATATAAGAAAAGAAAAAAGACATAAAACATATATATATAAACAATAAAATGAAAATTGAAACAATGAAAAATACCCCAATAGGGGGGGAAACCTCCGAGACTTACTCGTGGCGAAAACCACACAAAAGACCACGGCCACCCTGACTACCAGGGCAAGCGCCCTCTCTCAATGTTTCTATCTCTCAAACTACAGACGTATATTCAGAGTGGTCCCCTTCACTCGGACCATTCTCGCTACATTCACCCACCTTTCAACAAACTTGCTAGAAAGCAGCACTTGCCTCTCCACCCTGATTTTCCTCTTCAAGTGAAACTTGAAAAAGTTAATCAGGGATTCGCCGAAGAGGAAACTGTTTGTCTTTAATCCTTTTAAACTTGTCCACCACGCAATCTCTTTCGCCATGGCCACCAGGCAGATGAAAACCGCCTGCCCTTCCTCCTCAAAGGAAGACGGCGAGACCATCTGCACAATGGACTCAATCGACAACCGGATCAGTCCGACACGTGACAGCAACTGTTCGACATAGCTCCACAAGACAGCAATGCTCGGGCACTGAACGAGTGCGTGCACAACGGTTTCGTCGCTATGCGCGCATCTCGGACAGGCTCGGCTGACGGCACTTCCGTGCCTGTAGTGCTTATCTCGAACCGGCAGCGCTTCCCGGTAGCACTGCTAGGCCAGAGATTTTTGGAAGTTATCCATAGGCCCCGGGCTGAAAGTTCTCCGGAAGAGAGCAAGCAGCTGATTTTCTTCGACGCCCAGGATCTCTCCGAGGACGTCGTCGCTCTTCCCCTCCACTAGTCCTCTATAGAACGCCGAGGTTGATGTTCCACCGATACTGGTTCCCAACTGGGAGAGGGCAGTGAGCGCCTAGAGACATTCCAGTTTCCAAGCGCTATCCCTCGGTCTTTTTCTGACCCAGGACTGCAGCTCCGTCAAGGAGACGAGCTCTGGGAAAACGTGCCTGGCGAACGGCGGCCACACCCGTTCAACATCAAGGAAGCACCAGAGATGTCGCAGCCTCAGCGCATGTTTGCGCATCATCAGCCATGGCATGCCCAGTCCTCCACGCAACGGGTGTTGACAGCAGTGGATCGTCTGACCATGGGAGCGCGTCCCTTCCACAAAAAGTGGAAGAGGAGGCGCTCCATTTTGGTGAGAGTTGGGCTGGAGCAAGGGACGACGGTGAGCCGGTAGCAGATGATGGATGCGATGTACGCATTCGCCACTTCCGACCCTATCAAATGCTTTGGATTGATCCAAGTTGATCAGGGCCCCACCCTTGCCAGGTTCCTTAACCACCCTCTCTATGATGTATCGCATGAGGTGGAGGTTGTCGTGTATGGATCTGTCCGGGATGGCGCATGTCTGCGCCTCTCCCACCAGACCCATGACGACAAGCGCCAACCTCGTTGCTAACACCTTGGCCAAAATCTTGAACTCTGCGTTTAGCAGGGTTATGCGCCTGAAATTATCAATAACACCCCCTTGTTCGGGTCTTTTCTCAGCAGCGCCACTGCTACCCGGCTCACAAAACTGGGAATGCTCCCGTTCTGCTCCCAGTTGCAGTAGACGTCAGCCAAGACGTCACCGAAAAAGTCTGGCATAAATGCATAAATCTCGTAGGGCAGACCATCTAAACCTGGCGATTTACCTCTTGTGCAGTTAGCCATCGCTTCCCGTATTTCACCGGCTGTTATTGGCTTTTCGCAACACTGTGCTGCGGTCGTCGAGAGCCGAGGCAGTCCGTCGAGGTATGCACTGAAGTCCATGTCCCGATCCGGGCCGCCACCGCTCCCGAACAGTTCAGTAAAGTGCTGCTGAAAAGCGTCACACATCCGCTCGGGTTCGAGCATCACGCACCCGTTTTGGTCAGACAAAGACCGAATTGTGGCTTTATTGCCACGTCGCGCCTCTGCCACCAGGGCCCATTGGACGGCTTTTGTCCCCTCGAGTTTCAGAGCACGCGCTCTAGCGCTGACAACGCAGCCTTCGTATTTTGCGTTGAAGAATTGGTCGAGTGCCAATCTCGCCGCAAGCACGTCGGTTGCGATGCCTGTCCTAAACGCCTCTTCTAGCTTTCTGACTAGCTCTCCCTCTACTCTATTTTCCTCTATCACTACTCCTTTCCTAAACCTAATCGACTCTACTTTAATTGCCCTTTTCAGGTCGAACCACCACCTGTTGTTGACGACCACTCCCGTCAACCCCCGCTTAACTAATACGCTAATCCGGTCTCTGTAGGCCTTGCGCGCCGGGAAAGACGCGTTCAGCTTCCAGTAACCAGGCCCTTGTCTATGAAGTCTGTCTATGTCGATCTCACAGATCACAAATTTGTGGTCTGTGTAGTCGACTATTTTAAATTGTGGACAACTTATACTAGCCTTATCTAGTTCCCTGCAGAATACCCTATCTAGATACGATCTGGATGACCCGATGCGGTTTGACCATGTCCACATTGGCACATTCGGGTGATCCAGTCGATACCTGTCAGACAGTTCAAAACGTCTGAGCAGGTTGATGAGGCTCTTGCACCCTCCTCCCCTATCCACTAGCCCCACACGAACCCAGCGTGCATCCAATATACTGTTCCAGTCACCCACTAACACTAAAGAGCGGGACGTTCCAAGAAAGGTCTCTAGACGTCTGAATAAATCTGGCCGTCCTGCCCCTGTTGGGGCGTAGACGGCTACTAGCCTGAAAGCATTGCCTTCGCTGCCGGTCACGTCCAGCACCACCGACTTACCTTGTGGGTCCAGGAAGATAGCCCGTATGGCGAGATCCAAGCCTCTCCGAAAAAGGACGGCAACCCCTCCTCCTGATCCTGGACGGCTGGGAGATGCGTATACATCGTAGCCGCCGAAGATCGGTGCGAAGGCCCGTGCCTCGGAGATTCTGGTTTCACTGATGGCCACCACATCTATATTTAGTGACCTGAGGTCATTGAGCAGGTGACCCTGCTTCCAAGATGACCCCAGGCCACGTGCATTTATACTGCCTATTCTGAGTACAGCCATGTTGGATTAGAAACGGGGCAAATGAGAAAGGGTCACTTACCTTGTTCGTGTGGTGAAGGGACAGTAGAACCGTCCCTTTCGCTGGTTATGGATGTTTCCAAGAGGATGTCAGTGTATATCCTCTTGGTAACCGTCCCTCTGAAGTCTCCAACTGCGTTGGGGAATATTTGTTTTAAAGGTTTGTATTGTTCTATTGAGATTTCGATGATGCTTATGTTTGTTGGGAGAGTTGTTGGTGTTGGTGGGGTGTAGTAATTTTTTTCCGTGATGTCTGTGTGCTGCTTTATATATTTTATGAGTTCTATTTTTGTTATGTTTATGGCTGTGTACTTTTTGGTGGGAGGGGTGATTTTGTTGCCGTTTTCTTCTTGTTGCTGTTTGGTGTGTGTGTCTTGTTGTGTTTGCGTTGTTGGTGTTTGTAGTGGTGTTGCTGCAAGTTTCCTTGCTGCCTTTACCCCTCTTAGTATGCCTTCGATTTTGGAGGGTGAATCTAAGGGTTTTTTTCTTTTTTCTTTT
>OZ024745.1:55021299-55028799 GCA_964016885.1 Eledone cirrhosa
TAGAACTCTCTGTATTCAGGGAACGTGGTGAGGCTGCCTGTGAGACGTGAGACCGGCTGGGACTAGCCCAGTAGACGTCCCTCCTCCTTCTCCCTCTGCTGAAGTCAAGTCTCTCCAAAGCATTTGGGATGCCATCCAGTGCAGCCTGGCTTCAGACAAGCTCACGCGCCAGCTCGACCAGCAGCGCCTTGCCTGTTTTCGTGCGGCCTTCAAACCCCACAGTCGTGCCTGGCTCGATGTCTTTCCCTCCTTCTCCATTGGCACGCAGCTAGATAACAATAGCCTGCGCATCAGCGTTTCTTTGCGGCTCGGCTACTGGATCTGCGAGCCACACCAATGTCGCTGTGGATCCACTGTGGACTCTCTCGGCATCCACCCGCTTTCCTGTCTCCACAATGCCGGACGCCTTCCACGCCATGCTTTCCTCAACGAGGACATAAAACATGGCCTGGGCGCTGCAGGATTCCCTTCCCAGCTCAAGCTGGTGGAGCTGGACTGAGGGGACGGCAAAAGGCCAGATGGTGTGACCATCTTCCCGTTCCGCGGTGGCAAACCCCTCATCTGGGATGCCATTTGCACCGACACTTTCTGCAGCTGCAACCTGGTGGAGTCTGCGACTAACCAAGGTTCTGCTGTACGTCGGGCTGAGGAGGCCAATCTCTTCAAATACCGGTCGCTCTGCGACAGGTTTGCGGTTGTACGCTTGGCAGTGGAGACTTCTGGTGTCCTAGGTCCTAGGGCTACCTCCCTACTCCACAACATAGGCGCTGAGCTGGCCAGCCGCAGGTGTGAGCGACGCGAGCTGGAGTGGCTTTTTCATCGCGTCTCCCTTGCCGTCCTCCGGGGAAACGCCTTCTCTATTCTGCCCGCCGGGGCTGTGAGGAGGCCACCAATATGATTGACTGAATAGCAAATTCTTCCTTAATTACAGTTTTTTTCATTGCACCAAATAAATACTGCCCTGTAATCTCGCCACCAATTGTTTCTTTTCTTTTACTTTAGCTTTTATGACGTTTGGAATCGGTCTTAGGTCGGGGTATATGTAGGGACTCGTTTCTTCTGTGACACAGTTTAAACCATCGTAGATTTTCTTGTATGTGTGCCACCTAATTATCTGTCTAACTCCTTTGTGAATGTGCAGCATTTCACTCCATACACAAACACACATTGGACTGTTGATCGAAAGAACTAAACCTTTACTTTGGAGTTCAAGTTTCATTTGCAAAGGACTTCTATTTTGCTTGAAAACTTCTAGGCTAATTTCATTTTTGTTTATTTCTCTGAAGTTTTGACCCACGAGTCAAGATAATTATAATCCTCAACTCTTTTTAGGTAATTTCCAAATTGAGACAAAATATCACAGTTATTCTGGTTGCATGCAATATATTCTGCCTTCTTCTTATTTCTGTGAATTTCAATCATTTTCGTTGGAATGAAGCTCTATTTTTCCTGATGTATTAACTTTTAAGACACATTATTTCGATTATGTGAAGCTGTATGTACCCGACAGCAACAGAAGTAATGAAAATATTTACAACCAGGCATGAAATAAAAACAAATGTAGGATAAAGATAGATTAAAGTCATACAGTGTGAAATTCTATGAGTGTCATAGATTTTCTGCAGCCTGTATTTCTGGAAGTAAAATATGTTGGTGTATGTAAATTAAAGGTACGTTTGATCAATGTAACTACCTTTAAATGAATATTTATTATGCTTTTCGTATATATTCTGTGTATCGGTATTCATTTCTAAATAATTGAGAAATAATTGATGCTTTTAGCGAGGAATATATGTTGGTCTAAATCTGAAGTTATCAGATGTGATAACAAAATAGATTACTACAATTCATTTAAACGCCAAAACCTGATGCTTGTGGAAATTTGTTGCTTTTGTTAATATTAATTTGTAGTACTTGAGCAATGTTATTCTGGACAAAGAGTGCACTTAGTGAGTTTGTGCCACATGTTTTTCGACTCTCAATGGAATATAATTGTACTAAATTATAATAATGTTTCCTTTAAGCGTGAATATTAGAAAATAGAGATGACCATCATAATGTTCACTTGCGTTGTACGCAATCAAAATGAATACGGTTTAGTATAGAAATTTAAAATAGTTACATATCAATATTTTTGTAATAAAGCAATTTTAATCTCTTACGTTTATACAATCATTTGTTTCTAATTAGCAAACATAATCAGTCTATATTTATTGAAAAAAAAACATTATTGAAGAAAATATGAAAAGAATAATAATCATGTCGCATTACACCAGCGTTCTTCATACTGTATTACATCGTATGATGTAACATAAACCATATATTCCTTTGGGCTCCACCTTTCATTATTTCATGCATGTCAGGTGGAATAACGTAAAGTTGGTGTAAATATAAAAGCACATTAAATCGACATATGAGATTTTTTACCGACTTTCATCTATCGCTATGGGGAATGCACTGCACAAATCAATACACCTACATATCACACTGCGAAAACAATTGATCAACTATAGAAACAGAAAATCCCTGCTAAGTATACATTTTCGAGAAATCTCGTGGGTGTTATTATCTGTGATACCATCATATAAATGGAAGCGTTGAGTCCTCACAACCCTTTGAGATACAACTGAAATGTACAACGAAGGGTAATTAATTTTATAGAGGTATTGGCTTTCCAAGGTATACGTGTGAGAGCAGTGGAAAATATTAGTGTACGATCCAAATAGACAGATCGATATTATATATTCCACTTGGGAACAGTTGTTAGCTGTACTACAGTGTAATTCCGATTTGCCGTTAGAATATATTCGCTTTAAGCGTTGACATCAACACGGACACGGGATATAAATGAACACATACTGTTATTTTATAGACTCTGTCAGCTGCAATAATATATTTCATACATCATAAGGAAACCTCCGTAAAAACATGCACTCTATGTGAATTGTTTCTTATACGTATATTAAGTTACCTACATGCTATTTAGGTATACCCCACGCTTAAAATTTATTAGACGTATTACAATCGTTTCTCTGGCGACCAGCTCGAGACGCGGTCATGGAATGATCGAACCTGACTTTGAAATCAGGTTCGATCCGATTTCAGAGTCAGGTTCGATCATGGCATCGATCGTGCCTCGAGCTGGTCGCCAGAGAAACGATTGTAATACGTCTAATAAATTTTATTCGTCGCACCACTGATTCTCCGTTTCTTATGTGATATTATACTCTGCTCTGCGAGAGCATCGAGGGTTCAAACGGCCTACCACATGCGGACGCTTTAAGCCTCCCACACCAATTATATATATATATATATATATATATATATATATATATATATATATATATATATATATATAACAAAGAAAGTGTGGTAAGAAAATAGGTGGACCATAACGCACCAGAGTACTCGATACTTAGGGTAGTAGAGTGGGTAAGGTAATAAAAAAAGAGGCAGGACCCCGACGGCTGAGTTCCAGCCGTTTCGACAGCTAGATCCGAACTATATATATATATATATATATATATATATATATATATATATATATATATATATATATATATATATATATATATATATATATATATATATATTTCGTTTCTGAATTTGTTTAGCAAGATTCTTTATCTGAAAACGTGTGTTGGAACCGATGAATTAGCTTACAAATTTAGAAGGGCCCTAGATAAACATAAATTCAATATTAAGATAGTAGAAATACCAGGTACCTCCATAAAAACATTTATTAGCAATACATACCATTTTCAAAGACCTCCCTGTATAGATAAAAAATGTATAATCTGTAAATTAAGCCCCCATATTAACTGTAAAACTAGAAATGTAGTATATAGCATAAGATGTACTGAAGGACAATGTGGAGATAAGAATATAGTGTACTTAGGTGAGGCAGCTCGTAGTATAGGGGAACGGATAAATGAACACTGGCGAGAGCTTCAAGATAGTAAAGAATCATATGTACTCCACCAACTTGCTAAAATAGAACATAAGGGTAAATTAGAGAACATAGAAATAAAAATAGAATCTACACACCGAAAAGACGCAATGTTTAGACAAATCACAGAGGCAATAAACATAAATGAACTCCAACCAAAATTAAATAGAAAACATGAATGGAACAGCAACATCACAACTTACAATTAAGGACAAAATGAAAACACACACACACATAGAACAAACAACCAACCAGTAACATGTAAACAAACAAATATATAAACAAATATAAACACACACAGACACCCGGATGTAACACATGCGCAATCTAAGCACACAACACACACAAAAACAAGATGGCGTAGGACAGAACAAAGGAAAGGCACAAAAACAAAAACAAGAATCCCCAGTCACTGAAGAGGTCACAGAATGTGTGACGACAGAACTTTGACAATATATGGACAATCGTCTGGTTGTGGAACCAACCAACAGGAAATTTATAAATTCCTAAATTTATAAATTTAATTTATAATAAATTGAAGTGAACGCATCTGGTGCGTGTGTTTCTTATTGGTAACATGACACTCCCAAAGTATAACAATATATATATATATATATAACACTCTTAGGTGCTAGTATCATGTAACTCAATACAAAATTTCACATAGTCAGTTCGTCGGTAACTAAAACTGGCAACCCCACCAAGTTAGCTTCGTGAGGAGGGTGAGTTTGGATACTCTGTAGAAAGACAAATGAAACGCGACGAAAATGAGGTATTCAGGTGTATCAACGTTTATCCATTAGTGTGTACATAAGAATATATAGTGTCTGTGTGTAAATATCTTCTTCTTCTTCTTCTTCTTCTTCTTCTTCTTCTTCTTCTTCTCTCTGTGGTGTTGACAAATTAGAGATTATAGTTACTTTTTCTTTCTCTTTTCTGGTGCATGTCTGCACCGCACATTTTCTGTTGGTGTTTCTTAGGTTTGGCATATCTTTCAGTGTATGAAAATCCCAGCTATCACATGTCTTCGAACGTATTCTGTTTTTGGCTAAGACTAGGCAGCTAGAGACAATGGGGATAATTCGTTCTGCTCCATCATATGTATTAGTTACATAATGATTTCTGTTTCCTTATGAATTTGGGGTGGTTTCCGTTGGGGCAGGTGTGAACTCTTGCTGGAATTAGAAAATCGTCTGTCAGTTTTTAGTCCAGTGTGTCTTAACCAGTTTTGTGAATTTTATTTGTCCACTTTCCCCCAAGTTAGTTCGTTCGAGTAAACACCTCTTAACATTTTTTCTAGCTACTATTTCTTTATCTGGCCAACTTCGTCCTATGTAATATTTCGTTAGCATACACCTCAACATAATTCAGAATTGTAATATTATATTTGCTGTTGCTGCTGAATTCATTTATGCTTTATTATTTATAATTGTTTCTACTTTAGGTACAAGGCCAGCAATTACCCAGTGCATTACTGGTACTTTATTTTATCGACCCCGTAAGGATGAAAGGCAAAGTCAACCTCGGCGGGATTTGAACTCAGATCGTAAAGGGACGTAACTATGCTGGAAAGCATGGCGTCCGATCCTCTACCGATACTGCCAATCCAAATAATGAAACCTTTTTTGTTTTGGAGTCAATCTAATGTGTTACAAGATTGATGTCACTTTTAAAACATTGGATTCTTTCCGATTTAGCAGCAAAGTACTATTCTAGGCGTTCTTTGATTTAGGAAATTTTTTTTCTTTATTTTTTTCGTTCTTTTGTTAGTGTTTGTCTCTCATTATATTTCATTATTGTCGGAATCTTGCATATAGCGAGATATACTTTGATAAACAATGTATATATTTCCTGCATTATGACAAAACAATAACGCTAAAAAATATTTCATTATGCCATGATGTATTGAGAAGTGACAGAAACTCCAGTTTAAACAATGAAGACATAGTTCATTGGAAGTATATATTCAGAATAATAATTGTTGATAGACAATGACATTTGTATTTTAAAAAAGAAAACACAAAACATAGCAAAAATTTAGTATAATACCAATTATTTCGTAGGGAATAATAACGATGATGAAGCAAAATAAGCAAAAAATCAAAAAGAATAATATGACAGCTTGACGAAATACACATATTATAACCACTCTACACCATAACAACCAATAATAATAATAATAATAATAATAATAATAATAATAATAATAATAATAATAATAATAATAATAATAATAAAAATAATAATAATAATAAGCCTGCCCATTCGACACGAGAGTGCAAGAGAAGGAGAGGGAGAATATTAACCGATACCAGGACTTAAAGTGGGAGGTAAAAAGGATTTGGAACTGCCATGAGGTCAAAGTGGTCCCGATTGTCATAGGCGCACTAGGTACTATCTCAAAGAGTTTCCATTTAACTTTCCATTTAACTAACATCAATGACTGAGACTCATTATTATTATTATTGTTCTTTGAGTCTCAGTCATTGATGTTAGTTAAATGGAAAGTTTGTTGAAATGAATATCAAGCCGCTACCTGCAGCCTCAGATATTCAGAACGTATCGGAGGGTACTTGCTGTTCCCAGCAAGCATGCCTTTTGAAGTGTTCCAAATAGCGGGGCTGGACTAAATTTCTTTAACCATCCTTGGAAACTCTTTGAGATAGTACCTAGTGCGCCTATGACAATCGGGACGACCTTGACTTCATGGCAGTTACAAAACCTTTTAACCTCCCACTTTAAGTCCTGGCATCGGTTAATTTTCCAAAACCACCAGGTCAGGCCTAGTGTGTTCTATTTTCCTGTCCGTCTGTATGCTAAAATCCCACAGCACCTTCACCTGATCGTTTTTCATCACCGACTCTGGCTTATGCTCATACCACTTCACAGAATGTGGTAAATTGCTTACTTTACATAGGTGCCAGTGGATCACCCTGCCTGTCACATCATGTCTCCAGCCTTTATAGTGAGTCTAATAATAATAATTATTATAATAATTATTATTATTATTCGACGAAAATCAACTAGCCAATCTCTTCGGAAGAACTTTCGGGCCGGGGCCTATGGACAACTTCCGGAAATCCCTAGCCTGGCAGTGCTTCGGAGGACCTTTGCCAGTTCGGGATAAACTCTACAGGCATGGAGGTGCCGTCAGCCGGGCATGTCGGAGATGCGCGCAGGGCGACGAAACCATCCCGCACGTACTCGTCCAGTGTCCGAGCATTGCTTACTTGATGATTTATGTCGAACACCTGCTGTCGCATGTAGGACGGATCTAGCTATCAGCTGAGTCCATCTCGAGGATTGCCCCGCCCTCTTTCTTTAGTTGGGAAGGGCAGGCAGTTTTTATCTGTCTGGTGGCCATGGCGAAAGAGATAGTATGGTGGACACGTTTGAAAGGGCTGAAGACGAGCACTTACCTCTTCGGTGATGCCCTGATTAACTTTTTCAAATTTTATTTGAAAAGGAAAATCAGGGTAGAGAGGGAAGTGCTCTCTTCCCAGCATTTTGTTGAAAGATGAGTGAGAGAGGCAACAATGGCCCGAGTGAAT
>OZ024745.1:55031299-55063799 GCA_964016885.1 Eledone cirrhosa
CTAATCCTCTCTATCTAGACCCCAGCTATACATGTATATTGAAGGAACACAGGACATCTGTCAACAGTAAACTCATATATCTGAGGAGATGTTGAAGGGTCGGGCCTCGATCGCCTTTAACACACCTGAGCGGAACGATATTAAAATAATTGTAATATGCAAATAAAGTTTCTACACTAACTGCAAATCTGACATCAATTATTTTCACTATAAGGAACCTATCCACCGGAAGCATTTGAATTGCAACTGCAAACAACCTGATAAATACCCCCTGCAGAATAAGTGCATGTGTGAAAACAATGTACGAACTATACAACCACGTATTCAGATATGTAAGAGCAATATCGAACTTTTTCAAGAAAATGTGGTATGCACACATACATTCATTCAACAACCTGAAGCTGAGGAACTCCACAGCATTGGTGGGTAAAATTTGGAAATTGATAGAATCCGAAAATAAAGTACAGGATTTCTTGGAATCTCTTTGAATTTTCCCGCAAATATCATTTTCATGTACACACTTGTCATATTTGTACTCTAGAAGTTTACCACATCATGACTGGAAGAATATTAATTAATACAATACAGGACAGAATTTTTAATTGCAAACATAAGCAATGTAGGGTTTTCTCTTTTTACGGTCCTAACTAACGAGTGTTTGGAACCTAAAACCTATTCATTCACTTCCTCATTCTACCACTATAACTCCTTTACATGACAGTATCTACGCTTCCTACTTCTTTGAAATAATAACAACTATGATATTAGCCGATAAGGACCATATAGTTGATAGATTGGTTGATGTACATTGAACTAAATAATTGTTGCTGTTGTTGTTGGAGACGTTTATAGGAATGCCTGCTACTAGAATTCTATTTTTCTTTCATGTATCACATTTACTAAATCCTATTCGTATATCTTTCTTTCTTTTTCTCTTTTCATCTTCCTTTCTTATCTTCGTATGGACTGGAATATGCTATAGTTGAAACTCGTCACAGAGATATAGATTGGTTGAGCTGAGTGTCTAAGTTTATAAAGGAATCCAGCAGGTAGAATTTAGTGGATGTTGAGCAATCAACTTAAAGATTATTGGAATGGTATTGGTGCTGATAGAAATCAAATCAGTGCAGGGTATGCTGTTTACCTCGTTTTTATAGACTATTTATTTTCTTCTGATGGAAGTGTTTCCATATATAATTATAAATTGTCTCATATATAATATTATAAATAAGCTTAATTAGATATTAAGATAGAGCGGAATTAACCTTCAGGTATCTATTATTGCTGTTGTTGTCCTACAATCATTGTATTCGTTCGCGTCATGTTGTCTGGTTGGCACTTTCTCTGTTTGGCAGAATTTCTGTGCGGTTATAGTTGTAAGTAAGAAGGTGAGTGTTATTTCAAGATATTCTGTTTTTATAACAAAAAGAGGTGGACATTTATTTTTGGGACCTTACATATGAGTAATAACGTTATCGGCGCTATGCTAAACGCAGTTTTGATGTGGTTTTATACATATTTGTCTTGAGATGAGAATGGCTGAGTTCGGATCCTATAGGTGAATGCATGTGTTTCCATTAGAACCACATATTTGGCTCAATATATTTTGTTTACTTTTATAATTATTGTTATAATTATTTTTATGAGCATTGTTGTGTATTCTGGATAGATAGAGTGTTATCCTTACATGTTTGTAAGGTGATGCACTAGTATGAGGTACAGGAAAAAGATTATATTTATTGGCTTTAGAATATATACGTCAGAGACCGTCTGCGGTGGCTTGCTGTGGTATGTAGCTATTGAGATGTGTACTCAGTTGGGTTCTAGACAATTTAGTGTGATATGTTTCAGACGTTCTCTATGTAAGAAAAACTTGTTTTTGTAATCTGTGTGGGTAATATAAAATCTAGTCTTGTCAGATATCATTACGAATTCCACTGTACTTCAACCATGCAGGATTCGCATTCTCGGCCTGCTATGGTTTGATGATTCGTACGTTGTACTATCAAATGCTGTTAGTAAAGCGTTTCCGCATCTAATAAAGCAATATGTTTTCCTATTGGGGTTTTAAACGAATGTGTGTGTGTGTAGAATCCTATTTTAAATTCTGTTGTTTTTTTTTCTTTTTTGTGGTACCGATGTGTGTGTGTGTGTGTTTGTGTGTAAGTTGGAAGTTACCTCAACATGTTTACAGTATGTTTCTGAATTTTGCATTGGTCATATTATAGTTTTGGGTACGGGTGTAAATAGAGATGAATCTTACGAAGGTGTAGAATCGTTAACAAATGTTTCGAGTGACATAGTGGAGAAGTAGGGTAATTTGATTTTTGCCTATTAATGATATTTTGTTATTTTTTCAGATTTGTTATGACTGAGAAGACACTGCTCAAATAAACTTCGTTCATTGATCCATGTTGCTATACGCAGTCACTACATACACCCAAACATAGATACATACCTGGTGAAATATTTTAACATATTCATATAATTACTATAATAGATGCAACTATAACTATATAAATGATGTAAATATCCAATAACGTTATAAATAAAGTAGATAGAGCCTTTGTAGTTTCATTGAATTGATTACAATTAGAAAGGTGGTCATGGTAATAGATAATCCAAACACGAACACCTCACCCAGGCTTGCATGGCTAGAGTTACTTGCATCAGGGATATTTCAGAAATGATTACCTTGTATTTTTAAGACTATATCTTGAATAGAATCCCCTTTTTTATGACACTTTGAAAATATAGATTAGGAAAAAAAATCTTACGAATTTTCAAAGGGATCTCATAAATATAAATACAAATTCTTCATACAACTTGGCTCATGAAAACATTATTAAAAACCATTACAAATGATACTATGATTTTATGATTTCAAAAACAAAAACAAATGGTGTGCCTCTAGTTGATTACATATGTAACGTACACTTCCATGCATACGCGAAGAATATACGTCGCAGTGTGCACTAGTCTACATGGAAACATACAAAAACTAATAACTGTTTCTACTTTTGGCACAAGACCAGAAATTATCCCAGTGTATTACTGGTACTTTATTTTATCGACCCCGTAAGGATGAAAGGCAAGGTTAACCTAGGCGGGATTTGAACTCAGATGATAAATAATATTACAAAAACTAATAACGTCACACAATATGACGAATTGGCCATCATATTGGTGAAATCAACATATCCGTTATGAATAGGAATCTGCTATCATGCCAATCCCTGTTTTAAATTCATGTATCCTAAAATACTTCGTCCCTAACTCCGAATATATTTAACAACGTCCAACAATAGAGAACATGTTTTCGAGAGAAAGCACATCGTCTACGCTATCGTTATGAACATCACTAACGTTGCAATGAAACAATAACGCCACCGTTATCAAATTTAACTGCAATTTTACCGACTTTCAATCAATATTAATGCATCGTCTTACGAAAGCGCTTGATTATGTATTTAATTCATTAATCTCGATATTAGAATATTTACGTATCCATGGCAATAAAAAGAAAATTAATCCACAGTTCACAGATATAAGGGTGCAGAGTTAAAAGTTAAATGAGATTCACTTATATATAATCAATCTCACCATATTTCATTTTGTAAACATTTCAATCAATATTCATTCAGGTAGCCGCCTTCTACATAATAGGTCTAATTACCGAAAGGTATGTACCCACAAATCATTCAATATCTGATGGTAGCTATTCTCATAAATCTAGTATTAAACATATTTTATGTGCCTATGTAGATAAATGCTATCCATAGTTGACGCCAAATAAAGAGACAAAATATATTTATAAGAAACCCAACGCCACTCAGCTATATGAACTCTGTAGAAGGTTAGTCAGAGATATAAGCAAACCCTTTATGAGTTTTTGTGCAATCAAATATTCGTGGTGCAACCAAAATGGTCAGCCCTCTGGAAATTAGAATTGGGTTCACACAGCCATGAAGAAGACAATATGAGATACGTAGGCAAGAGGAACGTGCGCGAAAACAAATGTTGACTACGACATTGCATATTTTGCGTTCACGTTTTAAAGTGGGAAGATAGAAAAATAGAAAAATCTGATGGGTAACAGTGTTGTATGAGAACATATGGAAATGTCTATGGTTGACTAGTTAAAATGATTAGACTGAGAGAGGTGAGAAATATGTTAAGAAGACGATTTGGCGTCAGAGATTTGGGTATACATGCAGAGGAAGCAGATACGGTGTTTTATGTGTGTAGATGCCATTGCATGCTTATGATGAAATGGTGGTAAAAAAGCAGACAAAAAAAGGCAATCGATTCTCAGTTATTTAACATGTTAACCGACATTTTAAAGATAATGGATTTGGATCCTAACTCTAAGTGGGGATGGTAATCATAAGAATAAAAAAAAGTTCCATTCATTTGTGTAGGTGGCAGCATCGATATAAATCGCTGAGACCGTATATTTCTGAGATATGGACTGTAAACCATTTTATACATGTAGCATCATAATCCTATAATCATTCGATGATCCATGCTTACATTCTGTAATTATACAACATAGTAAACAAGTAGATGATATTGTTATGTTGGGAATTATATATGCTTTAATAAACAACCTCGTCAGATGATATTTATTCTTATTCAAACGTCCCGGAAAATATAGTAAAATGACGATAAAGTATCATACGATTTAATCAAAATGAAGTATGAGAAAATTCTAGGAAATATTCTGAAGATATTTGAAATGCCAGTATGTTCTAATGGCAAAATTGAATTGCTTAAATCATATACGTATTTCTAAAATTAGTCGTCTGTCACATTATTTCAGCCAAAACAACGGTTTATTATGATATTGTTATTTATATAATGGTACCCATTAAGTGGAGAGACAGAATCAATCACGTTAAGATTTGTACTCGAACCATAAACAGATATAAGTAAATATGACGACAGATTTCAACTATCTGTCTCTTCATCCACGTCTACGCATAATACACAAACGTAGTCTAGTGCACCAAAACACATCTGTCAGATTGCTTTCAACAAATGAAATTCACAAACTCACTCCAGTCTTTTACTTTGATTTCGAAGATTACGCTTAATATATATGTTGTAATGGTAGTTTCAAATATATACTGAATAGTTGCACATCTCTGTAAAATTCAGGTCAATGAAGTTACGGTTGAGGCTTAAAGTACACTTACTTATCGATTACGACGTACGAAAATAACATACACTAGGGATTTAATTAGGTTATGTATAACAAATCGTCTACCTCATTATATTTTAATTTATTAATTTGCACACAATGCAAATGAATTTCTCTTCAGTTGAATCATGCCTTGTTGCAAGTTTTATGTTTCAGTCAAGCTGCAGCTTTTCTGGAGTAAATTGCAACTAATTATAAGTTTGTTGTGGCATAATGTTAGATTTTAGATTTTCAATTTAGTCTCTAGTTAAACAAATTACATAATTTTGTTATAAGCATATATATATATATATATATATATATATATATATATATATATATATATATATATATATATATATATATATATATATTGGATAGCTCAAAATTAATCGGTTTTAAGATGGATGTATATCAAACGAAATGTAATTTCAACTGTAATTTAGGACGATAATTTGTATCCTTCAAACATTTTCTATGGATTTTATTTCAGGACATGAATGCTTCAAGCAATATTTTTGAATCTATTGATTTGCAAAATTAGTAGAGCGTCATACTAAACCCAATAAAATATTTAGTTTCTCGCATCTAACTTCTGATATCAAATATCAATGAGGTGAAATCTGTCTTTCAGTCATTCATGATCGATAAAATAAAGAAGTATTGGTGTTTTAGAAGTGAATGTATCGTCTATTATTATTATGTTATTGTTTTATTGTTGCTGATGATGTTGTTGTTGTTCTTGCTTTACTTCTTGTCACCCTCCTTGTTCTTCTTCCTCTTCCTCTTCCTTTTATTCTCTTCCATTTCTCTTTAGTTACTTTCATCATCTTGTTATTCTTATTCATAAACATTTCGTTATTTTTATTGCTGGCAGAAAATCGTGAATTTCTTTGCTCCCGGATTTTCCGCTTTGTCTGTGTTGCAAGTGGTTTTGTTTGTTTTTGTGTTACTCTGAACATTTTAAAACGAGTATTTGTATCAAATTTTGCGTTCTCGTTCTTGCCCGGAGCGGAATACTTTTATAACCTTTTCTTTATTAGACTACTTTTTGAGAGTTCACACTGTGATACCATTGCAAAAATTAAAACAGCATTTTCGATGGTGCTAGTGGGAGTAGAGTTTCACAATGTAAACAAAACGCCTTTCACATTCACACAAGAATGAAATTCAATTAGGAGAAAACCGAATAAGTCTTTTATAGAAAACGATTTGAGAACGGTCGATTGTATCATCACAAACACGATGAAAAAAATCAATACTACTGACGTCATACTGACGTTGGTGAAACACACAAACACGATATGATAAAAAAAAAACAACAGAAGCAATAACACAGGTATCTAGAGAACAATATTAAACTCGACCTTCTTTCTCAATAGAAATAGGGCTGGTAAGAATTGGATTTAGAAAGAATTTAGGAAAGTCTGATGCATGGTCTGACCGAAAGAGTTAACGAAATAAGATACCTCTTGGAGATGGCGTTAGATTACCGAGGTGTTTGATATTATCCAGAGACGGAAATATGTTTATGAGCCCAGGGTAACGGGTTTATACCCTCAAGTTGAAAAATCCGCGTTTTATAATACACACAGAACAATAGTTTCCTCTGTTTCGTTAAAGTGAAATAGTTTCAGAAAATGTAGAAAAGCCAAACACAGTATATAATTGTAACAGCATATAGTAGACTCACTACATTAATCCAGACTCTATCGGAGCAGAGAATGGCGAGGTTATCTGCATAACCATACTGTCATGATTTTGTATGGAATATTTCCCTCACGTAGAGGTTAAAAAGAATTGGGGATAGTACCGAGTCTTGATACATTCCATTTCATATCGAAAGTGGAGTTTTCTGTTAATCTTTCGTCATCAGAACAATGATTTATCAGGTAAATCGCACCATGTGAGGGTCATGAATTGTTCTAAGTAATTTCAGGTTTACGGCGTAGTGTCACACAGTGTGCTATGCTACGGTGAAGTCAAATAAAACAATGCCAGACCTGTAGCCCTTATTAGAGCTGTCATCAGTCGTTGGTCAGCTTGACGATATGATGTACTGTTTTCAAACCAGGGTGAAGTCCCACTTGCTCATCTGGTAGTTGTAGGTCGAATATTGGTTCCAATCTGGAGAGACACAAGAGGGAGGTTGGTCTGTAGTGTTTTGAATGGACTTCATGTGTGTTTGGTTTCGGAAGGGCAATGGCAGTAGCCTACCACTAAACGTTCGGTCAGGATTGGCTGATAAATCTGCAAGAATATCACTCTGAAATCGTGGCCTGCAGTCTCAAACAATTCTAGAGTGGTGGAATTGTCAGGTTTCTATCCCTTACCTCTCATGAATTGATCATGGGTCCGTTTCCAAGCTTATGGGTATTGTTCTAACATTATGCTCGGGGTCTACAACTGGTTCTCCTGCCGGTTGGTTTTGTCCGTAAAATCTGTCCAGTCATTCTTTCTAGATGAATTCAATCAACATGCCTCAGAGCTGGGATCTGTCCATTCGGGGAGGAAGCGACTCTACATGGACTTCCGAGATACGCACTCTATCAATTAACGTTACTAAATGAAGTAGTATTGATAAATTAAAATTGGAGATATATGTTACTCAACATTAGGAGTTAAAAACTAATTTATTTGAATCTGCTAGAAAAATATTGGCAACAGAAGTGGTAAGAATAGTGCATGTTTTCGAATGCCTAGTGGAAAATTATTTTTGCTAATGTATTGTGTGAGCCAATATCTACTAGATTTTAAAAGTGATTCGATGACGATGAGATATTCGTCTTCAATTGCGTGTTAGTTTAGGAGAATTTTGCAGGAATTTCTTGGATGCCTGTTCCGATGCTCTGCTGCACATTATTACGCTTGGCGAATGTCCATTTCGGGAAGGCATACGTATGTTACGATTTCTAAACGGCAGTCACAATAAGCTTTATGTTAGATCGTTTGATAAGTGCGTTCTATCAGAACCTATGTCAATGATAACACAAAGATATAGATTAAGCAAAGGCCAAGATTGTGTATTCTAAATACGGCCATTTCCTATATTCTTTCTGTCAAAATCTTGTTATAACTTTCTTAGCATTTACCTGCAATCATAACAATTATAACAAGTTATTATATGCTTTTCGCATTGAGCTATTTTAAACATCGAACTAAAGAATAATATTTTCTTCTTCCATATTATAGATGTTGAAAACAAACGCGTTACATGTATTCTACTTAAATTATTTTGAATTTCTTTGTCGTGACATGTGGTGTATTGTATTGTTTGTCTGGTATTGAGTAACATACTTCTGACGATGTCAAACTTTGGCCGATCCATTTGTTTAATACGGTTTCAATTATTTTATTCTCATATCTATGAAATCACCAGAATGAACGTATTCAGCATTATCCTTTCTTCAGCAAATTTAATCATAATGACTGCAAGAACTACTGATAATACTATTTCCATTTGTAATTTAAATATACTTCCTGCTTATATCCTATGTTTGCCAAGGAAATTCGCATTTGCACATTCCCCAATGCTTTGGGTCTCTGGGTCAACAAAATAAATTATTATTACTCTTAATAATAATATCAATCCTATTCATTTCACACAATATACCGTTATATATAATACACAAAGTATATTGTATACAGATATATGCAGTTTCGCTTGAAGATACATACTGAATAGACTCAAAAGGTGAGAAACGAAACAGGAAGAAGTGTATGAAGAATAAGGCAGTACAACAATGTACTCACAATAGAGAAAAAAAACTATTTATAAACTGGATACGTTTCTCTTTTGTTGCTGATTGCAATGATGTGTGTCAGAATACTGGGAATTATATGATTTCACGGAAATTGGTACAGGATAGCCGTCTGTTCTTTGACTGCCCTAAATTTTTTCCCCTCTTCCTTCTTCCCTTAGTCTTTCTTTTCCTACTAATTGCCGATTCTGTGTATTTTCCATTATCTCCTTTTGTCTATTCATTTTGTATTTTTCTAGTCTATTTGTTTCAAAATCAACTTAAATTTTATATGATAATAACCATGTATGTGCATATATGTATAGCATTATCATAGCTACCAGGATGATGGTGTTGAAGATGATAGTGATGAGGATGATGATGAGTATGAAAATGATGAGGCAGAGGAGGGTGAGGAGGAGGATGTCCATTAAGACGAGGATAATAATGTTGCTGTTGATATATAATCATCACCATCATCATATATTTCAATTTATAGAGATTCCATATTATTTAGACCTCAGATGTAGTGTTTCTCTCACTCTCTCTCTCTCTCTCTCTCTCTCTCTCTCTCTCTCTCTCTCTCTCACTATATATATATATAAGGCGGTGGATTGGCAGTATCGGTAGAGGGTCGGACGCTATGCTTTCCAGCATAGTTACGTCCCTTTACGATCTGAGTTCAAATCCCGCCGAGGTTGACTTTGCCTTTCATCCTTACGGGGTCGATAAAATAAAGTAACAGTAATGCACTGCGTAATTGCTTGCCTTGTGCCTAAAGTAGAAACAATTATATATATATATATATAATTTAGTATATATTAAATTTCATACACTTAACATACAATTTCCCAGTGAGAACTACCTCTCTCTGTGTTTAATGACGAACAGTCTACATCGATTAACTTATAACTTAAGCCATGCATATATTATGCATACACTTGTTTCAAAGCATGTAGTACTGAATCATTTTAATTTTAGGCGTTGTCTTGAGAGTTATCCCTTGTTTTAGAGATCTCCCCATGCAATAAGACAATATTTCATGAACCTACCAATGTGTCCCCTTGTACCCGACGAGAGAGGCAAGTCTTATAACGGGTTTTCTATTATACAGTAGTGGCCATAATCCAACGCTGAAATTGAAGTTCGTTCACACATGTTAAGTGTATGAAATGTTAATGTATATTACATAAGCTCTCTTGTACCGTGTTGCCCCCTGGGGCCCACTTTCCATTCAGCCACCTGGCAAACTGGTCAGTCCACCACTGTATTTATATATATATATATATATATATATATATATATATAAACACAGACGCAAACGTGGAATGGAAACACATGACAATATGACAAAATATAAACAGAGAAGATCACAATCAGATCAACTACATCCAGATTCAATCTCTAAAGTATAGTTACGCGAGTCTCTAAAGCATCATATTGAATGCTAAATTGCATGTGTTGACAGCATAGTTGATGTTTTCACCGTTCTAACCCACTTCTGTTAAATGATATGCAAAAGAGAGACTAGACCCAAACCATTGGAATATCATTCATATCACACTTTGAATCAAATGACAAGCTGAAAATATACATCAACTAGCGCATTATAAGCCATATACTTCCACCTATAAAAGTTTGCTAGACATCATTCTGAAGTGACAAAAACTCAGAAGCAGACATGATAACAAAACACAGGTATCCATTAGGATGTACAAGATCGTCAATGAAAATTCTATTGGGGAATATATACAGTGCCTGTAATAATACCTCAAAGTACCTAGCATAGAATCTTTGCACCAAAATTAATCAGCAGTGACATCCAGGTCAGTAGGCAGGAGGCAACTAATAAACAGAGCTTGATACCATCGCCACAGTTGAATGGTCCGAATCGGAAGAGCTGTCCTGTGTTGCACAAGCGAATGCAGTGCTCATGGATTAAAAGTTAATCTAGAACAGCAAAAGAAAAAAAATATTATAGGATTTTGCCTGGGTGAATTTTGAGCATAGTAGAAAAAGGGAGAAAGAGATGGGGACAGAAAGCTGGGGGAATGGATCGAGAGAATGAGACATGATTAACATATCGGAACAAACACGATAATTAAATATTATGTCTTCATTACATTTTAAATAACAGAAATTTTGAATTAAAGAAATTATTATATTAAATACTTTTGTATATACTGAACAATACATCTTTAGATATTGATAGATATGTCTGGGCATTGTCATCTGTAGAAATATAAGGATTTGAATATTCGTAAGGATTTTTGAAGAGAACTCAAAGTAAAAGGTAATTAAGAGGAAATTCTTGATGCAGAGGGAAATGGGACAGAATGGGGTAAACTACAATAGACCCAACCGTATTGGAAGTTTAATTTCTTAATTTGTTGTCTTTCGAATTTATTTATTCAATTTCCATTTTCTCATATTTCACAGAATGAATTACGAATGCATATAATAATTACATTTGCCAAAAAGATATCATGTACTTGGCACAATACATGTTCCAAAATTAAAGTCACGGAAGAATTTATTTTTCAGCCCCAGCCAATATTTCACTTCCGATGTACTCAAGCCACGATGTTCTTTGATACATCTCTTAATATGTGTGAATGCCTATTGCTGATAATGCACAACCATTTTTGGCACAATGTCAAATGAGTGAATTTGGGCATTTGGCTGAAAGGTGTGTTGCCCCACTATCCTATGTGAATGAATATCAAGTAGGCCACTAGTTCTCCCCTCAAAAGTACAGGGTTTGCCAAAATAATTAAGGAGGGTAATGCAATCACATGATCACACATAATTGTGTTGACAAGGATGGGCAGACAAAAACATGGAAAACGGAACAAAGGCTAGAATAGTAACATCAACTAACTGAACGTTCGTAGATGTTTACTGCAATAAAGCACGTGGAATACGTAGTTCCTGTAAAGTAAATTTTCGCATAGCATATAATTCGCTTGGGTCTGATTCGGATTTCGAAAGAGGGTGCCTCTGTAAAATCGTTGGCAGCAACTTCAGTTAAGATCTAATCATCGCTAGGTTGGTATGTGCGGGAGAAGAGATTCGTCTATTCGGAAGAAACTCTAGAATCGTCAGAAACCGAACATCTCTAAAATGTGAAACACCTATCATAATGTGCAGAATAAATCCCTTTAGGCAGTCAAATTTCTTGTGGAAGCGCATCTCTCAGTGCTTGCAGCCAAATGCGAAGGAATTGTTGCAGTTGTTGTTCCCATTCTGAGCAATCTCTGATAAATTTCCTCAAGCATCATACGATTTAAAAAGTAGGGGTAATGAAAGCATTGATGATCCCAGTAAGCATGTGTTACGAAAATGTTGTTGGGCCTACGTCAACTATTCGGTGTAAATCATGAGGGAAGAACAGAGAAAAGGTGTTAGAATAATGGTATTTATGTTTGTGGCAACTTGAATCACCCTATGTGGTTAGCTTTTATTTTGAGGATTCGTTACTGGTTTCTTACTATTTATTAATACCTAATCAATGTGTACTTACTGTTTTTGCTACACACATCCTTTAAATCAATCCAAAATCCTCACCGTTTCTTGATTGGTAGTATGCCATATTTCATTATGTATTCGCCCTGAGGTCTTGAGACCAGATAGCCAATAAAAAAATGTATTATCCTAAATTGCTATTATAATACAGCTGTTGTATCTCATACGTAGAAAGCGTGATACACTATAATGTGTGAGAAAGATATATATATATATATATATATATATATCTTTCTTCCTTTCAATCTCTCTCTCTCTCTCTCTCTCTCTCTCTCTCTCTCTCTCTCTCTCTCTCTCTCTCTCTCTCTCTTCTCTCTCTGTATATATATATATATACATATATATATATATATATATATATATTTCTCTTTCTCACACATTGTCGTGTATCACGTTTTCTACGTATGAGATACAACAGCTGTATTATAATAGAAATTTGGCTCCCCTGGACATTCCGCGCACCACCTCACAGTCGGTGGCCTACTCCAATGCCACGGAACACCCGCAACTCGCATACAGACCCACACGCCCCCCGGCCTGAATTCCTTTAGCCTTCCAAAGCCATGTCCCCCCCCCCCACACACATATCTCCCACTAACACAATCCTCCTTTTCACCGCCCACCCCACCACCGACCACCCTCCCCCAACTAACAATACTAACATCCCCACCCCTCCCCCTATCACGCACACACCCACCTGTACATATATACACACACTCACACTATCCACACACCCTACTACCACCACTAACGCTCAGTCACACATCCACTCCAACCAACCACAACTAATAACACTAACATCGCCCCGACCCCACGCACACGAACACACACACCCACCCACACCCAGTTACACCACCCACTATACACACCCTACCACAACAGACCCCCACTAACACACCAGCATTCAATCCTTTCCCCACCACCAGTATACTAACACCCACTAACACCCCCTTCACCACACACACACTCATCCAAACACACACACACACCAGTACACTACATCCCTCCACTCTCCCCCACACCGTTTCTCTCCCTCTCAATGCTCCACCAACACCCCTTAACACACACAGACATCCCACTAACACCTCTACTAATACACACCCCATCCAACCGCATGATCCCCTCCGCACACACTAACACACTGACTTCCCCACCTGCCATTCTCCTCTACTGCTGCTATGCTTTCTCCTTCCTTGACCCTCTGACCACTTCTCCGCACACACAAACACGCAGTCCTCTCCATCTGTCATTCTCCTCTACCCTCATCCTGCCTTGACCCTCTGACCACTTCCTGTTGCGCGCGCAGCCCACATCTCCCCTCTTCTGACTACTTCAACCAACCGATTACACACCATCGGCCATCGTTCCCACTATCCACTCCATCACATTGAAAATATCCGGCAACTCTTCACACTCTCTACGGAACTACCTTAGTAAGTTACCCACGGACATACACTCACAATTCTTTTTCGAACCACCCACCTACATCCACAAAACGTATAAACACCAACACACACGTGCGTAACCCCACATATATACACACACAGCCTCCGGAAACCTCTCCAAAATTTTACCCTTCCCCATCCACACGCACACACACACCGACCTACACTCCACCCCACAAATACACCTTTTCCTGAACATGGAACCTCGTTCTTCCCCCAACTCTCACATTCACATACACACACACACACATACGTACACCTACACACATACACAAATACCACCTTCAGCCCTCCCCGCTCGGACACCCTGCCTCCCTCTCCCCATTCCACACGCCACCACCCCTACACGCCCCACACCCTTCCACCACTTGTTTATCTTCATGTTTATTTTTATGTGTAACCCTTCCACCGGTTTTCCTCCCTTTCCTCTTCCCCCTTTTTTCTAAATGTCTCTCCACCACTCCCCCACACACCCTTGGAACTGTCTTCCTACACACTTTTTCCCCGAAGAAGGGCTTATGCCCGAAACGTCGTTCCCCACCGCTCGTTCCCCACCGCTTGTTCCCCACCGCTCACTCTCAAGAGCGTGAAACTAATAAACCTTTGTTTGTACTGCCTGTCTGTTCCCGTTCCATTTCTCTCTCTCTCTCTCTCTCTCTCTCTCTCTCTCTCTCTCTCTATATATATATATATATATATATATATATATATATATATATATATATATAGAGAGAGAGAGAGAG
Organism: Eledone cirrhosa; assembly: GCA_964016885.1. Lineage (NCBI taxonomy): Eukaryota > Metazoa > Mollusca > Cephalopoda > Octopoda > Eledonidae > Eledone > Eledone cirrhosa. Next base: position 55,045,935 of record OZ024745.1, read on the forward strand.
AGAGAGAGAGAGAGAAAGATGGAGAGAGACTGAAAGGAAGAAAGATAGAGAGATTTGTTGGTGGTAGTGTATCACGCTATAGTAAGTTGAAGGTAAAAGAATCTAAGGAAATAAGAAAAAATAAGACTTGTTACGGTTGTTGTTGCCAAACCTCGTTTTTATTCTATACTATGAAACGCCTCTCTCTCTCTCGCTCTCTCTCTCTCTGCATGTGCGTGTGTGGAGGTGGGGAGAGAAGGAGTGTGTGCGTCTGAAGTAAATAGGGAACTATTTCTATACAAAAATAAGATTTTTCCTAAAATGATATATATTACATTCATTAAATTTCTTCGATTTATTGTATGGAGTTGCATATAATATAATATGAATATGTTTACATAACCTACAAATATGTCTTGAACCTTTTTTAATTATCCTTGGCATATTCAGGGTGTAAGATATTTTGTGGAGTTATTAGAACTCCGAACAAATCTTAAGCAGTACTTGGTCCGGTCGTTAACGAATTTTGTTCAAAATCCGCCGAGGCGTCCTTAAAATGAAGTACCAGTAACGCACTGTGATCGAGTTAATCGACTTTCCCCTCCCCAAAAAATTGTTGTCTTTGTGCCTAAATCAGTAATCATTATTATTAGTAGTATGGCGCGGTGGATTGGCGTATGGCGCGGTGGATTGGCGTATGGCGCGGTGGATTGGCAGTATCGGTAGAGGGTCGGACGCCATGCTTTCCAGCATAGTTAAGTCCCTTTACGATCTGAATTCAAATCCCGCCGAGGTTGACTTTGCTTTTCATCCTTACTGGGTCGATAAAATAAAGTACCAGTAATGCACTGGGTAATTGCTGGCCTTGTGCCTAAAGTAGAAACAATTATTATTATTAGTACCAGTAATACACTGGGTTATTGCTGGCCTTGTGCCAAAAGTAGAAACAATTATTTTATTGAGTACTGACAGATGCTCGTGGCATTTTACAAACTGTTCAATGAGATTTGGTCCCACAAAACAACACATACGTTCTACAGAATGTTATGAGTGGTGATAGCATAAGAGCAGGTCTATATTTCGCTTAGGAGGTATGAGCAGGCGCATCAAAATGACATTTATGTTGGGAATTATGAACAATGGTTGATATGACAGTGCTTCATAGAGGCATTAACATTTGAGACAAGCTATACAGAAATGGAAGTACCAAGAGCTGGACCTAAACGAGATGCAAACAGAGCGACAGATCTCTTGGATGCTAATGTCCATTGCTTATGACGAACATCTGTAATTTCTGAAAGGTATGTAAGAACGGCAAGAGTTCACGACTGAATGAGCTATGCTGAGTATGCATTTCTAAGTAATAAAGCCTTTTAGTGCCCGTGCTCTGTGATTGTCGTCTTTATTTTTATGTGTTGTTCTCTATGTAATAACGAAAAATAACAGCCCCTTTCACCTTTTGGAGAACTGTTCCTAGTTGACAATTATTGTGTTCTATTGCTATCATTAATATTTGAAATTATCTTTTATGTTTATAGATTCTGTTTTCACTTCAACGATGTCCTCTTTCGTTTACTTCATGTAAACTATATTCGTGTGTTGTTTTGTCATTGAATGTTCCCCAATATCCTGGGCCTTTTGACCAAAAATACATGAAAAAATATTATTGTTGTTATTTTGCTGATGTTACCATTGATGCTACTATTGATAATATTTCTGTTATAGCTTTGCTTGAATAATTTTGTTTGTCGTTGTTGTTGAGATTAAAGACGGTAACAATGATAAGCATGACAATTTTTAAAACTAAATTAAAACTAATGATAGAAATGTATATTATTAATCTTTAAAATACACACGTGTAAAGGAATTGCATTGTCTACATCTAGAATCTTACCAATTGACTGTATTATCTATTTAATCGATGTATGCTATATGGCATGTTGAATTCTCATCACATTCACTGAGTCTAGCATCCAGTACATAGTTACCAAAATCGATTATCTCACCAAACGATCAGCATGTAGGCCAACAAGTGACTGAAGCGTTCGAGTATGCTGTACTATCTAAACATCAACTTCACATCATCTCAACCACTTGGCTAGCCAAACAAACAAGTAATATTTCTGTACATATATGTGACATATCAAATTTCAAACCATATTTGCATTGTAGCTAGCGCTGAATAATCACTCAGTAATGCTATTTATTTCAACGTAGTTATGGGACAAACATCGAAACAATAATTCCTGGGATGATTTTATACGCTGATGTTAGATCCTTAGCATTTATTATTTCATGTTTTTAACATTATATTCCTTATTGATACGAAATACGAATAATAATGCTGTTACGTGCCATCGTACAATATTCATTTACCACGCCACTCAATGAATAGAGTATTTATAAGTTGAAAATAATATATTAAATGAAAATCATTTATTTTTCCTTCCGGCAAACATTTGGTGGAATTTGAACTTGAATAATGACAAGTATATTCGCTAGTTTTTCATTTGTTATGCAACTGATTTTTATAATCAATACACATATTAGATTCATACGATTTTCCTATTGATTTACAAATAGATACTTAACCATGGTTAACATTCAGTGTATGAATTATAATAATCATTTTGGAATTCTAAAGGCAATTTACAAGAATATTAATTCGAAGAAAATTAACTTCATTAAGCTTCTTAACGTAAACTAGGGAAATAAACACTTCAAATATCAAAGGTCAACTCAAAATATAACGAGACATCAATATATCAAAGTTTTGTCCGTCAACAATTCAATTACTGTTATTGTTGAGTGTATGAGTGAATTTACTTCTTTTAAAGGGAACTCAATATTATTAAATATTAGCGTATACAACTAGAATCAATTAATACGCTGGGGAAATATATAAATTATTGCACATCACATTTACGTCGGATGGGAGACATTTGATAAAAGGATTACTGGTAAATGAACGATGACTAATTTTAATGATGATCATCGTATGTATGGTACATATCAAATTAAGTATATTTCAGTTACATTGTCATAAATGATATGAAATGGGTGCATGCATGCATTTGTTAATGTTTTCGGGCAAACTAATGTGTCATTAAAACATATAGTTAAGGCTAAACACCCAATCTTTCGTTTTTTTGTTTAATGAAGTATGGTCCGAATAGAGGTATAATAATTATGTCAGGATGAGCAGGCATATAGATATCCCATCATTGCCTTGTGTAAAGCAGTTTAGTCGAAACCATCTCTATATAGCACCCCTCCACAGAACATTAAACTACCCAAGCAAGATAGATATATCACACGATGCATATAAAAGGAAAAATCAAAGACAATTATGCAACGAATTAAAGTATGGAGGAAACGAATAAAAGCTTCTACGCCCTAGGTTGTGGGGTGCTTCGGCCTCGTTATCATATGCTGCAACAGCAACACTGACTTACGGAACTCCTTCAGAGGCGGTATGCTCTTTTTTCAATTTTGCGGAGGAAATCGGCAGTCTGAAGACCAAGAAAACCAGATGTCTTGAGGGCAACCTGCATGAAAATGAAGCTGTATGTCATACCACGGAATTTGTTAAATATGCTAGGGAAATTATGAGCTTAAAATCTATCCGCCTAAACGAAAATATTTCCCCAGATGTCAGTGTGTACGACGGAATGTCAAACTAATGAAAAAAGTAAGCAGTTCATATCACATAATATTTAGGGAGCTTATTCTTCATGACATCCTACTTGGGGTGATACCTTCCTCACTAATCATAATACAAGACTGATTATCAGTAAATAAATAAGCCAAATTATATATCCCGAAAAGGGATAGCCACTCAAAAGGGATATCCACTCACATCATTTATATTTCCATTCTATACATTAGATCTGTATACATTTCTGAATGATATTCTGGATATTTGAGGTTTTGAAAACATAAATGCTTCTATACTACATCGATTATCATCAATAAAAATAAATAACCTTTGCATAGCTCTATAAACTTGATAAATTTGATCCCAATGATAAACATTATATGATTTTGATAAAGGCGAAGAGTTCCATTACCAATATCCTGAAACACAAATAAATAAATGTCCACTGCGTTTATCTACAATCCTATTTGACCAACATTATCTCAGATATTCATTGAAAGAAAAAGACCACTTGAATATGCTGTGCTATTAAACTACTACGAAGGAGACAACATTGACTAACATTTAAACAATAAGGTTATATACAAAGGGGGATACTAACGCTGAAATTCAATATAGCAGCGGATTGGGGAGACACAGACTCGAGTTAAGTTCAAGCTATCCAAACATTTCCTGCTGAAATAGACAAAATTACTGGATTGTTTAAAATCTATTTCCAGAAAAGTTATTGTTTGTGTATAATGCTTAGCACCTACTCAGCACTTGATAAAATAGACTTATAACAAGCTGATCATTATAAACGAATAAGAGATGCGTATGACATTTGGCTAAAATAATAGACCGCACAATTGAAGTAAGTGAATATATATATATATATATATATATATATATATATATATATATATATATATATATATATATATATATATATATATATATATATATATATAAACTATATATAGGTGTAGGGTGGTTTTGAAATTCAAAGAAAATGTAGTAATCCCAAACGCACAATTTTGCTCTGATTCCAGTTGCTTGAAATAAATGTTTGCTTAGTAAATTGCGTACAATTAGATAATAACCTATTTCACATGGAATAGTTTGCCAGATATTGTTTACAAGACTATTTCGTGCCCAAGGACGGAATGTGAGTGTTACGGCGTTCGATTCTCATTTGTGGATGCTGGTCAATATATTCTGCACATAGCTGCCTTTTACACGATTTGCTAAGCAGTTATATATAGCAATCGTCTGATGAGGATTTTACCAGATTTCAACTGATAACTATATATATATAAAACAGATTGAGAGAGAGAGAGAAGTAAATCTGATATTATCGTAACGCAAAAACTGTAGGAAAATGCACATTAAGTAGAAACATACAGTGAAATATGTAGGTAATGTATTTTGAATAAACCAAGCTGATGTATGTATGTATTTATATATATAAACTTATAAATGAAATATATATATATATATATATATATATATATATATATATATATATATATATATATATGAGTATGTATGTGTGTCTATAGAGTAAATGTCTGTCTAGAGAAAAGAAATAGAATACTAATGTGAATGACGTGTGATGGAAAAAATATTGCGCACGATGATGTAAACAGATCAATAGATATCTGAGATATTTGGATGGTATCTAATAATACAAGACATTTTCTTGCGAACACGAACGTTTACAGAAAAAAAAAGATATTACTTAGCCATGAATGCGTATATGTGAGAACGTATGTAAGTCTGTAAAAACTGCCTTTATGTATATATGTATATATATGTGTGTATTGTTGGTGGGGGACAGATGTTGTATATGCACATATATATATATATATATATATATACTTACACAAACACACACACGCGCGCACAGACACACACACGCGCACACACACACATACACACAACCACACACACACGCGCGCGCATACACACACATATATATATATACATACATATATATATATATATATATATATATATATATATATATATATATACATTTTTTAATGAACCAAATTTATGTATATTCCGTAATAGACAGAAAACGTAGACACAAAAATCTATTAAGAAAAATATAAAAATGTGTTTATGCAATATAATGGTACACACAAAACAAAACAAGTGCAAACATATACACGAGCACTAAAGCAAATACGTAGAGAAAAATGATGTGCTAGACTATATTACATCTCAACTGTACTGCTGTAAGAGCACTAATCGATATGTAGAATATATATATATATATAGTGTATAAACTTTCATTTTTCATAGGCAGTTATACGTTAATTTAATGTACAGTATATTTATGTGATATAAGGGAAAGGGGCAGCTTAACAGATATTTGCGCTCAACCTGTTTGATATAATATTATATAATTAATACCTGGTTAATATTCAACCTACGACAACGTCAGAAAAGCAATCCAATGCAAACCCCAAACCGTGTATCTGGAAGAACTGTAATTGCAGGCAGCCCTTCAATGAGGAAATGTCTATTCAAAGAAAATGTATTTACTAATGCAAAATTTACAGTTGGAATGATACAAATAAGGACGTGCTACTTCTAAAAGAAAAAAAAGAAAGATTTTCTCTACACAACCATTCATTTTAAAACACGGATTGGAGAAAATCTACTATTATTGTTAGGAATGTGTAGGACCTAAAACGTAATCATATCGTCTTTAAACTACCTGAGACGAATTTTTATGCAACACAGCCATATTAAGTTGATCGGTGCAACTGAGAGCGTTTCACTTTAGAAATATTAGAAATGTTCTCATTCATGGCACGATAGAACTTTTAATTGCCACCATAAAACGCAACAAAATTTGTCAAAATACTATTCACTATATCATAAGCACCTACCTCCCCAACTCCTCCTTTATCTCACCCTACATCTATACAATCGTTCTATACAATCAGATGAAAATAATAGTAAGTCTCTTCTACATTACCTTCAAATAACAAATAAATAATTACACGTACCTTGAATATATTCTTTCAAAACAATTATAATCTACGCCATTACGCATCTCTATATCTAATAAAATAATTACTTTTAACCGTATCTCGAGATTTCTAATCACAGGAAGAAATCTCCTCCTAGTGACAACAATCTATTGTGCCCTACAGTAAATGGTGTTATTCAATTGTCTCTATACACATCTTTCTTCCGTCTATCTTCCTTTTGCCATCAATGAAATTACCCCACATTCCTCACTTTACGCATACTCTCTCTTTAACAAATTGCCTTAAAATATAACTACAATCATTGCTACTCCTAAACCTCTGTGGACTTAAATACAATCTATTGTTTATTTCCAGGTTCGCCACCCATCCATCTTACAGTAGAGGGTTGGACACCATGCTTTCTAGCATAGTTACGTCCCTTTACCGTATGAGTTCAAATCCCGCCGGTGGTTAACTTTGCCTTTCATCCTTACGGGGTCGATAAAATAAAGTACCAGTAATGTACTGGGTAATTGCTGGCCTTGTGCCTAAAGTAGAAACAATTATTTTACATCTCAATGTAAAGGGCGGTGGATTGGCAGTATCGGTAGAGGGTCAGACACCATGCTTTGATGCATAGAGTTACGGCCCTTTCCATTCTGAGTTCTAATCCCGCCGATGTCAACTTTGCCTTTCATCCTTACAGGGTCGATAAAATAAAGTACCAGTAATGTACTGGTTAATTGCTGGACTTGTGCCAAAAGTAGAAACAATTATTTTACATTCCAATGAACATATATGCATTTACGTATTTATTTGTTTATTTTTATACATGCATCTGTGTTGTATACATTTGCATATAAAGTGTATATCAGCGAATATATGAATAATTTCTCTAATTAAACAAATATCTTTATCCACTGGGTTCAGGTTTGATCCGTTACACTGAAGATGTGCGCAGGGTGATATTGCATTGTACTACAGTAGATTATATAACAAACTTCATGCTGTAGAACATTGCATAACTGCACTGAAACAGGTGTTAGTAACTCTCCTTCATTAATATAATGGCCTTAATAGAATAGACTTGTTATCACGGATTTGAGAAATTACCATATTGGTGACAGGTACATATAAGAACCCCAAAACTGCGATATGGTTAGAGGAAAGAAAAAGAAACATATTGCATCGACTCTCGCACGGGATAACAAAGGAAACGTTCAAACCGTATATGTATGCCTAGTATATATATGCATACATACACACACACACGCACGCGGATACACACACATGCGCGCGCACATACACACACACACAAAACATATATATATATATATATATATATATATATATATATATATATATATATATATATATATATATGGAGAGAGAGAGAGGGGGGGAGGGAGAGAGAGAGAGAGAGACATAGAGAGATAGGTCCGTACGCGTTTCAAACACATTTCCGTACCATTAATAAGAGGAAATTATATTTAAATAATGGAGTCGATTGGATGAGTAATTATACATTCATATAGATATAAAAAAATATATGAAAAAAAATGTTATTCATGTCGGCGTTGTTGGCCAATTTCATTACCTGTGTTTATGAAAAAATTTTAAAATATGCTGAAACGTTTAAAAATCTTTATTGTTTATTTCCTTAATCCGTTCGTGTGTAATAAGGAGTGTTTGTTATGTAATATAATTAGAGCGCCATCTCTGAAAAGCTGAAAGCCACGTGTCACAATAGGATCCCTGGGGTATTTAACAGATATAACCCGAAGAATTTACAAACGAGCCTTAAGACACACACATTCGCATACATACACATACATATGTATATGTACACCTACTAATGAATGTATGTATATATAGCATATTTTGTATGGTCTATTCATATTGGTCAACGATCGAAAGTTGATTGTTTAAATATAATACATGGCTGTTTTGTATTACTGCTAAGTGATTTAAAGAAATTTTTTAAAGGTTCTTCCTCTGTTTAAGGCGGCGCCCATGTGTGGATGTGACTCAAATATTATAGGAAATAGCAGGTGATTGTAGATGAATGTTAGTGATGTAACTAGTCTGTTAACCTGAATCGGTCTCTCTTAAGTAGCATAGTCTTAAGTTCGATCGGGTAATTCGTAGATAAAACGAGCAATCAATATTGCATTCTAAAGGAGGTTTTGATGGATGGAAAGAGAGTGTCTGTGGCATGATTAATTTTTGCATAAAGCTGATTAAACATATTAACAACAGTGAGTAATATCTGTTATAATAATAAAATAAAAATAAAAACATATACGATGTATACTGCCATTGCATTGAACAAATCTTCCTAATGTTCGAAAATCCGTCATTTAAGCTTTATCAATCGGCTTATATGCTCAGATTATGAAACCATTTTTCATAGTAAATTGTGCATTGAAGCTGTTAATTCTAAGTTAACTTAATATTCAAAATTCTTAAGTAACTCAACAGTTCCAGATATATATTCGTAAACCTTATAGAATAGAAAGGAGTGGAGAGGCGGACGGTATATAGCATGTATAAGATTACATAAAACGGATGAAGTTGTTCATATTTTCCTTCTCCAAGAGCTTATATGCTCAGATTATTAGACTATTTTCCACAGTAAAAAAAAAACAAATATGTGTTAGAGCTGTTGTATCCCATTTAACTAAATATTCACAATTCATAAATCGTTCAACGATTCTAAAACATATTGCTAGAAATACATTACTTGAATCTAAGAAAAACGTAATGTCTTAGTTAAACTCAGGTTTGTGCAATGATATCACAACCGGCAGCTGTGAATTCAAAACCTACGAATGGTGCTGTCCACCTTCTTTCCGGTCCCCATCGACTTAAATGCCCGACATAGACTATTCATTTTCAGAGTAAAAAAGAAAATAGCACCAAAACGTGGTTTGAAATTGCATATTTAGTTACTATAATATACAAAATTCGTTATTCGCACTACAGTGTTAAAAATAATGTGTATATTTGCCTGATTAATAAAACTTAGAAACGGGAAATGTATTCAGTTTCAGTCCAATGCAGCAGTAGCAGAGCCACACGGAGTACGACAGGTATGATTTCGAGTTCCACGAATGTCGCTTTCCAATTATATTCTGTATCTATGACTCATATAACAATAACTATTTTTTCGTAGGTATATATATATATCTGTTAGACACGCAGTGACTAACAACAGAATGTTTTAAGTCTGCCGGTCTGACATATATGTGTAGCTTGTCAATAATAAATTCAAGGGGTGTCTCTGGCCGTGGTGATCGCTGCCAAACATGTTTTGTAATGTATCGTCTTATTGGCTAATCAACCAACGAGAGTAATTGTTGCTCAAAAGCCTTCGCCATTTTGTTTGCACGTTTATTTATCGTTTCGCTTTCGAATCTTCCTCCTGTATTTCATCGTTTATCATCAAAATATTTTTCTCGGTTTGGTAAGTTATATTGTTAATTTATATATGATTTTTTTTTATTTATATTAACTATTTTTTTTAGTTCGTTATAGCATGCTTATAATATTGGTTGTATCATATTTACTTATATATGTGTCCATATTATTGTTCGTTTTATGTTAGATTATTTTATTATTATTATGTTAGATTATTTTTTTATTATTATATTAGACTATTTGAATGTAATATTTTATTTTTATTAATTCAACTATAACAATTATTATGTAAGATATATTTATTTATTATTGATTGTTTTTTGTAGTTGTTTATATTAAAAGTCAGAAAATATTTTTATACATCTGACAATATTATTTATAAGATCGTTTATAAAATAACAATTATATAATATAATTACATTACAACGATAATTTATTATTAATATATATCATGTTTAACTAGAGTTATTACAAGCGTTACCTTAAAAAATATTAAACTAGATCTGACAAATGCACAAGCTCAAAAGAGCCACAAAATGTTATAATAAACCTTCAAAAGTGTGGGACTAGAATTGTTGCTCAAAAATATTGTAATCATTATCTATCGTACACACTGTGGCATCCTTTTATAAAAAAGAGACTCATAACGAATTCAAGACGACACGATAATTATTTAATTGAATTTATAATATAGAATTCGGTTTAAGTGCATTTCGTATTACTCATTAATAAACATCTACTATGATATATTGAACATTAGCTTAAATAATTATCGGGTCGTGTTGAGTTCATTATGAGTCTCTTTTTTTATAAAAGGATGCCACAGAGTATACGATAGATAATGATTACAATATTTTTGAGCAACAACTATAGTCCCACACTTTTGAAGGTTTATTATAACATTTTGTGGCTCTTTTGAGCTTGCGCATTTTTCAGGTCTAGTATATATATATATATATATATATATATATATATATATATATATATATATATATACATTGTTGGGTCCCTTCCTGTCCTGAAGAGACTGACGAGAACAGCATCCTTCCAGTCTTACGGTCTGCATTCTTCAACTACACCAGTTGCCATATGTTATGTAACATATCGTTTATGTTAGGACCAGCATCTTACCATGTTAGGTGCTATGCCTATGTTTGTTTGTTTCACTGCAGATTCAACCTCGTCCATAGTCGGAGGGTCATCGTGGTTGTAAATGATTTGAGATATCATGCGGAGGCTCTCTCGGGAGTAGCGCAAGAGGAATTCTTAGAATCAATCTTATTACGAGTCGCATTTTATACTCGACCTTTCAATAATAGGGATTATTCTGAGTCAGATTTCTCTAGCCGACGGTCCTCGGGTATTCGTGTTTCAGGTGGAGCAACAATATCCAGCTGATACCTGTGGAACACTTTACAGATAAGAGCAATTCGACGTTCAGAAAGATTTGAACCTTGTACATGCGATAGCGTGCACACGCTCGAGGACACAAATTTCAAAGGTGTCATGAAAGATATATTCGCTTCAGCGTTTGTCTTATTGTTACTTCATTTTCATTACAAGTGTTTTATGTATACATGAACAACCACCAACAACAAGTTGCTGACCCTTTCAGGTCCCTCTTGGATAGCAGGAGAGCAGTTCTATGACTGGAAAGAACTGCTCAGTCTCTCGAAATTCAAGTGAGTCGTACCATTGCCTACCTATTTGTTTGGAGATAAAACGACCAATATCCCAGTTCGCCTGCCTGTAGGTTTGCTACACCATAATCCAACATTGTTTAGCCTGTACACACGATAGCGCTCACGAACGCTGCACGTATTTTGAATGTGACTTAATTTTTTATTCGGTCAAGGTTTAAGAACATCATATGCGTGAATATAGTGGACGTGGCTTGCATTGAACCACGCCCCACTTTCAAATAATACACGTAGGAAAATCCGATCGCACAACATACATTTGGACGACCAGCATCTGATCATGTTTAGGTCCTCTATCAGGGTTTCACACTTCGAGTAAACGTTCGTATGGCTGTTGAACCTTCTGCACTTTAGTGGATTTCTATTTTTCCTTCCGCAGGTTGTCTAAAGTATCCTCCTCCTGAGCAAGCTACCATAGTGGGGTTGGCAGTTTAATCACTGACGACAGGACGATGCGACAGGCTCCACTAGGCTACATGTTAACAGTAGCACTCGCGAGCGACTTGGGATACATACAGAGATAGAAACATAATATATATATATATATGAAAATGTATAAATGATTTAGAATAATGAAATCGGAAACATAATTTCCTGAGAAAATGTCAACCTTTGGATAAATAAATGATGTGATTTACATATTCTCTGATTTTGCATTCCTCCATCATTCCCTATATATGTTATTAGCTTGATATTACTAAATACTCCTAGATCAAGAGATTCCTCGGACCAACGGCTTATTGTGTGTATAGTCTTTGGCAATTCTCATGCTGCAGGACATGTGATTCTGAGAGAGAGGAAAGGGAAAGGCCAGAGAGGCATATGGAAAGAGATGGAATCAGAGGAATAATGAATTCCGGTACTTGACTGGTACTCCATTTGAAAACAATCAGACGTTTGAAATGTAAAGGCTACGTTGCCATGATTTGAATACAGACGGCAACAATGTAGATTTACCGCAATACGATTCGCTGAAATTCGGGTATCCTTAGTCTTATAAGTACGCATACATTAAGATATTTATGTAAACTGTATTCATGTATACATGCTTACGTATAATACACACACACTCTCTCTCTCTATCTTTCTTTCATCGTCACTATTTTTAGATATATATAACAACCACACACATATACGCATATATGCATATATACATGTGTGTGTATTTGTGCGTCTGTGATTGTGTGTAAAGGGAAATAAATCATGCTACGGGCATTTGTATGGATTAATATTTATTCGATAAAATAGGAATTATCATAGTAGAGAGATAAAATTTCAACGTTTACATCTTACGGATACTGCTCTCATTCTCTTTTAATCGAATGTTACTAAGAAAGTGACCTTCATGTTTTACATAATGTTATTAAAGGACTGGTATGTTACTGCCCTTTACACTTTACACTTTCTACAGTCTATTTTCCGTTTCTCTTCTTTCGTTTTAAGTTTTAACCTTTTAGTTATTTACAGAATTTAGTAGGATTAATGCTGTTACTATTGTATACTGAAGCCTACAAATGTCAGCTTTTTCTTCGGGGAATTTATCTTTGGAAAGGCATATTTTGAAAAAATGCATAGGTAGTTTTGTAATTATATTGTGCTGTAACTGATCAACATTTTTCTCGACTGAATCATATAATGTCTCTGCTGACATTGCGAGTGGTTGCCATTCGTTAGTCATTTATTTAACAATGTGTTAAGGATTTCTATTACATATTCTTCATGTTATATCCATGGTAATATAATAGAGAATATCAAAACAAAAGAAATTTCTGCATTTAAACTGATTGCAGTATTTAGAAAAGATCCATTATTATCATGCCTTACATGTGGAAATGCTTTCATAAATGTAGATCATAAATGTACTTGATAGACCATTATTTTGATCGATCGCTTTGAAATCAATAACAGTTAGAGACTGACTCCCAGCTTAGTAATTATTATTCATAAAAGAGGAAATAAGATTAAAAGCTAAGGAAGCCTAGAAAAGCGTCGGTCTTTCAAGAAAATGAAAAAGAAATACATGTTACTACAGGAATAGAATTAGAAGTATTTGTGGCATACAAACATGGTTGTATTGTCATTAGCAGCCTCAGAGAAGTTATCTATGCAGCACAGAATATCAAAATGAAATGTGAATGGGCATTCTATATATAATACCTGCTACAAAAATAATTGCATATTTTAGATCAAACTTGTAGCGGATCTGATTCTATTAAAATTTATTGATAATTGCACACGCCATTTCGTACTTGATTAATACAGAATTACAGTCACCGAAATATAACCTCTCAGAGGACATGTTTTGATTTTTCTCAACATTGAGAAATAAGGTATCCGCCTTTTATTCGGATGCGGAAATCTATCCAAACTCTTGCAAACATGTGACGGTAATGGAAACATTTGAAACGGTAATGAATGTGCCATGTAAAAATGATCAAGTCCGAAGAACGTTTACAAAATCGAAAGCGCCCAGTATCCAAATACTGACATATACTAACCCAGCGGCTACTGACTCGAATAATTCTATGGTCGAGCCTGTGACAGTAGAAACCTACAGTATTCTTGGCCCCATACCTCATACGCACAGCGATCGTGTACGTGCTGGCTATTCCTTCGTGCGAGCCCCGTGAGATATAGTCTCTGTTCAAACCCATGATCTTCACCACTCACCGGGTAAATGTTTTCTACATCCTCTCTACCAGGGCCACAATACGTATTTCCCTTCGAACAGTGGGTGGTAAACGCAGATAACGCACACATGGAGTAGACTTTCCTCTTTCGTCTAACGGAAATAAGATCGAACAAATAATACAAATGAATTCTAATTAAAAGAAAGTACTTTCTTGTTGGGCTTTACGTATTCTGACCATAATTCTGATTTTAATTCAAACTTCAACTTTCATTTTCTATTTCCACTAAACACACACATGCGGACCCCCCCCCCCCCCCACACACACACACACGACGCTATCTACACCCCAAAAGGAAATTTATACCATTTTAAACAAGTTTTATCTCGTTTTATTGGATGTAATTCCTTTCAACTCACAGCTCAACCTTCAAGTCACAAGTCTATCCTTCTCACACCAGCTCTATTTAGTCATATCACACTTACGCAAGTCTGGCCTAAACGGCGGGCAAAGGCAACGGTTACACAACCAAATAGATTTATACATATTTATATATATATTAATTTCTTACACTTTATATAATTCTATTTTTAATGGTATGACTTTAAATTTTTATCTGCATGTTTTCACTTCTCTATTATCTCACGTTCGTTTGTATACCCCCTTTTGTCTGTGTTTCCCGAACTCTATTGCTAGCATTATTTTACTTTGCTGTATTGTAAATTTCATTTCGACGTGCTCTTGACTTCCAACTTACTCTAGGTCATCTTCATTGCAGTCAGGGGCAAACGTACATAATAAATCTAACTAATTTACATCATCACATCCAGACCTGATTGAATTCTTATATGTCTTAAACAAAATAAATAAAAATCTTCTGATTCTGACTATCACTGCATTTGATGAGTAAATAGAACCTTGATACGAAGGTGATGGTAATCGATAACTGCTCGGTCATGGTCAGATGTAAAAACGCGTGTTATATACGATTACGTATACAGTAAAGTAAACTGAAACTGACCTCCATTATCAATATAAGCAATCAGCATATTGCACCAACAACAAACAGATGTTGGTCTTAATACACACTTCTAAATAATCAATTTAGATAAAATCATAGCGTACTTACAAAGGTGCCACCTGGAGTAGTATGTTGAACTCACACACTTGATATATTTTAAAACATTTAAATACCCACACGAACACGCATCCACGCGTATACACGAATCTTTACTGAATTGATGATTTACAAATAAAAGTGTCAGCAAAATAGTGCTTTATTATTTTCTAATATATCCTAAGAGTCTTCTAAGAAACATCGTATGGGAATTTATGAATAAAATTGATTAGTTATAAACAGTTTAAAACACGAAATAGGAATGAAAATTCTGTTGCAAGGCCATTTCATTTATAACTTAAACCTGTCATACTATTGTTGATAAATCATTGTATCTCTAAACGTTGACGTTAACCTATTTTATTTCTCAGCAAATAGAACACTCATTTTATTGAAAAGTACGTAGAGAATATATGTTATTTATTGAGAAGTTTCTTTTCTATTTTCTAGTCTAATCTCTTCATTAAATATATAGAAATACGTGAATGAAAACATTTTTAAAAAATGCCTACTCAATGTATTATATCTCCCCTATTGATATATTTACTAACATATATTTTATGTATTTTATATACAGTTTGAATCATCAAATCTTTCATCTTTTCTATTTAAAAAGAATAAAATCGCTAATTGCTATATAAAAGTGCGTATCAAATATTTTACCATGAATTTGAAAAACACACTATTTCGTTTAGATGCAAATTAATATTCTGATAGTCTTGCTTTGTTAAAGGTGAATGTGTGAAACAAACTGAATGCATTAAAAAGTATATATATATTTGGAAAATTATGAGTTTTTAAACATAAGCTCAAAACAATGCATTTAGTGGTTAACACATGATTACAGGGACTTTACAACATTATCAATTTTCAGGCTATTGTATGTCACTGATTCGGCATAGATTCAGGAATGAAAGTAAGTAAATAAAATCTGCGAATTGATTTAAAATTCACTTCATATATTTTATATTTGAAAAGAAAAGAATAAAAGCACATGCATATTAATCAAGAATATATAGGAAGGTTTTTGCCTTTTTATATTAGCTACAATATCTCTGTATGTTATTTACCTTACCGTCGATTACTTGGCTCTGCAAATATAATTAAATCAACTGTGACTTTATTGTCCAATATAATGCATTTTTACAGCAATTGGTGAATGCATCAGAAATTGTATTGAATTTACAGTGAACATATACATCGCAACAACGCTTGGCCAAAGAATACTAAGAAAGTAATGTTGTTGAGTATTTATATACAGTATATAATTAATTGTCATGTCTACGAAATACTCTCCTAGGAACAGTAGCCAAACCACATCATATCGAATTTAACTGCTTTCAAAACGAATGCATTCTCTGATTTAAACATACATGATGTTCCTTGCAGGAAAAGAATTATTCATACAGAGAAGGTGTTCCCTAAACAAATAAATCAGGAACAAGAACAAGTGACGCAAGACCAAACATCAACAAGATCGCTTTCGGGCGAAAACTTGATTGCCCCTATGTTAGTCTTAAATACAAATCGAATTAAGGGTCCTGAGTAATCATGTTTTTCAAGATGAGATGGTGAGCAGCTAAAGATATAGAGTGACATGAACACCGTATAAATAAAATAGTAATCTATATTATGAAAAAAGTATTGTAGAATAGTTATTTTAATAGGAATGAAAATAAATGAATATAAGATAATTATTTTGATAAAATTGAAACCTACGCAAACTATGCACGAGTGTGATGTGTTAATACACATTCCTACCGTGCAACACAGTGCCTAATTGAATTAATAGTAGTGGGCATGTTTTGCTGTTAGTATTATGCAGTACATCCACACATCAGAAACAATCATTGATTTCTATGATTAATATTATAAGAGGTTTCTAATGCGTTGTCAAAAATTTCAATCAAGAATCCTGAGGATAATTTTTGCAATTACTTCCTAGGATAAATAATTAACATCACTGTCACTGAAAAAATGTAAACGAAAAACTAAATGAAATTACTTTAATGTATCTTAATCCATAGTGACATAACCCGTCGTTCAAAGCTCTCAAATGTTTACAATCCAAGCGTATTGGCTGCTTGAATACACCTTTAATTAAACTGAAGATGAAAATAAAATTAAAAAGGTAGTCACATAATTATTCGTGGTAACACAACTTGTGTTTTCTTTAAAATCTTCTCTTCAAATAAAAAAAACAAGTATCAGAACAAAACGTTAACATAAAAACAATGAGCAAAAAGAAAAAAAAAAATAAGCAATGCATTATTAGGATTTAAGGTGTGTATGATGTAAACGTTTACAAAATTTTGGCATTATTAGTTTTACGGATAATAGTTGATGAGCGAAGTAATTTATCAATGTAGGGTATTAACTTTGCACTGTTAATGAC
>OZ024745.1:55068799-55166299 GCA_964016885.1 Eledone cirrhosa
TTGGTTTTGTAGTTGGGTGGTTCACTCTGGAGTAGTATTGCGGACGAACTTAGGTGTGGCTTATTTATGTTCTGTAGTGTATTGTCTACTGATTTTCTTGTGCTCTTTGTACTTAAGTTTTTAGTGTTTTTGTTTAACCTTCTAGTATTAATCTTTTTTATGTGTTGTTCAAGGTTTAACGCTGTAGAGTATGACAGTCTTATAGTGTTAGGGTTTAGGATTTTGTGGTATTTGTGTGATGTAGGAAAATGTTTCTTAACTATTTTAAAGAAGAGTACTGGTAAATTTGTACTAATGGAACTATTGTATTCAGGGTTATACCATAAGTACTCTTTGCATCGCTTCCTATTAGTTTTGTTTGTTGGTTTATTGGTGTGTACATTATGGTAGTAAGTGTGGTTTGGTGTTGTGTTATTATTTCTACCTATGTGGGATTTATTTTGGATGTTTTGATTGTTTTCATCTATATATTCTATTTTATTGAGGTAGCCTACTTTAGTAAGGGCGTTATCGTAGTACTGGGCGTGTTCCTTAAATACTTGTATGTTAGAAGATAGACCCGAGATTCTAAGGGAAATATTCTTAGGGATAGATTTAATTATAGAGATGGGGTGGTTAGACCCAACATTCACGTACTTGAGATTTTCATTCAATTTATAAAACGGTTTAATCAGACCAGAGTTTAAATTGAGTGTGACATCCAGGAAGTTAACTACTTTAAGGTTGTGTTCATATGTTATAGTTAGTCCTATTTCAAGTAGTAGTTTTCTTATATCTTTGCGTAGTTTTTCTAGTTTTTGGTTATTTAGGTTTTTAACTAGGAGGAGAGCATCGTCACGGTATATTCCACCGTGGAGATTACTGAATGTTTCCTGGAGTCTAAAGGCGATAAATAACAACACAATATCAGTTATTTCCGCCGAATCGTTAGAGCCCATTGTTATGTCAAAGTTGGAGGGTCTATCTTTACGAACCCAATAACTGTTCTCAAATTTGACTATAGTTTTCCTAGCTTCTAATATAATCTTAATTTCTTCGTTTGTAAGGTCAGAGTTATGCTTAGCAAACTCAATGGCTCTATTCAGAGTTTCAGGTGATATCGATGAGTAATATTCATCGATATCAAACTGGATAAACTAATATTTATTCTTATTGCTAATGCTATTAAACCATCTTATTGCTTCTTGGGTCTTCCTCCAGAGTTTAATGTTAACCCTAGCCTTAATTTGGGGGATGATTGACTCTAAGATATATTTGCTTATTTTACCTATATCTGATTTAGAGGGGCAGATTAGTCTAATGTTAGTGTCATTATCAAAGTTTACCTTATGGTCCTTAAGATTGACGGTGGGTACCGCCGGTAAGAGTGGTCCTGTCCTATCTTCGATTCCGAGATTGTTCACTATTTCGCATGCCTCATCATTGGTGTGCTTAAGGGTTACTTCACTCGTTTTTCTATATTTTTTATGTAATTCTTTTCGAATGAAGTTGTTATATGTAGTGCAATCCATAGTGTACATGTTAGATTTTTGTCCGCTTTTACTACAATTCCTTTGGTGTTTTTAAGGTCATCCAGTAGTTTTTTAATATCTTTCTGCTGTTTGTTGTTGGACAGCTAACGTAGGGTTTGCTCGACGGTTCCAGTTGTAGTTTCAAAAGTAATCCGGAGAAAAAAGAAGGATTTAAATGGATACAGTTCAGTAAAAGGAATTTATTGACACGTGTTTCAATAACAGTTATATAACCTGAAAAACGCTGCTATCTACAAAGTATTAATTATGCAGACACTCAATATTTCAATATTATTTTCAGCTACCATTTCATCAGAATAATATCATTGAGAACTTGTTTGGTTTTTATAGAGAATATTAAGAGGGAGGAGTCAAGTTGTTAGAAGAATAGTTAAGCGAGTGGATAGAAATTGTTGATAGCAGTGGGTAATTAGATTCCGATCTGTTATTTTGTTAGCTGTGTTTGACATTTTTTAGAATAGAATATTCATTATTTGGCGTTAGTTGTATTGGTTATTTTTCTAAATCTATCGAAGGATTAGAGATAGTAAATATATGCATGGTTGGTTTTTGTGTTTGCACTTGATTCACATACATACTTAAATTTTTCTTTCAAGTGTACGTATATGTGTATTTATATATATATATATATATATATACACACATAGACTAGAGTATGTATGCATATATGTGTGTGTCTATATGTGTGTATATGAAGATAAGTAGAGTATGAAAGTGTATATACATGTATATATATGTATATATATGTATATATATATATATATATATATATATATATATATATATATATATATATATATATATATATATATATATATATATATATATATATATATATGTGCAGGTATATATGTATGTAGGTATGAGCATGTAAGTATGTGTATGTGAGTGTATGTATTTGTAGAGGTGTACATATATGTATGTGTGGGAATATGTATGTTTTTTAAAAAAAATAACTATATATACGCATATATTTATGTGTGGGCGAACGGATACGTACACTTGAAAGAAAAATGTAAGTCTGTATGTAAATTAAGTGCAAACACAAAACCAACCATGCATATCTTTACTATCTCTAATCCTTCGATAGATTTAGAAAAATAACCAATACAACTAACGCCAAATAATGAATATTCTATTCTAAAAAATGTCAAACTCAACTAACAAATATAAGAGATGGGAATCTAATTACCCACTGCTATCAACAATTTCTATCCACTCGCTTAACTATTCTTCTAACAACTTGACTACTCCCTCTTAATATTCTCTATAAAAACCAAACAAGTTCTCATTGATATTATTCTGATGAAATGGTAGTTGAAAATAACATTGAAATATTGAGTGTCTGCATAATTAATACTTTGTAGATAGCAGCTGTTTTCAGGTTATATAACTGTTATTGAAACACGTGTCAATAAATTCCTTTTACTGAACTGTATCCATTTAAATCCTTCTATTTTCTACGGATTACTTTTGAAACTACAACTGGAACCGTCGAGCAAACCCTACGTGAGCTGTCCATCTACTGTGTATAATATTCATATTACAACACTACGGATAATACTATATATATTTATATATATGTACATATATATATATATGTATATATATATATATATATATATATATATATATATATATATATATATATATATATATATATATATACATATATATATTTATATATATGTACATATATATATATATATGTATATATATATATATATATATATATATATGTATATATATATAAATCTATATATATATATGTATATATATATAAATATATATATATATATATATATATATATATATATATATATATATATATATATATAAATATATATATATATATATATGTATATATATATAAATATATATATATATATGTATATATATATGTATATATATATAAATATATATATATATATGTATATATATATATATATATATATATATATATATATATATATATATATATATATATATATATATACATATATATATATATATGTACATAGACATGCTTAGAGTTCTGTAGAATTTTCTATCTCCAAACACGTACAGATAGACAGACAATTGGGTCAGTTGCATTTTCATGTATGATGTACAATGATATATCTAAACCATAATAAATGGAGGAGCACGGGACTGCGTATGGTTTATAATTTGTTATCCCATTAGTAAAATAAGTTGGATTACTTTAAATAAAAAATTGTTTCTACTTTTGGCACAAGGCCAGCAAATATCCAGTGCATTACTGGTACTTTATTTTATCGACCCCGTAAGGATGAAAGGCAAAGTTGACCTCAGCAGGATTTGTACTCAGACCATAAAGGGCCGTAAGTCTTTGCTGCAAAGCATGGCGTCCGACCCTCTACCGATACTGCCAATCCAACGCCCATTACTTTGAATAAATAATTGTTTCTACTTTAGGCACAAGGCCAGCAATTACCCAGTACATTACTGGTACTTTATTTTATCGACCCCGTAAGGATGAAAGGCAAAGTTAACCTCGGCGGGATTTGAACTCAGACTGTAAAGGGACGTAACTATGCTAGAAAGCATGGCGTTCAACCCTCTACCTATACTGTCAATTCACCGCCTGAATCTTTAAATATGTAATGAAATGTATTTAATCAACAGCCACGAAATTTAGTAGATTAATTATGTGATATTCATTCATTACTTTGAATAAATAATGAATGAATATCACATAATTAATCTACTAAATTTCGTGGCTGTTGATTAAATATATTTTATTACCTATTTAAAGATTCACTTCTTTAAAATTCCTGAAATGTCAACTCTTCCGTTTGGCGATCGCTTAAATAAACATATTAATTTTATGTCACTAATGCTGTTTATATATAATATCGTTTTTTTTTTATGAATCATCTTTTACGTTACTGATTAAATATGACAGTGTAACGTAGCTTTAGTTCAATTTCTATGTATTATATATTGTCAATTACGATTTTATATGATTTATCATATCTACAAGTATATATAGTTGCGTATAATATCAATATATACACTACACATGCTAGCAGAAAACCAACCAAAGGGTGGTTTTTCTGCTAGGTCAAATAAAAAGTGTTTATCGTTTGTATTTGGTATGATAATCCTGGTATACTTGTCTAATTCTTTAATGTTTTAAAAGTAAATAACAATAGTTATCTCAGATGAAAATAGCAAACTATTTCTGTATATAATAAGTTTAAAGAATCAAAACTTAAATGATCTCAAAGTCCATAATCTTTGGATTTAGTTACGAATGATTCTGCAAAAATAGAGAAAAATAAAGGGTATTTTGACTAATATCTCAAACGAATCTTTCGTCTGATATTGTTTCCATGGCAACCACATATACACATACGCACGTACATACCTGCATAAAATAAACACACACACACACACACACAAACACAAACACAGACACGCGCACACACACAGATAGATATATATACTTACATATGCACGTACATTTTATCATATAATGAAATCTAGAAACAGTAGACCGATTGATCAATATTAGATTTAGCGTACACAATCAACGGTAATTACCTTGCTAAAAAAGACAACTAAATAATTAAATGTGTTAAAATTTCAGTCGTATTTGATCTTTATCAGAGTTTCTTTAGGAATATATTACTATTTTTTCCTAACTTTTTTCTCACGTCCTCACATTAACCCACAAATAAAACTTTCATTTCAATGTGGAAAAAATAACATCGATTTCATATAACTGAACCAGGTTTAGATATTGGTTTATTGTCGCGTTTCCTTTTTTAGGTCTCGTGAGTCTCTTCCATGTTCAATGATTCATGTTTTATTGACTGCACTTTTTGTTCTTTCCTGTGCAATAAATTTCACATTAAAAAAAAACGGCTTTGCTAAAATAAGTTTCTGGGAAAGATAGAAGAATAATTTATAATGAATTTTGTTTCATATATATTGTTTGCTTAAACCGTTAAGCACATTTTTTTTTGTTTTCTTTCATATAACTATAGTGTGAGGATGGAATTGGTACCATAGATTCTTAATTGATAAGTGGTAATTTAACATAAGATACGGAAAACAAAAGGACAAAATATAAACGGTTATTTTAAGTTAAGTGAACAATGAACGTATTGATTCATTTTTAGTGGGGAGGCTTCACTCGGCAACTAAACTATAAATAGAATACATCAATAGAACATCAAACAAAATATCTCCAAATATCTCCATGCATTACGATTTGCTTTAGACAACCAGGATATGTCCTGGGGAAATAGACATTTGGTGAAGCAAGTTCATTCATCTAATGTGTCGTTTTTATGTTTATAGTGTACTATATATATATATATATATAAATATATATATATATATATATATATATATATATATATATATATATATATATATATATATATATATATATATATATATTGTTAATAGCTCTAATAAAACAGGTGTATGTGGGGCTGTAAATGAGGCGTGTATGCATAATAAACATATATTTATTGCTATTGGTGTTTGAGACATTGTACCTATTGCAGCTATATCAATAGACATCTATGATGTATTAAATACGTCTTGTTCTTCCAGCATCCAGCTTACATGTGGATTCAGCTAAAGACTCTCTAAGCAAGATGACTGGTAAACACGTAAAACGCATGTTTCACTTCAGCGTTTACTTCTCCTAGAAGAAGGCTGGGAACAATAGCTCAGTGTCCTTCACTACCAGTGGACCTATGGTTCGTACTGATACTAGCCAGGGTGGTTTCCTAGTTACTGCGCTTGGATGGTTTGTCATTAAGATGATTAACGAGTCTTACATGCTGCGTTTGAAATCATTGAGGCATTTCTACCCTGAATGTTAACGAGTACTATCTACACAGACCACTTGAGTTAAATAACCTGTAAGTGAACTTTGTTTCCTTTCCTTCTTAATTCCAATTTGCTCCTGGAAAGCCAGGCTAGGTTTCGGTTGTCAAAATGTATATGACACACATGTCGTTTAGGGCCATTTTGCAGACGGTAGATTCTCAGTCCTACTCCCCCTTCACCAATTAAAACATTAGGATATTCCATACGTATATGCATGCCTTACTCCCCACTCATGTACATACCTATATATCTTACTACATACATACAGATCATATATGCATATATAAACACATAAATATTTAGATACATAAAATATATATATAAATCTACATATATGCATACATATATGATATCAGAGCCTTACGTGATAATTCTTTGTATCAGGGGATGAGAGTCAATTTTATCAAGGTAAACGAATCAATAGCTTTCTTCTTAATACTTAACTAGAACTTATGTTTCGAACAGGCTCGTTGGACCGAAAAAAAATTAAGAGACAAATATTAACATTTTATGTTAGTACGTTTATACAGCCGGATACCCAACATATTATATTATTCAAGGATTTCTATAAATAATAATAATAATTGTGTCTACTTTTGGCACAAGGCCAGCAATTAACCAGTGCATTACTGGTACTTTATTTTATCGACCCGTAAGAATGAAGGGCAAAGTTAACCTCGGCAGGATTTGAACTCAGAATAGCAAGGGCCGTAACTCTATGCATCAAAGCATGGTGTCCGACCCTCTACCGATACTGCCAATCCACCGCATAATAATAGTGATAATATTATAGCATCTAAACTGCATGCTTCTCAATTGTTGAGATTTCACCACACTTAATTTTGAAAGTTGCTTTCCCAGTTCGAAACAATAATCACATCCTGTAATTTGTAATGCAACTGACTGAAACGGAATGTATTTGTAAATAAAAAATAACAGTTTATCTCAAAATATGCTGCGAATATTGTGAAAAATTATAAACCTACACAAGGCAACGGTATTAATAAGTGCGAGTGTGGGTGGGGGTGTATGAACGTGTTTCTTTGCGTCTGAAATATTAGTGCGTCTATGGATAAGGTTATCGGTTTTTATTCTGTCGTTGAATGTATTAGAAGACACTTTCAAACGTTGTTCAGCCTAAAGTAAATAACGATGATGATGCGATCGAGGAGAATCTCCTAAGGTGCAGCGAATTAATGATCATTGTCTAGCTGCAGACACGAGTGAATTGATAATACTTTATATGTAATATATATAGAGAGAGAGAGACAGAGAGATAAGGAGAGAAAGATACAGATACTGAGAGACGGAGAGAGGGAATACTGTATTTAATTAGAAGGGTAAAGCAAAGCAAAATGTATATTAAACGTTAAAAGTTAGAATAACAAACGATAGAATGTTTCTTTGCAATTGTTTCATAGTATTTAACATATCGAGATCACACTTCTTCATGAAAAATGTGTTAGAACTAAATCAGATCAAAATTTCGAATTTTCTGATACAGTCCTATTTAATCAATGCTAGTATTAATGAATGGATTATGTGATACGTGTTATCAGATAAACTTTTAACGTTATTTGTAATATATACATTGTGGAGCTATCACATAAAGCACAATATGTTCTGGGCTTTACTCAAAAATATTAGTTCTTTTTTTCAGACTTTATATATTTTATATTTTATATTTCCACTTATTTTCATTTTGCCAGTGTTTCCTTGCTACAAACTGAGTTAATTTAAAATATTCCACAATGTATTTACATATGCATTGCAATTGTTAACATATACTTCAGTTATATGCATGCTCCATTCTAATTTTATAGAGAAATATTCAGTGGTGTCCAACGATTGTAAAGACGGATCATCGGAATGTCTACAGGAGTAATAACTAGTTGTAACCTGTCATTTCGTTATAACAGGACAAGTGACTGTCTGGAATGTTCACCTCTGGTATCCTGACAAAATATTTAATGTTACCATTACATTCATATAAGTTGAAAGTGACATGTTTAGGTTTGGCTAAAGAGGTAGTTTGGCGTTCATTCATCCCACGTATTTCGACTTTTCTTATGCAACTCTGAAATGTATATATATATACATGGCAAATAGATATCGTAACGACGTTTGGTTTATATATATATATATATATATATATATATATATATATATATATATATATATATATATATATATATATATATATATATATATATACTACCATTAAAGCCCGGCGTTGCTCGGGGTCAGTAAGTTACCAAAGTTAGATTGCACTACCCATTTTATGGCAGCACTTTTATGTCTGCCAGGCACTGGGTGAATGAATTGCAGACCTGGACTGCCGAAGCAAGAGCTGCGCCAGCAGTGACAATTGTAGTTTCGCCTATGGATATTATTTCTGTGCAAAGAAGTGTTGAAATTTATTGTTTCACAGTACTTGCGCAACACGCGCGTAGACGATGCCAGCCGAATAACAGAGCTGCGATGGAGTTGTGCTAATGTGTGTTTTCTAAATTTAAGACAGTAGGGAGGGGTGTCATATGGGGGAGAATTAGCTGCTGTTTCGAGCAGGTTTAGTGACCTCATAGAGGATATGTTTTCTAAATTTAAGACAGTAGGGAGTGGTGTGTTATGGGGGAGAGTTAGCTGTTTAGCTGTTGTTTCTAGCAGGTTTAGTGACCTCATAGAGGATATTATTGTGTATAGTAAATGAACTGATACTTCTTTCTTCCACGTTCGTTGATAGATGTTTTAAAAAAGATTTATCGCTATTTTTTTTGTTGTTGAATACATTTATCTGTTGCTTTTGAATAATTGTTGTTTCGTATGAAATGTAATAAGTTCTCTTTGTCATTGAAGTAAATAAATGTTTGACTGTTCCACACTCAAAAACAAACGTTCCCTCTCTCTCTCTCTCTCTCTCTCTCTCTCTCTCTCTCTCTCTCCCTCTCTTAACGTTTAAGGGGAGTAGAGAGAGGTAACCTGATTGTATTAGAGGGGTAAAGCGTCATGTATTTAGTTCTATCGATTATTTCCGTAATTGTGGGTGAATGTGAATTGAATTAATAGTCGTTGACCTAAGTTAGACCATTTACAACATTCTTACAGACGTTGAGTCGAAGTGGTTTGAAATTGTGCAAATGTATAAACATGGAACA
Organism: Eledone cirrhosa; assembly: GCA_964016885.1. Classification (NCBI taxonomy): domain Eukaryota; kingdom Metazoa; phylum Mollusca; class Cephalopoda; order Octopoda; family Eledonidae; genus Eledone; species Eledone cirrhosa. The sequence continues at coordinate 55,078,359 of OZ024745.1, forward strand.
TGCAGGCACACACAACAACAACAATCTGCCTCTGATAGTTAATGATATATATACATTTGCAAGTGTCCACGTGATGGCATGTATTTAGTAAATGAGCATTTTGTATTATGTTAAAAAGAATTAACATAAAACAAATAGGAAAGGCGAAATATATATTTGAAGCACACACATTATCTTAAAATACCTTTCATATAATATGTCAGTTCTTAATGTTATATTATAAAACCATTGCATGTAATTGTCAGATTATATGGTTGACGTAATAAAACAACTAAATGGCTCATCATTGAAAATAAGTTGGATAACATTGCAGATGTCAAGCACTGAGCATTCTGCTTGACAGAGGAACCTGATATATTAAAACAACATTATCAATAAGGAATATATGCAAGTGTTAATCTTTAAATGCACCTACGAAATAAAATAATCCTAAATATTACAACATGATATACAATATGTAGGCACCGCAAATATGAAAGAAGGGAACTTCACATTAGCGTTTGTACTTTTGAACAAGTATTCTCAATACACTTCAAAACTTGTTACCAGCAACACATTAGTAACATTTACAGACTAAATTTCGTCAAATTATTATTAATGCTTACTGTTCACACCTCTCTCTACAAACAATATTTTAAGAGTTTGATAGAAAATCGTGCCGATTTTATGCGGTTCAGAGTAAGATATTTTCGCAGCGCAAGCTTCTCCCTCAAGATGCACGGGCCAAACTCATGCACCCTAGTTAAACAATAGACACCCTCACTCTTGCACATATGAATGCGAAGACACACACCCATACAGACAAGCACACAGACGCACCCATCCCCAAATGTATATATATATGTACATATTATTGATCTCGACTCTATGGTAAATCTCTACGTTGCCTATTGATGCGCTCGCCGAAGGAATCTTGACAAAACCGTCTAGAGATAGTTTCGTTCAGATAGTGATATTGTACTAGTTGCTGTGGATCATGCAAGATCCATTGGTTAATATCCCACCCCGTTATAGCGAATATAAAATATCCTCAATGTTATTTCCATTGCCACTCGTTTCCATTAATATATTACATTTTAGGGATTGTGGGGCAAAAATATATATAGCAGGGATTTTTTATAAAATAACTGATTATTAAACTTATGTCACGTACAATAATCACGCATATTTTAGCGTATTTTTCAATATAGCTTCTGTGACTTCATGGAGACAACGATTAACCCTATTATTAATAAATAAATAATTCTTATCTAATGTAACGAAGGGGATATATTAATGTTCACAAATATTATCTATAACAGCCAAGATTACTTATAAAATGAATATCGAATTATCTATTTGAAAATATTATTTGAAGATATTATTTGAATAATCATGTAAATTAACATATTGTTTGCATATGCATAGTCGTATGTATTTACTGAACCATTAGAGCTAACACAATGCTATTTGAAATTTGTTCTGGCTCTTTATTCCATAATTTCTCGACATGGTCAAAGTCATATTTCATCCTGCTGTTGGTCCACGAAATAAAATAATACATATGTACTTGCGTAGATTTATGACCAAATCATAAACCATTGTTTACTCCTATATGATATCAGGTACGGACTATTATACATGAATGCTAATATAATCAAGGATTATGATATTTTGCTTCCAGTTTAACAGATATTTATATTAGATTTGAAAATGTTAGTGAAGATTTATTCGATTATACTTGTTTTACAAAGATAATTCGGAAACTAAATCATAAGACACGTTCTAGTAAAATATTCCAATAAACTCTCCCTAAATATGCCATTCATACATTACAAAGCTAATTTTCTTTAATTATGAACATTCATAATTTAATAAAGCTTTTAATGTTCTCTGACTTTGATTGATTCACCATGGTTTCTGTTTATTTGATTTTAAGATAACCATCTTGAATGTAATAATAAATTGAAATACCTGCATCTTAGTTATATTCTGGGGCTGCATTATAAATAATTGTTTCTACTTTTGGCACAAAGCCAGCAATTAATCAGTACATTACTGGTACTTCATTTTATCGACCCAGTTAACCTCGGCGGGATTTGAGCTCAGATCATAAAGGGCCGTAACTCTATGCTGCAAAGCATGGCGTGCGACCGTCTACCGATACTGCCTAATGTGGCTGCATTATAAATAATGGGATGAAAGTATAAATGCCAGTAAGAACTTCAAAATATATTTTAAACATGAGGTAACGTGTTTAAATATGCATATGTAGAATGAAATTTGTTTAAAGAATATTTTAATTGTGTGTATCTTTTATAAAATGCAATGTTTATAAACAGTTTCGCTTTTAAATGAGATAAATATTTTAGTTATGATTAAACAATAAAAATATGCATATTTACTACCTCTTACAATTCAGAAAATTATTGCCAATGTGTTTGCTGGAAAGTGAGCAGTGTTTTTTTTAAAGGAACATCATTTCTTATCAATATATTAGCTGATTTATATTCGCTTAATATATTCCTAACATATTTATTTTCCAATATTCACTTTGCTTTGAATTAAAATGAATTCTACTAACATGTGGATCCGAAATTGATTTCCTTCGTATTCGCCCAGTTGATTAACATTTTAATCATCTAAAAGGGAATTAAAGTATAAATTGATTGAACGCGAAATTTCAGTTTACAAATCAATCGAGAGCAATTGTCATTGACGAAAATAAACATTCAATTATGATACAAATGTGATCCACATTCACTGTTTCATTTGTTTCACATGTGAACACAGTTGCTCGAAGATAGAAAGTCTCGCTTGGCTGATTCCTTAATCCAGTTTTGATCACGAAACTAAGCCTATTCCATCTTCATATTCCAGTATTACCAGGATTTCTTGTAGATCGTGTGGTATTTACCTAGAGCCAATTATGTTAGTTGAAATACAAATGTATTAAATGTGGTTTCATGATTTTGTCGTTGATGAATGATAGTGAAAGACAAGTGAGGCAGTGTATAATAAAGAAATAAAGTATGTATATGCTTTAAAATATGTCGACCTTATATAATGTGTTTGATGTAGAAATATGCAAGCTACTACAAACTCCATGAATGGCAATTCAGGATGATTGTAATGCATAGGACAACATATTTCTAAAGGATATGATTTTGTTTCAATACTAACCATGCTTTCTCCAACATATATACAGGAATATTCTCCATTAATCAAATTATTTTGCGCAGCTCAATATGTATGTTAACTTTTATGCGCGATCATGTACACATTTGCTTTATATATATAACAAAGAGAGTGAAATAATTATTTGAATTTCCTTTATAACAAGTATTTGTTATTACTTGAGCTGGGAAGAAATCCGCAACCGGGTGCTAGAATAAATGAACAAATTGTTTTATGGATTCAGATCATTGAAAGGTTATAAGGAATAATCGGCGACGGTATAAGGAAATTTCCTAATGGAGTTCACTGGAAACATTCTGTTGTTGGCTTCCTACAGACATCTATTAAATAATCTTCATAAACATATCAAATTTTAATTCAAATTATATCGCTTAAAGCAACGAAACCTTCATTAGCTTTCTTTCTTATGATCTATTCGCAGAAGCCATTTTATTGGTAAATGCGAAATCTATATTTTCTGAGACTTTCCACTTGCTATACGGAATAATTGCTAAACATCTCATTTCAGATTATTTCATATTCATATTAATCTTAAGTGAAAAAAAAACAAAAAAACGTACGAATGGTGTCGGATATGTCGACTCGTTTGTAATTCTATTATAATTACAAATGATATAAAATTGCTAGTGTATATTTGAGACTGTTTAACACTAATTACTACAGGCATATTTGTTAAACCTGAATCTCGGAAAAAATAAGAGAAACTAAGTGAGAGAATAGTAACTACTGCAATTACATATGTTTCTTAAAGTACTAATAAATAAAGAATGACGTATTTGAATTTCTACCCATTTGGTAACCAGAAAGGTATTATGTTACTTTATATTTAAGATATTGATAAGTAAAATTAATCAAAATAAATTAAACATTGAGGCCTTCAACCATACGTAAATATAGTAATGTGTCTACTCGAGTGTGTTCATTGTGAGTATATGCATTCAGATTGCATGGGATGGCGTTTTAAAATAATTATTAAACGTAAGATTTCATACACATAATAATGTTTCTCTTTTTCATCCAGGATACATAATTATAATTTACTAACCAAGTATATTACCTTATTTTCTTATATTCCGAATGTCATATATTCTGATTAACATTAATTTGTTTATACATGGCAGTATCAGTAGAGGGTCGGACGCCATGCTTTCCAGCATAGTTACGTCCCTTTACGATCTGAGTTCAAATCCCGCCGAGGTTGACTTTGCCTTTCATCCTTACGGGGTCGATAAAATAAAGTACCAGTAATGCACTGGATAATTGCTGGCCTTGTGCCTAAAGTAGAGACAATTAATTTGTCTTTAAATTAACTATGCTGAATCAACTTGCTTAACAAGTAGCTTTGGATACTATTAAATGTTACGTGTACATCCGTTTAGTTCGAGTAATATTTTTAAATATCAATAGAACGTTAAACTTAATATTTAAAAAGTAGATTCACCTAATTTAAATTCATGATTTATTTGTGATATCGATATTTAAGCATAATGATAATTTATTAGCTATAACTTGTTTATAGCTAATAAATTATGGATTGGCAGTGTCAGTAGAGGGTCGAACACCATGTTTTGACGCATAGAGTTACGGCCCTTGCCATTCTGAGTTCATATCCCGCTAAGGTTAACTTTGCCTTTCATCCGTACGGGGTCGATAATTTAAAGTACCAGTAAAGCAATAGTAAATTGCTGGCTTTGTGCCAAAAAAGTAGAAACAATTATTATTTTCTGATATTCCTGTAATCTAAACTATAATAAAGGAAGATCGGCGGGATTGCGTACGGTTTATTTTTTTTTTATCTCGTTTGTAAAATAAGTTGGATTACTTTGAATAATAATTGTTTCTACTTTTGGCACAAGGTCAGCAATTACCCAGTACATTATTGGTACTTTATTTTATCGACCTCGTAAGGATGAAAGGCAAAGTTAACCTCGGCGGGATTTGAACTCAGATCGAAAAGGGACGTAACTATGCTGGAAAGCATGTCTGACGCTCTACCGATACTGCCAATTGACCGCGCGATTACTTTGAATAATAATTGTTTCTACTTTAGGCACAACGCCAGCAATTATTTCAGTGCATTGTTCGTACTTCATTTTATCGACCCCGTAAGGATGAAAGGCAAAGTTAACCTCGGCGGAATTTGAACTCAGATCATAAAAGGACGTAACTATGCTGGAAAGCATGGCGTCCGACCCTCTACCGATACTGCCAAGAATGAATATTACATAATTTATGTACTCAATTTCTTAGACAAAAATAATTTCGTAAAAATAAATTATTTCAAATTGATTTCTTTTCAAAGTGGCACTTCCGGTATATCGTCCCCACCACCACTACTTCAACTACCATATATATAGAAAGAGAGAGTGTGTGATGAGAGAGATAGAGAGATTATGACTTTCTACACGCTGACATCTATACGCAGACATCTACACGCTGATATCTATATGTATGAGTATATAACTATTCTCAGTAAATAACTATAATCGCGCAAACACAAACTTATGAAAATACACTCTCACAGACATAATTCATTCACACATACTTTCACACAAATACACATACATTTACACAAACATACATACATTCACACATATACATTTACACAAACCCACACATACAGTTATGATAGCGTTTGGTGAATTGGAGATGAGTGGGTAAAACATGTATAACGTTTTATTTATTTATTAACTCTTTATTTATTTATTAACTCCTTATTTATTTATTAACTCTTTTTTTTAACTCATTTAAAGTAATGGTTACAGAACGAAATAACTAACAAATATAATATATACAAAAGGAAGGGAAAGGAAAAAAAGAAAGAGAAAAATACACAAGCACATAATAGCTACATCTTAGACACCATATAACAACATGCAGACAAAAGGGGTGGAAAACGAGCCGCTACCAGAGCAAAAGATAGCAATGTAGCGAGGGGCACTGGGACATCTCGCTAATACATTTTGAGGCAGGCCAACACGCTCGCAACGTTACCTTGGGTGATGGCGAGGCTGAGATGCTGGAACAACCAAGTGCCCTCACGAGCATCACCAGTTACCTCTGTCTGGCGAGCCGCCAGTGAAGATAAGAACCTCGCTGTCAGTAGCCCGACTCCCCCAAACGTCTCGAACGCCATAGGCTGGATAATGTATTTAGCTGACAGAATACGGTATCTTAGGATTTTGTTCCGTTCAGCTGCGGATGCTGTAGCTCTCGACCTTACCGCTGCATCCAGGATGTGGGAAGAAGCAAAAGAGTCACTAACTGCGACGTCGCTGGTAAGGTACCTGCCTCTTGCCCAGGAGCACAGAGTAAGACCATCAAGTTTCTCATCAATTCAGGACAACACAGATGGTTTCAAAATTGAGGGGATGTTTGCCCAGGCCAAAGCTCTTGAGTGGTAATAAGACAGTGTGCCCATGTGCACGCGCGTGAGTTTGTCGGCGTTCTTCAATTAGAGACACGTGTGTGTGTCACTGTTTTTAAGTTAGAGACATATGTGTGTATCCCTTTCCTTACTTTTACACGCACAAACATTCACACAAACACGCATACACATTGCGTGATGGACAGGTGGACAGAAGTCCCTCAAATTTATATACATGTGAATGGAGTTGTACTGAAGCAGTTAGAGAGGTTCAAGTATCTTGGAGCCATGTTCATGAGTGATGGAATGCAGGAGACTGAATTAAGTGCGAGAATTGCAAGAGCTGATGCAGCTAAGCGCCAGCCTCAGCAATCAGATGAAGGGGTAGGTATAAAAGCCAAACTCGCTGTCTTCCTGGTATTCCTGCCAAATCTTACCGAGGATCATGAATCTTGAGTAATGACCAAAAGAATACAATTACAAATAAAAGTGGCAGAAATGTGATTCCTCAGAAGGGACTTTGGAGTAGCGTTACTCGATAAAGTGCATAACTCAGAGACCAGAGAGTCACTCCTGGTACAGCCACTACTTCTCCAAATTGAGAGGTCACAACTCCGATATTATGAGCATGTGGTTAGAATGTCTCAGTAAAAAATCGCTGGACACATTTTACAGGCAAAACTAACCGGCAAGAGACCTAGTGGTAGACCCTGAGCAAGATAGTTGGATAACATCCATGAGCTTGGCTGGTCACGCTTTGGGATCCAGGTGGATCAGTTAGAGATTTTTGCTACTTACAGACTCGCTGGAAGGAGTGTATGAGATAGACTCAACGACCACAACCCTCTCAGAAATAAGCGGGTGAAGAAGATATTGTCAATTTACTTTTCAATTTACATATATCTATATGCATATATATTTGCGTATAATACCAATATGCACACAACATATGCTAGCAGAAAACCAGTCGAAGGGCGGCCTTTCAGGTAGTTTTTATAAGAAAACTAGTTATATTCCATATATTAATTTTGTAAAAATAATTAAGTTTGCATTTGTAAGGACTACATAAGTTACCTCGCTGATTTACAATATATTTACTCTTTTACTAGCTCCAGGCATCCGGCTGAGGCCATGCTGGGGCACTGGCCTTATATATATATATATATATATATATATATATATATATATATTAAAATAACAGATTAAAGTTTAAGCAAAGAATCGGTGCTTTCACCCTTAACGGGATCTTGAGTTTCAGAAGATTCTGTTACTTGTTGTTATTATTGGCAGTATCGGTAGAGGGTCAGACGCCATGCATTGCAGCACAGTTACGTCCCTTTACGAACTGAGTTAACTTTGCCATTCATCCTTACGGGGTCGATAAAATAAAGTACCAGTAGTGTACTGTGTAATTGCTGGCCTTGTGCCAAAAGTAGAAACAATTATTATTATTATTAGTATTGTAAGGGCGGTGGATTGGCAGTATCGGTAGAGGGTCGGACGCCATGCTTTCCAGCATAGTTACGTCCCTTTACGATCTGAGTTCAAATCCCGCCGAGGTTGACTTTGCCTTTCATCCTTACGGGCTCGATAAAATAAAGTACCAGTAATGCACTGGGTAATTGCTGGCCTTGTGCCTAAAGTAGAAACAATTATTATTAGTATTGTTCTTTGAGTCTCAGTCATTGATGTTATTTAACTGGAAAGTGTGTTGAAATGAATATCAAGCCACTACCTGCAACCTCATATATTCAGAACGTATTGGAAGGTTCTTGCTGTTCCCAGCAAGCATGCCTTTTGAAGTGTTCCAAAAAGCGGGGCTGGACTACTCTTCTTTGACCATCCTTGGAAACTCTTTGAGATAGTACCTAGTGCGCCTATGACTTTGACTTCACGGCAGTTCCAAATCCTTTTTACCTCCCACTTTAAGTCCTGGTATCGGTTAATTTTCTCCCTCTCCTTCTCTTGCACTTTTGTGTCGAATGGGCAGGTCACATCCACAATCAGGCACGATCTTTTTTCCTTGTCCAAAACCACCAGGTCATGTCTATTGTGTTCCAGTTTCTTGTCCGTCTTTATCATAAAATCCCATAGCACCTTCACCTATTCGTTTTCTATCACCAACTCTGGCTTATGCTCATACCACTTCTCAGAATGTGGTAAATTGTTTACTTTGCATAGGTGCCAGTGGATCAATCTGCCTGTGACATCATGTTTCCAGCCTTTATAGTGAGTCTGGGCTAGGTGTTTACACTCGGATACAATGTGAGCCACAATCTCCTCTCTCTCTCTCCACATATCCTACACAGTGGGCTAGCCTCCTCCTTGTAAATATGGTGTTTCACCCACTTCACTCTGAGGGCCTGCTCTTACGCAGCCATTAGCATTCGTTCTGTAGCTTTTTTAAGGATTGCTCATGAAGGTTGCTCTTACTCCTTGTTGTTATTTCCTCCTTGGACATCCCCTGGTCTATTGTCTTCTCCTTCAGTACAATTTTGAGCATTGGCTCCCTACTGTCAGTCACGTATTTGTGCAGGTTATTTTTCTCCATCTGATCACAGTCCTCTATGCTGATGAAACCTCTTCCACCTTCAGATCTCTTTAAGTAGAGACTATCGACATCATTCTTCTTAGGGAACATGTTGTAGATAGTCAATAGCTTCCCATTCTTCCTTATTATTATTATTATTATTATTATTATTATTATTATTATTATTATTATTATTATTATTATTATTATTATTGTTCTTTGAGTCTCAGTCATTGATGTTATTTAACTGGAAAGTTTGTTGAATTGAATATCAAGCCACTACCTGCAGCCTCAGATATTCAGGACGCATCGTAGAGTTCTTGCTGTTTCCAGCAAGCATGCCTTTTGAAGTGTTCCAAAAAGCGGGGCGGGGCCAATTTTCTTTAACCATCCCCGGAAATTCTTTGAGATAGTCCCTCGTGCGCCTATGACAATCGGGATCACTTTGACTTCATGGCAGTTCCATTATTATTAATATTATTATTATTATTATTATTATTATTGGTGACCTACGTAGGAAATCGTATTATCGTGAGCTCCGCAAAGGTTTGTTATTTCCGTTTGTTTAAAAATTGCCATTTATGGAAAATTTTATTGTTAACTGTTTATAAGCACACATACATTGTTTTCCGAAAAGGACACCGAAAAAGATTGGGGCCTTGTGCCCAAAATTTTAACTTTTATTATTATCCAAAAATTTCTTTGAAAAAAAATGGCTAATTCCCCTCTGCACGAAGCAGCTGAAAGCCTTCCTCACAAAATAACACCTCACACCGAAACCACCATTGTAAATGTTACTACGTTTGCCAACACAAAAAAAAATATAAGCAGTAGCAATATTTTAAATTTGTCTCAGGCAGACATTCATTTCCCGCCATTACCAATGACTGCAGGTGTTAAAGCCTCCACCACCACCAACACCGCGACAACCACCACCCCCACCACCACCGCGACAACAGAAACAAAAGAAGAAAAACATAAATTAACTCGTGATGTCGAAATGAAATTAAGCAAAATGGACTCTTCCGCACCAAAGACGACTGACGCCACCACCACCACAACTGAAACTAAAATTAATATTAACACAAATAACGATAGCAACAACAACAACAATGACATTATAAAACCGACCCTCAGTTTCGCCATCGTAGCAAAACAATTCGAAGCGTTCACGGTAACTCAAGAGGATTTAGAAAATGCCAAACAAATGGTAAAGAAAGATGGGTACAGGGTCAGCCTCAGACACACACCTAATAAAATGGAGCATCGGCGCCTATGCACCGATGAGGCGCTTAGCAAAGGCATCGCGACCGACGTACTTGCGGCGAAATTGGCCCTTGACCAATTCTTCAATGCAAAGCACGAAGGCTGCGTTGTCAGAGCTAGGGTGCGTGCTCTCAGACACGAGGGGACGAAAGCCGTTCAATGGGCCCGAGTGGCGGAGGCGCGTCGTGGCAACAAAGCCACGATCCGGTCTTTGGTGGACCACGACGGGCGCATGCTACTCGATCCCGGGCAAATCTGTGAAGCTTTTCAGCGACACTTCGCTCAACTGTTCGGGGGCAGTGGCGGGCCGGATCGAGGGATGGACTTTAGTGTCTACCTCGACGGACTGCCGCGGCTTTCGGCCACTGAGGCGGAGTGTTGCGAAAAGCCGATAACAACCGCTGAAGTACGGGAGGCAATGACTAGTTGCACAAGGGGTAAATCGCCTGGTTTGGATGGTCTGCCCTATGAACTTTACGTACAAATGCCAAACTTGTTCGGAGGCCTCTTGGCGGACGTCTACTGCAACTGGCAACAGAACGGGAGAATTCCCAGCTCTGTGAGCCGAGGAGCGGTGGCGCTGCTGAGAAAGGATCCGAACAAGGGGGATAACATAGATAATTTTAGGCCCATAACTCTGCTAAACACAGAGTTCAAGATTTTGGCCAAAGTGCTAGCAAAGAGGTTGGCGCTTGTCGTTGGTGGTCTGGTGGTAGAGGCACAGACATGCGCCATTCCCGACAGATCCATCCACGACAACCTCCACCTCATGCGATACATCGTAGAGAGGGTAGCTAGGGAACCTGGCACGGGTGGGTCTTTGATCAATTTAGATCAGTCGAAAGCCTTCGATAGGGTCGACCATCGTTACCTAGCGGCAGTCCTGAGGGCGGCTGGCTTTGGGCCCGTCTTCAGAGGCTGGATCGCTGCCATGCACGGCGATATCTGCTCTGTGGTGAGAGTGATCGGTCACCTTTCGGAACCGTTCAACATCATGCGCTCGGTCCGCCAAGGATGTTCCATCTCGTCCCTCTTGTACGTATTGTCTCTCGAGCCATTACTGCAAAAACTGGAGACGTTGAGGGTTTTCCCGCGCGAACTAGGATGCCGAAGATCCGTGTCAGCATATGCGTACGATGTCACCGTAGTGGTGTCGAACGCCAAACACATCGAGGCGATCGGCACTACACTAAGAGAATACGAAGCGGTGACAGGAGCAATGATCAACCAGGAAAAGTCAGTGGGCCTGCAGCTCGGCACCTGGAGAGGCAGGTCCATGCCGTCCAACAGCATCGTCTGGCGCTGGACGGACCGGTTAAATTGCTAGGGTCTGGTTCGGTCCGGACCTCCAGACGAACAAACACTGGGACGAGGTGACGAGCAGGGTGGCTTCTCTCACGCAGAAATGGGTGGAGAGGAAGCTTTCCTTGAAAGCTCGAGCGGAGGTGGCTAACGCGTACATCGCATCCGTCATCTACTACCGCCTGGCCGTCTTACCTTGTCCTAAGCCCCGCCTGACTGCGCTGGAGCGTTTGCTCTTTCGTTTTTTGTGGAAGGGACACCTCCGATGGTCAGGCGGTCCATCTGCTGTCAACACCTGCTACGTGGAGGGATGGGCATGCCGTGTCTGATGATGGGGTTACACGCGCTCAGGCTACGACATCTCCACCTGTTCCTCGACGGTTATCAGGTGTGGTCGCCGTTTGCTAGACGCGTCTTTCCCCATCTCCTCTCCTTCACGGAGCTGCAGTATTTGGTCAAGCGGAGACAGAGAGGGAGCGCTTGGAGACTGGAATGTCTTCAGGCGCTCACAGCCCTCGACTAATCGGGCAATGTGATCGGTGGAAACTCCACCTTGGCATTCTATAGAGGATTAGTGGAGTGGAAGAGTGACAACGTACATGGGGAAAGTCTAGGCGTGGACGAAAATCAACTAGCCAATCTCTTCGGAAGAACTTTCGGGCCGGGGCCTATGGACAACTTCCAGAAATCCCTAGCCTGGTAGTGCTACCGAGGAGCTTTGCCAGTTCGGGATAAACTCTACAGGCATGGAGGTGCCGTCAGCCGGGCATGTCCGAGTTGCGCGTAGGGCGACGAAACCGTCCTGCACGCACACCACCGGTGTCGGAGCATTGCTGACTTGTGGGTTTATGTCGAACACCTGCTGTCGCGTGTATGACGGATCCAGCTATCAGTTGAGTCCATCGTGAAGATTGCCCCGCCCTCTTCCTTTAGCCGGGAAAGGCAGGCAGGTTTTATCTGTTTGGTGGCCATGGCGAAAGAGATAGTATGGTGGACACATTTGAAAGGGCTGAAGACGAGCACTTACCTCTTCGGTGATGCCCTGATTAACTTTTTCAAATTTTATTAGAAAATGAAAATCAGGGTATAGAGGGAAGTGCTCTCTTCCCAGCATTTTGTTGAAAGATGGGTGAGAGAGGCAACAATGGCCCGAGTGAATAGGCCTACTCTGAGTATGTGTCTGTAAATTAAAGGTGGAAAACAACTGGGAGAGGGCACTTGCCCTGGTGGTCAGGGTTACTGTGGCTTTTTAATGGCTTTCTCCACGAATGTCCCTCGGAAGTCTCCCCCGTATTGGGGAATTTTTCATTGTTATTTTTTTTGTTACATCGTCTGTTTTTGTTTTTTACACGCAGAAATGCCCATTTGCAACGTCCTGTATTGTCCTGTATTGTCCTTAATGTCTACTTTATATAAACCCTTGTGGTTAATAAAGAAAGCATTATTATTATTATTATTATTAATGTATCATTATAAATAGTGTATAGTCTTCATTTCCTCTTTAATGTTTTACTGATATTAACATTAGAGACTTTCGAAGTGATTTCATTCCCTCGTTTCTTAGAGCAGGCACTTCTGATAATGCAAATTTCACGTTTCAGGCCTCTTGTAGCCTTTCTATAAAGGTCACACTCTTTATTGTTATTTGAGGTACACTCTTTATTGTTATTTGACGCGCGATCGGATTGTGTGAGAGTAATTGGTAGAAACGGTGTGTGCAAAGCCTCAAGAATGTGATCAGGCATTTCCAAATGTCTGAACGTTACCGGTTAGATTTCCCGAATACACCAGTTTTGACCTAGACCATAGAGTCGACCTAATCGTATGTAGATCGACCTTTCCTTAGGTCAACTTATATGGATATCATAGAATCTCTATATGTCCAAACGTAGCAAATACAGATCACAAGTTCGTGAACGGCATGATGGACCTAAATCGGATACGTAGACAGAGATTGGTTTACTAAAAGCTAAAAGCCACGTGTAAATCGTACAATGACCGGGTTAGCTCATTAGATAGGGTAAATCTACAAAGGGGTCATCAACAACGGGTGTTGAGGTACTCTCAAGGGAGAGATTAGAGTAGAATCTATAGTGTTTAGTAAATTTGAAGAAATAGAAGATCGACAGGTGGGGGACTAAGAGCTACATAAGAAGGGGCGATTAAAATTGGCATTGCAACCAAGATGCTAGCAACGAGAATCAGTTGACAATTTATGCAATGCAAATCATGTTGCATTCTCCGAGCGAAGATGCCTTCTCTGAGAACCGACAGAACGAAAACTGTTACATCAACCCGTTTGCAGAGCTATATTGTTGGAACACAAGCACAATTCGGTTTTTGTCGGTCAAAGATGTTTGCATCTTTATCGAATCCAAATGTGCCTGGATTTTCACCAGCATATTTACGTAGATATACTAAACTTGCATTCCGACCACCTCAAACCCTTCTACTGCAAATGGCAGTAGAACGTGAGAATTCCTAGTTCTCTTAGTGAGAGCTTAGTAACGTTGATGATGAATGATTAGCACAAGATGAACATAATTGATAACTTTCATTCATGCGTCTGTACATATTGACTCTTGAGCAATTACGACGGAAGTTTGAGCTGTTTCAGGACATCTCGCTTGAACCGCTACGTGGAAGGGCTGTTTCGGCTTGTGCGAACGACCTTATCGTGTTGATGTCGAACACCTAGGAAATCGATGTGGACAAAAACTAGTTAGATTAATATGAAAGGTTGATCCAAAAAAAGAAAAAAGCAAGAAAAAGTCAGTGAATTTGCGGCTCGGCATCTGGAGAAACAAATTCCTGCCGTACAACATGGCCACTCTTACGAAGGAATGAACCAAGAGGTACCTATCGCAGAAAGATTGGGTTGATGGCGCGAACACGTTTATCGCGTTGTTCATCTATTATAGCCTGACGTCTTGCCGTAACTAGGTTTCCGCCTCACCAAATTCAAGTGCCTAACTTTCAACATGTTCTAGATGGGATAGGTTGTGTTAGGGTTAGGGTTAGGGTTAGGGTTGTGCAGGTCCATCTGCTGCTAGCAATCCCTGGGTGAATGCCTGTGTATGTTGCACCTGATAATGAACAAGCACCCGCTGAGTGTACGATATCTCCGAGTATTCCTAAACGGCGAGCAATTGTGGCCGCCTTATATGACACAAGAATTGCAGCAGATCCTCCCGTTCACTGTGCTGCTGTAGTCAGTCAAGAGAATACTAAGACGATTTCTGGCATGTGCAATGTTGCCAGACGCTCACCGCCATCTACCAATCGGGAATTGCGATCAGTGGAAATTCAACTCTAATGTTCTATAACTGTCTGATGTCAAGAAAAGCAATCTTAACCCATAAAAAAACTGTTAAATAATCTATATATTTGTAGGATATCCAGGTAGCCTCAGCTCTAATCTATAACAGTCACAGGTTGAAGTATAGAAATGACTAAATAGGCGCAAAAGATGTGGGAATTGCGGTTGCATTTATAAACTTCTTTTCCATCTTTACCAGGCTTTATAAGATTATGTGATTCTACTTCTTTTCTTTTGTTCTCATGTGAAAATATATGATTATATCAAGGTATGCATTTCTATATATATTGCCAGTATTTGCCTTCGATTGTCTTTTCGTCAAGTCTGTAATTATACTTCAAAATATTTTCATGGTACACACGCATTATATTTCCATTTATAGAGCTCTGTGCTATAACAGTTTTCGTGAAATTATGTCTAGTGTTACTCTTGCAAATATCCAGTCTATCATTAATATATCAACCAATTCCTGAAAGGGGATATTAACTACACATATTGCAAACAATTTCTGAGTTTCCAGTACGCTTACAAGCATTTATAGATTGAAAAGAAGTTAAAAAAAAATAGCGAACATATATCGGTATGTCGGCTGAATTTGTATACTTCAGAATTTCCTCTTCCGGCTCAGTATTCTGTATATTATCTCAAGAGTTCTCTTGCGTTTTCTGGCTTCCCTCTCTCTTTCTCATATATATATATATATATATACATATTTTTTTCCCTTCCCTCCCTCCTCCGTTTTCCCAATAACTTATCTGCTCTGGGCGGTAGATATCTTGTCTTTAAAGCGTATAAACATCCGAGCCCCCCAGTAGACAACTGATGGGGAACCCCTCCTCCTTCCGTTCTTGCTTTCTTCTTATTCCCACTCTATTTTCACATTTTCAGCTACCTTAAATAGCAACTACACAGCCATTTCTATTCGCCATATATTTTATGATATTTTCGCTGTGACCATTCTTCTCTTTCCTTCTACCTACCTATTTCGCTACTATCTACTCTTACCCCTCTTACTTCCTTTCCCTTTCTCCGTCTCACTTTCACTGATCCTATTTCTAACTGCCACCTCATTGTTTCCCTTGCCTGACCCTCTAGTAGTCCTTCTCTCACTTACAACTCGCTGGGGTCACACGTGTGTCTTTTCTCACGCCCACACAGTCTTATACTTAAGTTCTCTCATCGTGTGGTCTTGGATTTTGTTATCTTAAGTTGCTCGCACATTGCTTAGTTTGTTGTTTTTTCGCTGATTTTTCTTTTCACCGCTTTTGTTTTCCTTCCTTCCCTCCTCCGTTTTCTCAATAACTTATCCAGTTATTGACACTCTGAGCGGTAGATATCTTGTCTTTAAAGCGTAGAAATATCCGAGACCCCCAGTAGACAACTGATGAGGAAAAATCCCCCTCCCCCCGTTCTTGCTTTATTCTTATTCCCATTCGATTTTAAGCTATATATATATATAGTAATAATAAATTTGAAGACTAAAATCCAAAGAGGGCTCGATAAGGATAAATATATATCAAATATATAAGAACCGTAGAACAAATATTTATTAAAATAACAGAAGATCCCGTTAAGGGTGAAAGCAGCGATTCTTTGCTTAAACTTCAATCTGATATTTTAATAAATATATATATATATATATATATATATATATATATATATATATAACGAAGGAAATGTGGTAAGGAACCAGATGGACCATAACGCACCAAAGTACTCAATACTTAGGGTAGTAGAGTGGGTAATAGGAACGAGTAGGACCCCGACGGCTGAGCGCAAGCCGTTTCGACGGCTAATTCTGGACTAAATGAACATTTTTATCCTGGTATTTGAATAGCCGATATATATATATATATGTGCATATATACATATATATATATATATATATATATATATATATATATATATATATATATATATATAGACCTGTGCGAAATTCCATCCTTGCTCACATTTCAACCAGGTTTGATGGTCTTTATTTTCTCGTTCACGATTCCACCGAATTTATATTCATAGAAATCTGAGACTTGTTCTTCTTCATCACTTTCTGTTGCTTAAACCATTTTGTTTGTTTACCCTAGCGTCCCCCTTATGTACGTGTCCCAACGACTTTTTTTAGCCGTTGCTCGCACCAACCTGAGGTATATGGCCTTTAATGCGACGAAATGCCTACGACGGTTGAAAGGCCACTGATGAGGACAAACTTTTTCATATATATATATATATATATATATATATAATATGCGTGTTTGTGTATTGAATATGTGAGCTATTTATTCAAACAAGATTGCAGAGTAGGGAGAATTATATTAATATATATATATATATATACACGTATACTTACATATTTATATGCATTGTAGTCATACACAAAATATAAATAAACACACATACATATCTACATCTTGAAAAATACATTATAAACTCTCTTCAGATTCATTGAAAAAGTGAATTTTCCAAACATAATGTATGTTAATATTAATATATTTTAAGCAGTAGACCATTTGTCAATAGAAACGGAATATGTATTATATCGAGGGGTAGAAAAATGTTGCACTATTACATATTATATAAATGGAATTCTTTCAAATTTCACAGAAAGAGTTTTAGAGAATATGAAATATGGTGGTCGATAGGAATGTCAAATTCTAATGTAGATAAATTGCGGAAGAAGGCGAGGGTGAATTTGAAGAGTGGTGTCGGAGCTTCTTATCAAGAAGTGTCGTATGTATAAGACGTTGTTTATTGGAATAGCAATAAAATCTATAAGAGCTGTGGGGGGTGAGAGAATATTTCACATAGATAAGAATATATTTATAGGAAGATTTTCTTTTTGAATAGCGCGACAAAATGTTCCTTAACATAGTCATTAATGCCGATCCATCTATCTATCTATCTATCTATCTATCTATCTATCTATCTATATCTAGACGCGTGGAACATCGCTGGTAAGCTTTTTTTGTAAATTTTTATACAAAAAGCTGGACTAATTGTTTGAAAAAACATATCATTTTGTAGATTAAACCCCAAGCTGGGTGGTAATTCTGTTTTTCGCCTCTAAAGGGGCGAACATTTAATTTAAAAATTGTTTTAAAAAAATCAAATTTTGCCGACTATAAAAAATGAGTGACTCGGAAAGAACGCCGAAGAATGTTAACAGAGTGAAAAGAAGTAGAAAGGCAGATATTAACGTTATATCTGCTTCTGCCACTATGGACGTCGTCATGGATACGACTGTCAACAAAGGAAAAATATTGCCACTTGAACATTTTAAAATTTCTACCGTCGAAGCGGAGAAAAATAACACACAACATACACAGAAAACCATAGAAAACACAGAAATTAAACCTATTCATATACATACACATGAACAAGCCAACAACAACAACTCCATGAAATTGCGATTTCTAACACTGAGGATTACAACAACAACAACAACAACAACAGCAGCAGCAGCAGCAGCAGCAGCAGCAATACCACAAAAAATATCTTTCGCTGAAACAGTGAACAAGAAACAATATTTTATAAATCTTGACATCTCTAATGCAAGCGATATGCTCCAGCAAGGGAGAAATCTTGTAACATTCGAACGACAAGGGTGGGTTTAGAATCAACTGACCCCTCGAAATAAAAGAAGAGACGGTTCGAAGGACAGTGACCTTCAGGACTGTCTCAAACACAATGAGAAAGCCAGTATTTGTGAGTCAACGAGACATAGAAGCCACCTTGAAGGAGCCTCTAGAGAATATTGACTTTCTTCAACGGAAGTATTTCCGTACTGTTTAAAAGCGAGGCACTCGCCCAAAAACATTCTGCGTCACCAAGGTGTCAAAAGCATTCACCTTTTTCCCTACGTACATGGGAAAAAAAGACACAAAAAATAAAAATAAAAAGTATACCACCAAACATTAACATCTGGTGGATCTTGGCTGGCTTTGTGGAGCCAGAGACTGATGCAGATGAGGCCGGAGAGTATCTCCACAATACCCGAAAAAGTCATCGTCGACGACAAAAACAAGATATACATTTCGGTGGAGGGGTGTAAACCTCATTGCTTTCGCTGTGGTAGCACAGCACACCTAAAGGCATCCTGACCTTCACAAATACATCACAACAATATCATTAAAAAACACTATTACAAACACTAATACCGAAACAACCACCACCACAAGTACAACAACAGACGAAACGAGCAAACACACCAAAACAAACAGACACTCAACCAACAACAACAGAAAAAAACACAGACAACACCTCTGAAGAACACAACCACACCCCATCACTCCATCAAACATTACCACAAACGAACACACCGAAACAACATCACCACACAACATTCCCCTATCCCACACTCCTGACGATGATCATTCATCGACGGATGACGGTGCTTCTCCTTCTTTAAGTGAAGAAGAATTTTAGCCTCAGAAATCAAGTAAAACAAAAAAAGAGACACCGCAAAACACAAAAAAATCCAATCACCAGCACCAACACAGAACCACAGACACAAACAACCACACAAACAACACCACAACCAAACCTCCCCCTACCAACAAACAAACACCAACATCACCCCAAGCACAAAAAAGAAAACTCACAGACGAACAACAAACTAAAACAACACAACCAAAACAAAATCAACAATATACATACATCAAGGCCAACAATAACAATTTAATGGAGATCATCTCCCAGGACCGCAAAGTGGAAACTGAGGGGAAAATATTTGTAAAATCTGACACTGCACCACACCTCAGTCTAATAAGGGTTCCGGTAGAAACCTACCAAAAACTAAAGAACTAATTTTCACAGGGCGTTGGCAACCCATACCAAAAACCAATAAACCGTGTCCTGTTGAAATGTTTCCCCACCCCACTCAACGCCCCCACCAAAACTGAAATGGAGATCGAACAACGCGATCTCCAGGAAACGGAAAGGTAAGCGCATCCTTTCGTCCTTGATTTGCCAACTCTTCTACACCAACAAGGCGGATTTACGAGTTGAAAGTGTGAATGTGCGTGGCCTAGGGATGCCCTGGAAAGAGGGCAAACTCTTAAACGACCTTAGGTCACACAACAGGCAGCAGCTGACCCCCAACTTCGACAACTTTGAGATCAACGAATTTCTCTGTCAGCCAAGAGGTGGAGTAGATGTCATGTTTAGGAAAAACCTGGATATCGAAATACAGCAACTACATTTGAACAAGGAAGGGTTGACTGGTAGTCCTAGACGTGAACAGTGTTGGAGGTGGAGCCTTAAGACTGGTGGCCGTTTATGCCCCGACTGGGCAATCGCAGACAGACTTCTTCAAGCGTCTAGAGTCTTTTCTGGGAATGTCTCGCTCCTTGCTTTTAGTGAGGGACTGAAATGGTGTCCTAGATGCACGATGTGACTATGTGGGATCATGTCCCAGTAGAGGGGGGTGCAGCTGCCTCAAAACTTTAATCGGCCAATTCCAGCTGGCCGATAGGTATCGACTGGATTTCCCGACTGCACCACAGTGGACGTGGGCAAACCGTAGCTGGACATCTAAATCGTATTTAGATAGGTTCTTCATTAGAGACAGGGACAAGGAGATGTTATGCTGTCCACGAATACACATGGTTGCCTATTCAGATCCCAAATTAGACGTCTGCATAGTCAACAGTGATAGAACACATAGACATGGACCCGCATACTGGAAGCTGAACGTGTCGTTGCCAGCACGTAAAGTTTAGAGTGAACAGATAAGTAGACTAGTCAAGCAGCAGTTAACGTGAGCCATCGTCAACAATAGATGGTGGTACTCTCTCAAGACAGCAATTAGAGTAGAATCGATAGGGTTTAGCAGAGAGTTAGCTTTAGAGAAAAACAAAATTGAAAGAGAACTAGTAGCCAAGGTAGAGGTGGAGAAAAACGAAGTCACGGCCAAGGTGTTTGCGCTCACCCAGAAGATGGCAGAGTGCAAACTGTCCTTGAAAGGTCGAGCGGAGGTGGCGAACACTTTCATAGCGTCCGTCATCTACTACCGTTTGACTGTCGTGCCTTGTCCCCGTGAACACCTCACCAAGATGGAATGCATGCTCTTCCCATTTCTGTAGAAGAAACAGGCTCCGCTGGTGAGGAGATCCGTCTGCTGTCAGTACCCTTCCAACGGGGGGGGGGGAATGCCGTGGCTGATGATGCGCAAACATGCGCTGAGCCTGCGGCATATCCAGGTATACCTCACCGACCCACAACCGATGTGGGCACCGTTTGTAAGACAGGCCTTCTTGCAGCTCGTCTCGGTGACGGAGATGCAGTCCGGGGTCAAGAAAAGACCGAAAATGATGGGCGCCTGGCAAATTGAATGCGCTCAGGCGCTTACTGTCCTCTGGCAAGCGAGCACAGCAATCAGTCGAGACTCCACTTCGACATTCTATAGAGGGATTGTATGTTACAAGGACGACGGCTTGCACGGAGAGACTCTGGGCGTCGAAGACGATGAGCTCACCAGTTTGTTTGGTAGGACTTTCCGCCCGGGACCTATGGACAACATCCAGAGGTCCCTGGCCTGGCAGTGCTACTGAGGAGCTCTACCAGTTCATGACAAGATCTACAAGCACGGACGCCCCAGCAGGGATCATTCCAAGAGGACTTCCAAGATGCGCGCAGGACATTGAAGCCATCCTGCACGCAATTGTACACTGCCCGGGCGTAACCGACCTGTGGAACTACGCGGAACAACTGCTGTCGCGTATGGGACAAATCCAGTTGTCTGCCAAAGTCCATAGTAAGGACAAACCGCCAACTTCTTTCAAAAACGAAAGAGAGGCGGTTTCCCTCTGTATAGTGGTTATGGTGAAAGAGGTTATATGGTGGACGAGATTGAGAGGACTGAGGAGAGATGCCTTTCTCTCCGGACAACAACTGATTTCGTTCTTTAGATACCAGTTTAGAAGGAGAAGAAGAATGGAGTGAGAGGCACTGCTCCCCAATAAATTTACTGAAAGGTGGGTGAATGTGGCAAAAATGGCCCGAGTGATTGGACCTTCTCTGTATATAAACCTGTAGGTTGAAGAAGGGAGCAAAAAGAAGAAAGGAGCACTTGCACAACAAGCTCCTGAAGTTGAGGGTTGTTCTATCGACGGTGTATTAAACAACCCATTTATGGCGCCTCCCCCCTATTAGGGATTTCGTTTGTTATAATTGTTTGTTTTATATTGTTTTACACGATTGTATGTAAAACACCCGGCATGTCTTTGTTTTGTCCCCCGTTCTTGTGCACCCTTGTGGCTAATAAAGAAATATATCTATCAATATATATATATATATATATACATATATATATATATATATATATATATATATATATATATATATATATATATATATATATATATATATATATATATATATATATATATATATATATATATATATATAAATCAGGAAAGAAGAGTGACACGGTTTGCTATACAAAAAAGGTTTTTAATCTCATTGCTGACAATTGTTTCTCTGAACTGGTAGGTCTTGTTACCCCGTATATATATATATATATATATATATATATATATATATATATATATACTCAAGGAGGTAGAAGACTAAGAAAAGGGAAAGAAGAAAAACAGAAACAACAAACACGGACTACAAATGGTGTAAAGAGTCACAAAGGAAACTGTAAGCAACCGCAGGTGAGATGGCATGCGCCCCAAACCGGTACGATCGGCCGACCGAACAACAGGAGTGCGGTTAAGATGGAACAAGGAACAGCCAGACGATAGCTAATAAGCTTGAAACTAGTACATCGTTCCTGTGTCAGTGTTGAACAAAAAGGTGACGTGGTTGCCTAAACACTGTACGGCGTAATTCGGGCTGTTTGTTTGTTTACAATATATGTGTGCATGTATGTATATAAATATACATACTACTGTACGTCTGTATACATATATCTATGTACGTATACATATATAAATACTTACATTTAAGTAACTGCCGTACTAAGAGTGAGAAATGAAATTTCGTTTCATTCTATTCCATTTATCGTTTTCGGTGCGCCCGGCCGACTAAACTCACTCGATATGCAAATTAGGCTGCTCAGCCGTTAATATGCATAAGGAAAGTATATACTTTCAGACGTTCGTTCAACCATCTGGCAGGAAGGTATACGATGGTGAAGATAGCTAATAAGCTTGAAACTAGTACATCGTTCCTGTGTCAGTGTTGAACAAAAAGGTGACGTGGTTGCCTAAACACTGTACGGCGTAATTCGTGCTTTTTGTTTGTTTACAAACAAACCAACCATTATAATAAATGTTCCGTAATCCGATACGTGCATATATATGTGTGTGCATGTATGTATATATATATATATATATATACTACTGTACGTCTGTATTCCTATATGTATGTACGTATACATACTTACATTTAAGTAAGTGCCGTACTAAGAGTGAGAAATGAAATTTCGTTTTATTCTATTCCATTTATATATATATATATATATATATATATATATATATATATATATATATATATATATATACCTTTAGTCTTAACTTTGAATCCCGAAATTTCCTCTGTTAAAGGTGCATAAAATACTCCAGTGCAATGATCAACAGGTAGCGACCCTGTATCTCAAAGATCTCCATCATCCATCGGGTATGATGGGCTAGGCCCTGGTTTTCGTGTAGAGCAGTGATATCAGTTCCACTAATTTCTTGAGGATTCCACGAGCCTGTAAGATTTTCATCGGGAATTGATGCAAGATATGAAGACTGTCAATGTGCGTTGGGCTGAGCATAAATGAGAATATCAGGTGAGAACATCAAGCAGTAAGAGATCCTGAATCTGGTCGAAAAGGCGCTATAAAATTCCACTCAATCGACATCCGTAATTGGTAAACCAGTTGTATAAAAATGTAGGAGTGTTTCATATCTCTCCTATGCCCAGGAAATATGTGGAACGATAAAAATGTACTAT
Organism: Eledone cirrhosa; assembly: GCA_964016885.1. Classification (NCBI taxonomy): domain Eukaryota; kingdom Metazoa; phylum Mollusca; class Cephalopoda; order Octopoda; family Eledonidae; genus Eledone; species Eledone cirrhosa. The sequence goes on from OZ024745.1 coordinate 55,102,260, forward strand.
AACAATGCTCTGGATAAAATCAGTTTTACTGGGATGCTAGTGTACATGGAAAATACGTCAAGTATTCTATATGCATGGAACACAAATATGCGTAAATAACATAGTATATCCCATTTCATTCATGGTAAATTAATACATCATTCTTCATTCAAGTTATTCTGTGTGGACATAAATGCTAGTAAAGTCTAAACGTACTCCTGATGAATGCTAGCGATTGCTGTCTGGAAATCAGTCTAAAAAACTGCTTGTAATAATACAAACGCAAATGTACTCTTCCTATACCCCAACAACACATCTGCACTACTATAGATCAAGTGTTTCCTGTCCACAAATAATAATCTGCCGTTCTGAAGTCGTGATGGATAATATTGTTCTTATTATAGCAGATAATATACATGAAAAATAACGTGAATATTCTTTTTCTATCATGGGATGGATATAGAACGGGTAGCAGAAAGGGTTACCCCAGCTAGATGGCTGGAAAGAATAAAAGAGTACGTATACATACATAAACACACACACACACACACACACACACACACACACACACACACACACACACACACACACACACACACCCACACACACACATATATATATATATATATATATATTTTATATATATATATATATATACATATATATATATATATATATTATATATATGTATGTATATATATATAATATATGTTCTATGCAAATTAGTCTACCCACTACTAATTTTCATAGAAAAAGCATATAACGATATGTGCTTTTACAATTCTCTAGAGAAGCCGGAAGATGGGTATATATTGCTGATGAGATGTAATAACATCGAAACTAGTCCAATATTCCTGTCTGGCTCTCTGGAGAATAGAGGAAATGTGTTTCCTTGAAAACTCGTATGACTCTAAAACCCGGTCCGTCTGCGTGGTTACATACAGACTAGCTGGACACTCACTGTAAAGTGTCTAGTGAAAAACTCAGTACATGTACATATGTATACATGTGTGTATTTATATGCATACTAATACTTCCGTATACATATGTAGATGTACACTTTAACTTAATTGTTTAAGCGTCAGTCATACAAAAGTGAGTTAGAAGCGAAACGAAATTTAATTTCGTTTCGTTATTTGTTTTTATATTATATATATATATATATATATATATATATATACAATATTAATAAATGGAAACTATATTTATAAAGCCATATTTATTTCATTATATATATTTCAAGGATACCAAGTTAAATCATGGTATGCCTTCATCAGACAAAATACAATATATAACATATTTACAAATAGATATTGAGGTACCCTTTCAAAAGGTGACCGTTGTTTTTGGAGACCATCCGGATAAAACAACGGTCACCTTTTGAAAGGTTACGTCAATATCTATTTGTAAAACTGTTATATATTGTATTTTGTCTGATGAAGGCATACCATGATTTAACTTGGTATCCTTGAAATATATATAATGAAATAAATATGGTTTTATAAATAAAGTTTCTATTTATTAATATTGTATATCTACTCCAAATATTTGTCGAGTGCTTTATATCAGTTATAATAATATTTGCTTGTTGTATCCCAACAATTTAAATAGAAATTTTGCATATATATATATATATATATATATATATATATATATATATATATACAAATTAATATGAAGAATTAGAAATAGGACTATCCATCATCAGTGATCTACTAGCCATCATAGGCATTAAAGACCAGATACCTCAGCCTAGCGCGAACAATACCTAAAATAAGTTATTGGGATTAAAAGAATTGGGTGGAGAAAGAGAGATAGGTAAATAAAGATGAATGGCGAGGCAACGTAAAGAGAGGAAAAAATGAGAAAATCAAGTCAATGATTCGTTTGTACATAAGAACTTGCGAATATTGACGAGAAGACGAGAGACACATCCCAACCATGCGAAAGTAAGCGAGGAAAGAATTACGCACAGTGTGGGACGAGGGAGGAAGTGAGAGAGAGAGAGTGAGTAGCAGAGAGTGAGTGAGTGAAAGTGTGAGGAAGAGGCTAGCCGAGAGTGACTAGCAGAGGGGTGAATGAAAGTAAGAGGGAGAAGGATATATATATATATATATATATATAGCTAATTAGGTGGGTAACTTGTAATTACTAGCGGTGACGCTGGTCGAAGCACTCGATGCTGGTCTCTCGTTCGCTTGTGCACCAGGTTTAAGACGACTGTATTTTACAGAGTGTATATGAAGTGACAATAAGAATAGCAGCTGTTTGTAAACTTGATTACATATTACGATTTGTTTCCATATCGATCAGCTCATGTATGATCGGATCCCGGCTCTTAATCGATACTTCTTCTGATATGATAGTTTACAAACATTTAGATCGTTTTTGTCTTGTAGTATGTTATTTCAATTGGATTAAGTGCAGAAACTACAACATTTAGTAAGCTGTTACATAGAACTTGGTAGGAGAAACGGAGAGAAAGTAGCCAATTAGACCTTTAACAGATATATTAATAATATAATATTTAAATTACAATTAGTAATGTCCCATTAACTATGTATATACCACGCAGTTTCAAGCCAAGACAAACTTTACCAATTACCATAAATGTTAATTAATAATTAACAAAATGAGGGCGATGGTTGCCTTCAGTAGGCCGTCCTAATATTGTTACAGGATATTGTCTATCGACAGTTAATTCAAACTGAAAGTGGACAATAGAATTAGAACAGTAAGCGGATAGCAAACAGCTTAAGCGAACAATACACTACAATGAAGATATATGTTAGTTTAACGCTTGAAATAGTAGGAAACGTTATTAAACTTTTCGTATGCTAGACCTACACGAAGAACAAAGGAAGAAATAGAATGATAGAAGACAGTGAGAAGGGGAAGAAACGGAAAAGGTACATTTTGGGGAACCAACGTATATATTGAAAGACAAACGTTTGGGCGAATATATAATTTGAATATTTGTGTTACAAACTATGATGCTGCATTTTAAGATAGACTTTAGAAATATATCCATCTCAAAGATCTGATGACATGGCTCCACCCCAACTATTTATAAAGCTTTACATTTTAATACAGCTATCCTTTATTACATTTGCATGAATCTGGAATTTGTCATTAAACTAGGAAGAGGATGATTCAGCATGTACCATTACAATTCCAATACAAGAAAACGTCTAATCTTGATTCGATATATAGTAGATTATGAAAACCTAATATTTTTATACACGTTACCGCGTTTTATAAAGATAAATAACTGAAAATGTCCAGATGGTATACTGTTTCGCCGAAAACGTTTCCATTTTCAGATAGAAATTTGGATGTTAATATCTGAAAATGGAAATCCAAATCTAAATGTATGTAGGTGAGGGAATAGCTTTAGATGGCAAATACACATTTTAACTTTACTATCATGTTCCTTACATATGTCGTGCGATATATTTAATAAACAAGACTTAGTAGTGCGTTTCTAAATTAATGTTATTAGGCACATTTTTATTAAATATGGGACATATTATTTGTATGTAGTAGTGTAACTCGACTATCCTTTACGATTATAAAGGATTTGCTATATATCCATATTTAAAATTAAAATAGAATGATTAGTTTCATATGATGAATAAAATAAGTATAACGTCGGTAGCAAGCGGCTATCCTCTGTAAGAGAACATTTATATTTTGCTAAAGTTTATGAAGTTCTATTTTCAATATCGTTATATAGCGTTTTCGCTGAAAAAAAGGTGTAAGGACTCCAATAACCGGTGAAGGAACGGAAGATGTATTTTTAAAACACATGGATCTCGTGTGTTCTGTTCAAATAATTACTCAAATATCGTGGATTACTATACCTTCATACATATATCTATCTCTTTCTATAAATATGGTGTATCGCTTGATACTTATGCATTAACACCACGGATACGTTTTTTTAGTGCAGCTAGGAACTTGCCTATGACTGGCAATACCATGCATCACATATCAAGTTATACCTGTGCTTGATGATTTTTTTAAGTGAGAAAAGGCTTTGCTCGGGGCCAATCTCACTCTCTTAACATCAAGTGTATTTACCCTAAAAGAAGAAGTGATCTACCCCATTGTTTGCAAATGAAGTCGCGGGTTCTATAGCAGTGTGAACTTCTCATAGTGAGGTGTCACAATGAAGACTAGGTATCTCTTGCTCCACAAAAAAATGTTTTATTGGGTGGCCGTTGACTGTTCTAAGTTTCTCGGCCCTTTGACAGGTTTTGGTTTTCAACCCACAAGGTGTCCAAAATCACTCTTCTTACCAAGCAACCTTAGTGTGGTTGCCGGTTTAGTCACCAGCGACCCGACCATACACAACTTGTACTAGGTTACATGTTACCAGTAGCGCTGAAGAGCGATCTAACATAACCTATATCTGCGTGTTTATGTGTGTGCATATAATTTCAAACATAACATATTATAAATGTGATATTGAAGCCAGTTTCTGCCCTGATACGTTTTTAAAACGGAATGTAGAAATACAATATATTTGCATATATGTAATTATATAAATAGATTTAGAGCCATGTATCATTGAGAAAAACAGAGAGGCATAGGAAAAATTCTAAAGCGAGGTGAGATGATGAATGCATAAAATTAAAAATTTGTCTGGACACAATGACGTAGGTCAAAATGAAATCCTATCATTCGTTTGACAATGAGAATATCAATGAGAGTATTTTCATAGGGATAATCTAGTTTTATATTACCTACAATATATTGATATTGACCAACAATATTGTAACGTAAATTCATCAGCAATTGCCTCTTTTTACAATATTTTCTTACTTAAATATTACTTTACCACGTAGATATAATAACTCGTCATTAAACAATATATTACCTCAAACGACACTCTCAATAAGGAATTGTTTGACCTTCATCGTGTAAAGCGCATGATTTGTATTTGTCTTCATAATAATTGAAATGTAAACGATTACCTGCATATGGTTAGTCGATTATTGGTGTTAGAACTCTATGTACTACGGAAATATATTTTCCAAAGAGATTAGAAGATAAGAGTTTTTGTTTTCGTAGTAGGCCATCATCCCATCCTGGGAAATTCAAACGGACTACAGAGTCATATATATATATATATATATATATATATATATATATGGGGTGGGTAGGAATGAGGCTGAATGAAAGAGAAAGAAAATGTTGGAAGTACACATTCATGACACTATTCGACTATCATGAAAATGTTATGAATACTTTGTATAGTTTATTAAATCCCTATCTGCTAATTCTCAAGTGAATGGTTGCCTTATATTTAGGCATATCTTAAACGGATTATTGACATATAATTCCGTTTCTCAGTTGGAACCACTATGTGTAAGAAGAACAACTTATCATGGTTAAGTAGAACCCAAATTCAAAAAGTGAGGGAAGGGGGTATACCATACAAAGTTTTCCTCTATGTTAGAGACATTTATTTTATCATTTCCACAATGTTGAAAGCCTGTTACTCAGAAAGGAAAGCAACCACATCAAATAGTTTATAGCATCTAGTATGTAACTTTACTGCTTCTGTCGACTCTTTATTATACGTGTAATGGTCTATGATTCATTCAGCATAGAATCAAACATCGAAAGGCTACAGTAGTTTGTGTGCTTAAACAGTTAATACGTTCCCTTTGAAATGACACGGAAAGCGAAAAGATAACCAGCTATGAAAGCAAGCGAAAGGATCTCTTAAATCAATGGGTTCGTAAACGTCTGTAGGCGGATATATCTAGTTTGGATGTAATAGCTTGGATTTATGAGTAATCATTTCATCCCATTAGTTGGTTAAACGACTTACTCTTCTCTACATTGATGGATCAAGAATAAGCCAGTTCAATTTGAATCTAGGGAAGATAAAATATGTCATATCTCCTAGATTTTTATTAACCAAATACATGATAACCGATATTCATATTCTCAGATGTTTCCTTTGTAACGTATTCTAATAACCAAAGAAAAAAAAACCACATATATTTTTACACATCAGTTTCAAACCTGAAACCAACAAGAACTAACGCAACGAAACAAAGGCATGTCACCAAAGATATATATTTTAGTACAAATGATGCGATAGAAGCAGACAAATGATATTACTATATATATATATATATACAGTATTTTCCGTTGTGTTGTAATATAAATATTACACACAGTAGATTATCAGCTCACGTAGAGTTTGCTCGACGGTTCCAGTTGTAGTTCCAAAAGTAATCCGGAGAAAAATAGAAAGATTTGAATGGATACAGTTTAGTAGAAAGGAATTTATTGACACGTGTTTCTATAACAGTTACATAACCTAAAACAGCTGCTATCTACAAACTTTTAGTTATGCAGACATTCAATATTTCAATGTTATTATTTACTGTCATTTCATCAGAATAATATTACTGAGAGCCTATTTCGTTTTTATAGAGAATATTAGGAGGGAGGGGTGAAGTTGTTAGAAGAATAGTTGAAGGAGTGGTTTTTCGATAGCAGTGAGAATTCTTGGTGGCAGTGAGTAATTAGATTCCCATCTGTTGTTTTGACATTTTTTAATAGAATATATTATTGGTTATTTTTCTAAATCTATAGAAGGATTAGAGATAGTAAAGATATGCGTGGTTGGTTTTGTGTTTGCACTTAATTAACATTCAGACTTAAATTTTTCTTTCAAGTGTACGTATCCTTTCACCCACGCATTCACACACAAATATATTTGCACACCTCTACAAAATACATATACTCACAATTCACATATTCATACTTACATATATATACACATGCATACACATATATATACACACATGTATTCATGTACATACATACGCGCTCATGTGTATACATTTTCATACTCAACTTATCTTTATATACACACGTATAGACACACACATATATACATACATACTCTAGTCCATGTGTACACACATACACATACATACACATCTATATACACATATATACATACATATATATATATATATATATATATATATATATATATATATATATATATATATATATATATATATATATAAGCACTTTAATACATGAATACACTTACATCTAACTATACACATCAAACATATATATATATTTACTTATTTATATACATTTTCACATATATATACATACTTATGGACGTTTTTAGACACATTCATTATCGCATATTTGCACCTATTCTCATCAGCATATCTTTCCATTATTAGTGTGGTAATTTAAGGTTATTAATATATGTTGAGAAGAGATTGTTTTTATATTTTTCTAACTAGATTAAGGTTTATATAGTTGGGGGATGTCCCTCTTTTATGTAATATTCGGCTTGTAGTGGGAAAAAAGGGTTTTAGTTCTGTGACGGCAGAATAATGTTCGTTCAATTCTGTTATTCAGCAGTTTCTTCTTGTGTGTGATTATGTAATAAATCTCAAGATTACACAATTTGCAGAAATTTTGGCTCCTGGAAAAGCTTTGGGTTTTAGCTAATTTCTCCCATTTTAGGGTAAACTGTTGATCGCTATCCCTGAGCGTCCAAGCTTTTTCTGCTAAAGTTGTTACATTTCTTTGGCTCTGGTGTTTTATTGAGTAAGAATGCCTATACAATCGAGATTTAAACGATGTTGCCGTTGATCCCACGTAATACCACTCGTTGCCTCCGGATTTAATGGTACACTTATAAATAATATTTTTTTCCAGGCAGTTATTGCCGAGGGGGCAGTTGTCAGGATAGGTGCAGTTACAGTTGTGTACGTTCGGTTTTCTCTGGAGTAGTATTGCGGACGAACTTAGGTGTGGTTTATTTATGTTCTGTAGTGTATTGTCTACTGTTTTTTTGTGTTCTTTGTACTTAAGTTTTTAGTGTTTTCGTTTAACCTTCTAGTATTGATCTTTTTTATGTGTTGTTCAAGGTTTAACGCTGTAGAGTATGGCAGTCTTATAGTGGTAGGGTTTAGGATTTTGTGGTATTTGTGTGATGTAGGAAAATGTCTTTTAATTATTTTAAAGAAGAGTACTGGTAAATTTGTACTAATGGAACTATTGTATTCGGGGTTATACCATAAGTACTCTTTGCATCGCTTTCTATTAGTTTTGTTTGTTGGTTTACTGGTGTGCATACTATGGTAGTAAGTGTGGTTTGGTGTTGTGTTATTATATCTACCTATGTGGGATTTATTTTGGGTGTTTTGATTGTTCCCATCTATGTACTCTATTTTGTTGAGGTAGCCTGCTTTACTAAGGGCGTTATCGTAGTACTGGGCGTGTTCCTTAAATACTTGTATGTTAGAAGATAGACCCGAGATTCTAAGGGAAATATTTTTAGGGATAGATTTAATTATAGAGATGGGGTGGTTAGACCCAACATTTACGTATTTGAGATTTTCATTCAATTTATGAAACGGTTTAATCAAACCAGAGTTTAAATTGAGTGTGACATCCAGGAAGTTAACTACTTTAAGGTTGTATTCATATGTTATAGTTAGTCCTATTTCGAGTAGTAGTTTTCTTATATCTTTGCGTAGTTTTTCTAGTTTTTGGTTATTAAGGTTTTTAGCTAGGAGGAGAACATCGTCGCGGCATATTCCGCCGTGGAGATTGCTGAATTTTTCCTGGAGTCTAAAGGCGATAAATAACCCCACAATATCAGTTATTTCCGCCGAATCGTTAGAGCCCATTGTTATGTCAAAGTTAGAGGGTCTATCTTTACGTACCCAATAACTGTTCTCAAATTTGACTATAGTTTTCCTAGCTTCTAATATAATCTTAATTTCATCGTTTGTAAGGTCAGAGTTATCCTTAGCAAACTTAATGGCTCTATTCAAAGTTTCAGGTGATATCGATGAGTAATATTCATCGATATCAAACTGGATAAACTTAGATTTATTCTTATTGCTAATGCTATTAAACCATCTTATTGCTTCTTGGGTCTTCCCCCAGAGTTTAATGTTAACCTTAGCCTTAATTTGGGGGATGATTCTATCTAAGATATATTTGCTTATTTTACCTATATCTGATTTAGAGGGGCAGATTAATCTAATTTTAGGGTCATTATCAAAGTTTACCTTGTGGTCCTTAAGATTGAAGGTGGGTACCGCCGGTAAGAGTGGTCCTGTCCTATCTTCGATTCCGAGATTTTTCACTATTTCGCATGCCTCATCATTGATGTGCTTAAGGGTTACTTCACTCGTTTTTCTATATTTTTTATGTAATTCTTTTCGAATGAAGTTGTTGTATGTAGTGCAATCCATAGTGTACAGGTTTGATGTTTTGTCCGCTTTTACTACAATTCCTTTGGTGTTTTTAAGGTCGTCCAGTAGTTTTTTTATATCTTTCTGTAATTTGCTGTTGGTGTTGCGTCCTTTGAATTTAATTTTAAGGATTAAGTTCATAAGGTCCTGCTCAAATGCATCTAATAGTGGGTTGGTGGGTGGGTTTTTACAACTGACAACTGCCCCCTCGGCAATAACTGCCTGGAAAAAAATATTATTTATAAGTGTACCATTAAATCCGGAGGCAACGAGTGGTATTACGTGGGATCAACGGCAACATCGTTTAAATCTCGATTGTATAGGCATTCTTACTCAATAAAACACCAGAGCCAAAGAAATGTAACAACTTTAGCAGAAAAAGCTTAGACGCTCAGGGATAGCGATCAACAGTTTACCCTAAAATGGGAGAAATTAGCTAAAACCCAAAGCTTTTCCAGGAGCCAAAATTTCTGCAAATTGTGTAATCTTGAGATTTATTACATAATCACACACAAGAAGAAACTGCTGAATAACAGAATTGAACGAACATTATTCTGCCGTCACAGAACTAAAACCCTTTTTTCCCACTACAAGCCGAATATTACATAAAAGAGGGACATCCCCCAACTATATAAACCTTAATCTAGTTAGAAAAATATAAAAACAATCTCTTCTCAACATATATTAATAACCTTAAATTACCACACTAATAATGGAAAGATATGCTGATGAGAATAGGTGCAAATATGCGATAATGAATGTGTCTAAAAACGTCCATAAGTATGTATATATATGTGAAAATGTATATAAATAAGTAAATATATATATATGTTTGATGTGTATAGTTAGATGTAAGTGTATTCATGTATTAAAGTGCTTATATATATATATATATATATATATATATATATATAATATATATATATATATATATATATATATATATATATATATATATATATATGTATGTATATATGTGTATATAGATGTGTATGTATGTGTATGTGTGTACACATGGACTAGAGTATGTATGTATATATGTGTGTGTCTATACGTGTGTATATAAAGATAAGTTGAGTATGAAAATGTATACACATGAGCGCGTATGTATGTACATGAATACATGTGTGTATATATATGTGTATGCATGTGTATATATATGTAAGTATGAATATGTGAATTGTGAGTATATGTATTTTGTAGAGGTGTGCAAATATATTTGTGTGTGAATGCGTGGGTGAAAGGATACGTACACTTGAAAGAAAAATTTAAGTCTGAATGTTAATTAAGTGCAAACACAAAACCAACCACGCATATCTTTACTATCTCTAATCCTTCTATAGATTTAGAAAAATAACCAATAATATATTCTATAAAAAAATGTCAAAACAACAGATGGGAATCTAATTACTCACTGCCACCAAGAATTCTCACTGCTATCGAAAAACCACTCCTTCAACTATTCTTCTAACAACTTCACCCCTCCCTCCTAATATTCTCTATAAAAACGAAATAGGTCCTCAGTAATATTATTCTGATGAAATGACAGTAAATAATAACATTGAAATATTGAATGTCTGCATAACTAAAAGTTTGTAGATAGCAGCTGTTTTAGGTTATGTAACTGGTATAGAAACACGTGTCAATAAATTCCTTTCTACTAAACTGTATCCATTCAAATCTTTCTATATATATATATATATATATATAAATATTTACACATACACCAATTAAACAAAGGCACAGGTATATATGTGTTTTGGCAACTATTCACGATGTGGCTCAATGAAGAATTAAATTAAACAATCAGAGCAAAATACTATAGAGTAAAGCATGTGAAGAGAATAATTTGATAATATATATACATCATCTCTACTCCCAATCAGCATAATTAACCACACAAAAAATCAATTAGACCAGTCTATAAGAATAAAAGGCCCCTATGAAGAAACAGTAAATAAATATGCTAAAGCGGCATCTTCGCGTCGAACCGCTATAGAATGTTTACCCAACATTTCAACAGCACGTGGAAATTAATTAAATATACGGTCAACCATACATAATTAGGTAAAAATTAAAGTTAGAAATGCTTATATACATACCAGGATTAAATCACTAATTCCCGACCCAAGGGTTTCGCTCACATTTTGAGATATATTATTAAGGACATCTCGAGTTTAGAGCTCATCAGGGGACAAACTCGCTAGGACATATTATTTTCCGAAGTGGCCCCCGCCACTTTAGTGATTTAGTGATTTAATCCTGGTATGTAGATAAGCATTTCTAACTTTAATTTTTACCTAATTATGTATGGTTGACCGTATATTTAATTAATTTCCACGTGCTGTTGAAATGTTGGGTACATATTCTATAGTGGTTGGATGCGAAGTCGCCGCTGTGGCGTATTTATTTACTGTTTCTTCATAGGTGCCTTTTATTCTTATAGCCTGGTCTAATTGATTTTTTGTGTGGTTAATTATGGTGATTGGGAGTATAGATGATGTATATATATTATCAAATAATTCTCTGAACATGCTTTACTCTATAGTATATATATATATATATATATATATATATATATATATATATATATATATATATATATATATATATATATATATATATATATATATATATATATATATATACATACATATATATATACACACATATATAAATATATATATATATATATATATATATATATATGATATTGAAATGGCTTCTACAGGACTAGAACTAATTCATTCGAAGGAAATCACCAGGAAACCTTTCTTGATGATTTACTTCGAATGAAACAATTCTAGTCCTGTAGAAGCTATTTCTATATTAAACATTTATACTCATGTATACTCTGCATTGCTTAGTGATTAGAACACTGGGCTTGCAATCGGGAGGTTGTGAGTTCAATTCTCGGGTAGGGTGACGTATTGTGTCCTTAAGCAAAACCCTCTATTTAACCTTGTTCCAGTTTGCTCAGCAGTAGATACGAGTTGCGTACCCGGAGTAATTATTGTCCTTGATTGAGTATTATCCTTCCGTTTACTGCTCCAGAAATCTGCCTATTTACATTTCTAGGCAGATTGTTTATTACTCTGGGTGTGTTTTTTCCAGGTTTGTTTATATATAACAGTAATATATTTTGTATTGTTTGTGAATGATATTTTATTCCAGTTATCCTGTCTAGAAATCTAAATATTGATAAGAGTGTTGTCAGGTCATTTTACGTTTAATCTAGGAATGCATTTGTAAGGTTTCCTCTGAATTTATGTACTGTAAATCCGTCAATGTTTTAGCACCTTAATCTTTATTCGTCTTTATATAAATCTAATCTAAATGTGTTTCATATACTTTTACGTTTATCTTGTACATAATGACTGTTATTTCCACACACTGATTACGTGATAAACTTGTTCATCCTTTCACTAACCAGCCAAGTTGTACAGAAAAGGATTTTTCGAATGTATTATTATTTTGTTATTGACATCTTGAGTTTGATTTTCGACATTTAGACATTTGTGACGTCAAATTGTATGCTAATTGTACGAAGCTTTGTTCTCTAAGTCGATGGAATAGACAACATCTGATGGCCACTTGTTATCTTGTATCAGTATTGACAATTGTACAATTTAGTATGGGCAATTTCTTTGAGATTTGTCTCACTGAATTTAATTTGTTTACTCCCTGATGTAAAATTTTGGTTTTCTCTATATCTGGTTTTGTGCATTTTCAGGGTTGTGTATAATCCAAATTGTGTATTCTGATTTGTTATATTGTAACACAATTTTCGTGATTTTCTCTTCATTGCATCCAATATGTCAAGGCGTGTTTTATTACATTAGTTCTAAATACAACATTGTTGTGAATTTGTTCCGTGCATTTGTATTTTGAATATCGATAATTTGTTCCCTATACATTAACGATTTTTAATGAAATGTTCTCATGCCTGATTGGTGTTTGGTTTGTATGCGGTGTCCAATATGTTGAATCCTCCGTTCATTATCATTTTCATGAAATACTTCCTTTGATATTGTGTAGCAGAAATGTGTATTATGAAGAAATGTGTATTACTCGTTGTTCACATTGGTTTTGAGTGATTTACATCACATACGTTTCATTATATATTAATTTTGTGGAACAATTATTTCAAATACTGCTGATTTAGGAAACATTTTAATAAATATATAACCAAGCGTAGTACCAGGTTTTATTTTCTCAAAAATTCGTAAACATTTTGATTATATTACCCCATTAGTTTTTTTCAAATTTTTCCTTATTTCAATGTGCTTAATCCATACATAATATCGATCAGGAATGCAGTGACAGGTGTTAACATCTGAAATCACTCCGACCTGCAAATGTGTAACATTTTCAGTCGATACTTAAAATAGCTTTACGAAGTTTAGACTGGATCCTTTCACTTATTCCAGTTATTGTTTACACTGGTTGGTTTGTAAGGATGTTATATGAAGCTTTCACTATGGCTATCATTAATTCATATATGCTAATACGTTTACTTTTTTGTATTTTCCAAGTCTCAACTTCGCTATTGCTTGCTTATGTTCACTCACATATCTAGACATTTATTCTGGTTATTGTCTGCGTTAGTGCCCTGCTCTCTTATGTCTTGTATTTCTGTATTGATTATTTCCTTGCTAGTTTAATAGTTGGCCCCATTATTATATCATTTACATCGAGTATTTCTAAATTCCTAATTAGAAAATATTTCTTTATGTTTTGTATATGTGGTAGGTGATTGTATTCAGGGCTTCGTGTTTACGTCTAATAATTTGTCATTCTAACTACTAATAATTTTACTAATAATAATTTTACTAATAATTTTACTAATAATTTTATAACTACACTTGGCAAAGTGCGTTTGATATCTTCGGTGTTATTTCCATTAGTTGGCATCACTGATCTTTACAAGTATCCTTTTACGGGTATATCCATTATTGTTGGATTGTTTTATCTCATGCATATAACCTTGGAAACTTCCGCATTATGCAGTCAAGTATTCCTCCGGTTTAAGGTCTGGACAACCCATCAATATGCCAAATATACCATGCATGTTTTTAGAAACAGTAAACAAAATCTATTAGTGGGAAGTATGATTATTTTAAAAACAAATCATTCATGATATAATCACAAGGCAAAGACATGATTTGCAAAGAGTGAAACAAATAATAAACAAGAGTTAAAATATGACCTATGCCAACAAAACAGAAATCAACTAAGAAAATAGCACGATATTAAGCAATGAATAAGAAAGAACAATGCACAATAGAGTAAAGGGAATCGATACACGCATAAAATATTTCAGAAATGAAACAAAGCAAGAAAAATGCCTGAAATACCGTATACATGAAATATTGGACACGAGCCAATATGCTACATGAAAGTGAAAGCATTTATTGAAGGAATGTTGAGAATTCTGATACAAAATCACAAAACGTGAAGCATTCAGAAAATAATGTTTGAAAAAAATTGAAGTTGCGCATTTCATAGAGGGAAGCAACGACTGCGAGTTTTTATCCAATAGGAAAATATGGGATAAGATCAAAATAAAGAAACTAAAACAGGTTCAGGACGTGTAAATTAATACAGAGGTAATCAACAGTAGTAGAGTCCACTGGAATCAGAACAACTAAAAGGTAAAATCCTCACAAAGAAAGAGTGAAAACAGATTGAAATGATGTTTGGAGACAACACAACCAGCACTCTCGAACTGGAATGCAAACTGATCATCTTCAAGCAATTATGAGCTCTCAGTGAGAAGGTTTGATACCAGAAGATGGTGGCAGAATGAATAAGTTTAATAAGATTCAGTTGAAACCAAACGTCAATATATAGAGATATGAAGGGCAAAATAATAAATATCACTGAAACCCCATCCAAGAAAGACATGAATTAATTCAACCAAGATTCAATGTAGCTGAAAGAGTACCAAAAGCACTAGAACTTACACTACACGAAAAACATACTGCATCAGTGATGATACCATTGAGACTGTGATAGGAATACACCAAGATAAGACAACATCAAGAAGAAACTTGAATGTCGGCTACTGGTACAAAACACTGACATTCTATCGGATGTATCTTATGGATCTCTATAGCAAATTCTCAAGGGAGATGCACATATACGAAGGTGTTTGACATTAGCACAAAAAACATTAATCCCGGAGTAGAAAGACATACATTTGTGCTGAAAAACTAATAAACAAAAGCGTGATCTCAGAGGTGCGGTAACATAGGAACAATATGGGTACTCTCTGGATGGATTACCGGTAAGAATTTGATTCTGTACCACACCCTTGGAGGATAGAGGCTCTCCGACTTGCTAAAATCCCAGTCGCTATTTTCAAAGCCATAACGAATCTGTCTTTTTCTTGCGCTACTAAACTAAAGTTAAATAGGGATAAGGTTGATTCTATGTTCACTGATAAAATAGAATACCACAGGGGGTATTTCAATAAGAGAGTCTCTCTGTTTCAATGTATTCTGTCATTAAACCCCTTGTCCTTACTGCTAGGAAATGGGAAGGACACATAATTAGCTCACGGGACGTGAGGAATATAAACCTAATTCATATCTGTCTTGTGGAAGACGTGAAACTCTCCAGCAACCGCATTAAACGGAGGAAGAAAAACCGTAAGCTGAATGCAACGTTCTCGAAGTATATAGGAATGGAGTTTGGTTAGGATAAATTTTCATATATCATTGTAAAGCTAAAAGTCAATCGAGCAGCATTATTATCAATGGTCTAATTTTTTCACGGATATCTGACGTAGACTGATACAGATATCTAGGAATAGATGAGAATATATCCTATGATGGTATTTGTAACAAGAAACGCGTACCCAGGGAATATTACACCCGACCTACAGAAATAAAATTATCTGAAACATCTGTGCACTATAAAACAGTCACTCACGATGTGCTTCCTGTGCCTGTACTAACACAAACATTCGGAATACTCGATTCAACGATGGATGAAAATGAAACAGCACCGGAAATGTCCATAAAAACACTGATATATATACAGTATCTAAACTTAAACAGTGAGGCAAAGGTCTAAAATCAGTCCAGACAGCATTTGTGTCCCGCATCATATCCATCCAACACGTCTACGTACCACCAAGCGTAGGAGCCTATCCGTTGAACAAGACCTTCTACATCAGACAAATAATATCATGAGAGTTGGGAAAGAGCTCCGTGAGAAATACTCCCTGCATGGTAGTAAAAAAAGCACACTCCCAGATATTTCCAAACAATACCGATGTGAATCCATGGATGAAAAGCTGCATGCTTTTCTACAAATCGAAAAAAAAAACATGTTGCCCGGAGGCTTCTAACTAAGAGTAATATATATATAAGCAAATTAGTCTATCTTGGACGAACAGCCGCTATATTGGATCTTTCTTTAAAGGACAGGATTTTGCACTCAAAGAACAGGAAATCAAAACAAAATATCTAATTCACAAATGATATGGCGATACAGGCAAAACACGTAGATGTGACACGTATACATACACACACACATATGCAGACATAAATACATACTTACGGAGCTGACAATGTCGAAATTCCAATGAAAGAGACTTGTGTCTATGTTAGAAACCGTCTCTCTCTCTCTCTCGCTCTCTATTGGTAAACATAGTTAATGGAATATGATTTCTTATATAGGCGCTAGGCCAGCAATTTGGGGGGAGGAGAAAGTTGATTAAATAGACTCCAGTGCGTGACTGGTACTTTACTTTATCGACCCCATAATGATGAAATGCAAAGTTAACCTCGGCGGGATTTGAACTCAGATCATAAAGGGCCGTAACTCTATGCTGCAAAGCATGGCGTCCGACCCGCTACCGATACTGCCAATATAGTGTACAATATAATGGAAGAATATACATACATATATGTGTGTGTGTGTGTGTGTGTGTGAAGACGCATGACTTAGTGGTTAGAGCATTGGGCTTCTAATCGGGAGGTTGTGAGTGTTATTCTCGGACCGGGTGTTATGTTTTGTCCTTGAGCAATACACTTTATTTCACGATGCTCCAGTTTACTCAGTTGTAGAAATAAGTTGCCGCATCACTTATGGAATTCTCCTTTCCTTGGACAAGTGCCGTGGAAAGAGGAAGCTGGTATGGATTGACGACTGCTGATCTTCCACACACATCATTTCCCGGATGTGTGCCACGGAGGAGAACTATCTAGGCGCAAATCCCATGGTAATTTGTGGCCGAAGAGGGTCATTAACTTGCCTTTCCTATATATCCTATATATATACATACACACACACACACACACACACACACACACACACACACACACACACACACACACACACACATATATATATATATATATATATATATATATATATATATATATATAGTAATAATAATAAATTTGAAGACTAAAATCCAAAGAGGGTTCTATAAGGATAAATATTTATCAAATATATAAGAACCATAGTGCAAATATTTATTAAAATAACAGATTAAAGTTGAATTTCAGAAGATTCCGTTAAGGATGAAAGCAGCGATTCTTAACTTTAATCTGTTATTTTAATATATATATATATATATATATGAGAGGGGGGGGGGGTATGTTTACCTATTTACTTTGATGTCCCGACTGTTTCGCTGAGTAACATCAGTTTTACAGCACTACGAGACGTTTATATATATAGTTGCTAACTGCTAGATTGCTTATCCGTAACAGTTGTATTTGGTCGTCTCGTCGATAAACAAACGTAACTAAGTACAAAACTCTACGTGAAGCCTATATATATAGTATTACGATTGCTATAAAAACGACGGTGTTTCTATATATGGATAACGTTAAAACAGATGTTATATAATTTTATATATTGAATATACTATTGTGTAACATTTGTTTTGCCATTGTTCTTTCTATACAATATCAAACGTTAAAATAATTCATGTTATAATTGTAATACATTGTGTCACTTTTCAGCTCGAAATCTTGCTTACATAAGTATATGTTGCGTATGGTGTAAAATAGTTTTATTTATTCTGTTTGTTAAATCTATGACTATTTAATTTCCACGGGAGATCGATGTGTCGTGTTGGAATAGAATTTAATGTATACTATTTTTAAAGAGTGACTTTTATCTGTTTAATGTTTATTTATGATGTTAAATATACGGAATATACCATATATATTTATGAGTTTAATTAAATCAATTTCCAATTTAAGTTGGTACTAAATTTTCAGGAGATTTCTAATTTGAAGCCTCTCCACCCCCATACATAAATATTTGTTTTCTTTGTCTTGTAGGTAGCCTGTGTAGCCTGTGTTTTCTATTTCACCCTTCTCATTCTGAAAGTTTTTCATTGACAAGATGTTAAAATTGAGGTTTTTAATCCTCAAGCCTACCCTCCAAGACATGTATAGTCATACATCACATAGCCCTATCCAATATGCATGATCAATCCAAACACAATATAGATCCCATGAGCTAAACGCATCCTTGCTGCAATACATATGAATATCTCATCAGAAATACATTAAAAATAAACCCAACACATTCCATTCTATGAGAATATGCTTATCACAATAAATTATACAATCTTGAAACCGGGCATTGTCTTCAACAAAAGACTCCACTGTGCTAGTAGCGGGTAAGTAAGTTTAACAGCCACATTTGATATGAGATTTCAAATGTATACACTTCATAATTATATGGTTTACAATAAACATTTTAGTACCACACTAACTGGGATGTATGAACTACAACAATGAGTTTAAATACAATACAATACTCATGTACATGACAGTCGTTTGCACATTTGTTATACCTAGAAAACACAACATTAATGATTAGTCATGTATTCACGAGAATAATTATTCATGAAATTAGTTATCTTTAACTAGCAGAAGTGCCCGGCGTTGCTCGGAGTTTAATTGCTTTAAAGTACTTTTAATGATTCCACTCAATTATGAATATTGAGGCATTGAAAGTAAATACGGGTAAGTTTGAAAATATACAACAATAGCATCTTCTCACCATATGTCAGACCGGCAAGACTGCAGTGGTGCTGAATAGAGGAGTCACAACACCTCTATGTAGACCACATTATTTGTTCTGCCTTTGGGCGCAAGTATGAATAAGTTCTGCTTGCATCCCACTCTTGAGCATGCAACGTATAATTGGCCGTTTGGATGGCATGACCGTAGATTCAAAGAATGTGTTTGGTAGCGAAAATTTTCAAATGAACATTGAATTAGTTTAAAGTATGTACTATATTGTAGCAAGACCGAACACGTAAATATTTATGCAGGTAATGGAGCATGAAAGGCGGAGTAGCCAACACTTTCAATTGAACGGTGAGTAAGTGGAAAGTGAGTACAAAGTAAGATCTATGAAGAATGCACGTCAAATAATAGGTCAAACCTGTAAGCCAAACCTATCTGAGTTATAGCACAAAAGAGCGTAAACAGGGGCGTTCTTTTGGAGCAGACTGGAAAATAAATCATCGAAATCGGACGTTCGTGAAAAAAGTTTTCTCATTAATTTTTTGTCTCATATTGAGAAAAACAAAGAAAGAAAATTACAAAAGGGACAACAATAAAATATAATGTCTTTGTTGAAAATCATGTAAATAAAAGCTTAAACGTTGTTATTGTTACGTTTGTTGTTTTATAAATTCATCTGTTGCTTTTGAATATTTGTTATTTAATGTAAAATGTAAGTGTGTAAAAATGTAACGTTGAGAGAGCAGTATGTATTTACTGCTATCGGCTTTTTAAATGTTGATATTTGATGTATGACGAACGAAGAGGGGGGAATAGAGAAGTTTTGTCGTTGTTCTAAACTGTAATGGAGACGGAGGCAGTAACATTTTAAAGAGTGTTGCAGAGGAGATTGAGGGTAATGAGAGGAATGAAGCGTGTAAGAGAGAGGGTTATCAAAGTTTGTGTCGCGTTCCTTCGGAACGGAGGCAGTAACCTTTTAAAAAGAGTTGCGGAGGAGATTGAGGGTAGTGAGAGGAATGAAGAGTGTAAGAGAGAGGGTTATCAAAGTTTGTGTCGCGTTCCTTCAAAAGAAGTTTTGTCGTTGTTCTAAACTGTAACGGTGATAGGTTAGTAGACGGAGGCAGTAACCTTTCAAAGAGAGTTGCCGAGGAGATTGAGGGTAGTGAGAGGAATGAAGCGTGTAAGAGAGAGGGTTACAGCATGTATTTAGTTTTATCGATTTTATTTCATAGAAGCAGGAAATATTTGGCAAAAATAATTACGCGTTGACCTGCCCCGGTAAATTTGGAGCACATTGGAAAAAACATCATCAAAATCGGTAGCGAAATGTGGAAATGCATAAAAATCATACACACACACAGACAGACATCTACCGTTTTATATATAGAGAGATTATTAATATACATTCTTACATTGTGTATTATTAATTTCATTGAATATTAATGAGAACATTTAGGAATAGATCGTATATACTAGTTACAAATTAATAGAATACTTTATAATACAAATCGTTCCTGATCGACTAAAATGACAAACCGTTTGATTACAAATGATTTGAAAGAGGCACATGAACATTACCGTAATGTATGTCTAAACGTATAAACTAACAGTAATCTTTAATACCATCCATGGACAAAAACGGACACAAATCACCGGTAAACATATAAATCTGCAGCGATCGATGTAGTAAAAGCAATGATCAAGAGCTCACCAAAATGTTATAGGTCATTAAACAATAAATGTAATAATTGTTTATACATTTGGCACAAGGACAGTAATTATCACAGTATATTACTGGTACTTTATTTTATCGACCCCGTAAGGATGAAAGGCAAAGTTAACCTCGGCGAGATTTGAACTCAGACCATAAAGGGACGTAACTCTTTGCTGCAAAGCATGGCGTCCGACCCTCTACCAATACTTCCAATCCAAGGGCATATGTACTTTTAAACATATCTGGTGTGTGCAATAATAGCCTGCTTATATCAGATAAATATTTAAGGATATTGGGACTACATACTTCTTCACATACACAATATATATCCAATTGTAAATATTGTTTCCATTGAATTCCCTAGCAAGCAGTTTATATATAGACAGTTGAAATATGATAGCATACGTTTTAAACAATTCCATATAGTATTGTTTGCCAAAGTGATTCAAAAGTGTACAACCTAAAACTGAACGCTGTTTATGTATTCAATAAAATCGTAAATTTACCTCTCGATCAACATCGGTCACCAGCCAAAGGCAATATCAATATTTATAAGAGAATAAGTGAAGTTCGTGCCACGTAAAAAAAAAAATCCAAGTAGCAATAAAATCAAGTCACGGGCACGGAAACAAGGGTTCAGTTTTTGGCACCGCGTTTGACATTAATTCTTATGAGCTTCAGGCAATTGTACATTTCTATTCAATAAATGTTAACCTTAAATTATTAATTAATGCCATTGACTTCATTTCAGATATAATTTAGTTTTCGTTTCAAGCAGAATGAAACATTTAAGTGGGGTAAAAGAAGCTAATAATATGTTTTTATTATACTTACAAATTTATTGTTATTTACATTTTTTACATTCTTATTTATTATATACGCTTTCCTTGTAATGTTTAGTTGTTAAAGTAACAGCCGATTGAAAACCAAATGTATGAAATCAAACAGACTTGCTTTATTTTAAGTTGTACATTACATATATTATAAAGTTTGGCTATTATACAGAAATCCGCCTTTCTCACATATAGAGTGAGGAGGTAATTGTATAAAAGCAATGCAAACTTCAGAAGGAGTGGTAACTCAAAGGATGAGTTGGCATTATGTGAGATGGCTTCTAGCAAAAGGTTGTACACATTTAAATCTGGAATACAACTAATTAACAAACATATACATGCTTTGCCCATGTTTCACTTTAACTTTCCACCTGTCTCTTCCAGAGCCAAGTAGCCTGTGGGATATAGATGAAGAAATAGCATAGCATAATATATGTCTGTGTGTGTGAATGTGTGTGTGTATATATACATCTACATATGTATACAAACACACACACATCATATATATATATATATATACTTACTTAAAATTTAATGATATCTTTATATGCAAGCGAAATGTGAAATAAAATGATAACAATGTAGGAGGCTTTCGTCAGTGAGGAAGAGCGAGAGTAAGAAAAATGTTAATACATATATATACGTATAATGTGTGTGTTTGTGTGTGTATTTGTGTGTTTGTGCGCGCGCGTATGTGCGCGTGCATGTGCGCCTAAATTTAGAAGTAGATAGATGTACAGAAACGTTTATATGCATCACATCACATTCATAATTTTAACATTCGTGTATACAGTAAATAATTTTTTATACAGTTAAAAATGTATTATTTAGAAATAATATTTTGTTGCCATTCCTTTTTACAGGTATATAAATACATATATGTACGCCGGCCGTTTGCACCCCTTCTACACTCAGCTATTCCTAGACCGTCACAGAATGTATCAAAGAAACTGTTTCACCCACGACCTCGGCTAACGCTACAGTATGAGGCGCTCCATGAAAATCTTCATGACACCTGAATATATCTGGTCTGCCCCAGTCCAGTCATAGGCACCACAAGTCTAAATGAACAACGTTCGCTTTTATGCACATCGAGGACTATAAACTTAAGGTCGATAAAGATCCTCAGTACTTCAAAATCCATACCTTTCCTAAACAGTACTTTCAACGCTTCTCTCCTTCCAGAGAGAACATGAGTTTTTTAGATATTTATTTTGTTCAATATGGAGGCAAGTTCATGTGTGTCGGAAATCCTAATCTTGCTGACCGCGATCATATCTATAGCTAATGACCTGAACTTAGTTCGCAAGCAATCCAGGTTCCAGAACGAAGCAACGTATAATCTTTCAACGTACTTTTAACATTGTAAGCTGGCTGGAAAGCGTTAAGATCAAAGCTAAGAAAAGAAAATGAATGAGGATTCCTTTAGGAACACATTTAAACACTTAACGGTGGCTTATTTTATTAAGGGTTCACAAGACATAGAGCAAGTTCTCCCTAATAGTTTCATGTTTAGAGAGAACTGCACACCATCAGAAGTGTTTATAGTACCATACAATGTTGGTGCTAAAGATGTTCCCCGCGCCTTCAATATTTTCAGTTGATATATGACGCAGATCAGTTCGACATTGGCCCTTCACACTAACATAAATTCTGGTATCTGTGTCGTTGATTGTTGTAGTTGCATATGTTTGTTCTTTTAGATAATTTGTAGTGTTGTTATTGTTGGGGTGGGTGGAGGAGCTGTTTGTGATGGTGAATATGATATAGGTAGCATTGATGTCTCTTGCCATAGGTGTGTCATTTGTGTTTTATGGAGTATGAGTGATCTAACACGATGTTTGGATTTCTTCATCATCGTTATACCTGATGAGTACATATTGTTGTCTGCAGGATCAGTCTTAGATATAGTTGGAAGTGTGTTCGTGTTTGTGTGTCGATGTGTGTGTGTGTGTTTGTTTGAAGGAGCGAAAGCGGTAAAGTCGGTTTGAGAGAACCCATTGTGGCCTCAATCATGTTCCCCCCTGCTGGCACTCCTTTCGTTGACGCTGGTGGTGTGATGGTGGGATGGTGTTCATAGTAGTTGTGGTGGTGGTGGTGTTAGTTGTGTTGCCTTTGGTGTTGTGGTTGAAGCCTAACGTTTTGACTTTAGTTTCGCTGCTGATGAAGGGATGGGGAGGCTTGTTTTTCTTTTTTACACGTTTGGTGGTCTTGTTGTGGCCCTTATGACTGCAGCAATGGGGTTTGTCCTTACATGCTCTCGTCTTTTGACGGTAAAACAACTCTCAGTTGGCCGCTATCACTACTCAGATTTTTGCCTTCTACAATGGCATTAGATTCACACCACTCAAAAGGTAAATTAGTTCGGCGGATCTCTCCCGCTCCTCCGATTTATGTAGAAATGTATCTCTAAACTGACATCAAACCAGCTTTCACTCCAGAATGTGTTTATATCAAGGAGGTTTTCGCTAACCTTCTGACCAACGCAAGACAAGATATCCCAGATGTCAAACACTGTCGGGGTTCCTTAATGCGTACCTTAACTAATTTTCCCAAATATCACAGTAACAATGTATATCGTTTGTATTACAACACTCCACATAAGGTTTTATTCTAAAGGCTTCATCGTTTAAGAGATCCGAAATGCTCCAAAACATTTTGACCCTTTTGGCATGGTTTTTTTCAGAGCCGTTTCCAAGCGGGTTTGTGTTCCTAGTTTGTTTTTTATTTTTTATTTTAGCAATTTCTATAAGTTAGTTTCTACTGTGTAGTTGCCAACACGTCTTTCGGAACGCTAACATTGTCTCAGTCTTCTGTATTGTGTTCAATTTGGCTGCTTGCGTTAAATATGTGTCATTTTGATAAGTTCATTATTTTTGGCAGTCGGAGCTGAGAACATGTTTTTAAGCAAAAACAATGTTTCCAAATAATGTGAAACGAAATCACAAACTTATGGAGCAAAATCTGGTTGCGAAGATGTTGTTGGTGTTGTGTTTGTTACTGTTCGTGTTTTTATTGCTGTCATTATTAACGTTTGTGTTGTCGTTGCTGCTCTTGCCATTGTTCTTTTAATGTTCTCTTATTTATGTTGTTCATGTGCTTGTAGTAGTAGTATTATCATTGCCACTTAATCCTATGCTCGGAAGTATTTTTCGTATACCTTCTTTGGCTCTCGCCCTATGCCGTTGTCGAAGGCGTGTCCTGTAAATGTTTGATTATTGCATTCTATGGACGTCCCACTGTTGCATTCTGCGGACGTCATCGGTTCATCCACCATATTTTTATTTTAAAAAGATCTGGTTGAAATCTAATTTAAACATTAAAGGATACAGAGAAAATAAAACAGACCAATTAAAGTGTATCTCATTATAATTGGCAACAAAATAGTATAAGCTTTAACAAAAATATTGTTTCCAAATAATGTGAAACGAAATCACAAATTTACGGGAGAAAAATCTGGTTGCAAAAAAATAGATGAGACATTATTAGAAGCAGTAGCACAGAAAGAGTGCCTATTAAAACAAAGAAAACTATAAAAGATATGATGGAAAATGGAAAACAAGAAACATTCAGACGAAAGACGTTGCATGGCCAGTTTCAGTGAAGCTCTAAAAATATAAAATCGTGTGAGTTAGGGAAATGTTATGAAAAGAAAATGTGAAAAGAGAAAATAGAAGCTTACTGTTAGCATCTAATAAATAAACTCAAAATATCAACGCTTGATATGGAGTCCTAAGTAACCAGCGATAAGAATCCCATTTGATAATAAGGATAATGGTTTCTGATTTAGGCACAAGACCAACAATTTTGTGGGAGGGAACATTCGATTAAATCAACCCAAGTGCATTACTAACACTTTATTTTATCGACCCCTTAATGATACAAGACAACGATAACCTCGACAGCATTTGATCACAGAACTATGAGAGACAGGTATATGACAAAACACTTGTAACATAAGCAATGTCTTGCTCATATTTCGAATATATTATTATGTTGTAAAGCATCTTTGAAAAGAGCTTATGAAAATGAAATGAAATGGAATAATGTAATAATTATTTCTGAACATTGGCAAAACATCAGTTATTTGTGTATCAGAGTAAGTCAATTTTATCGACACCACTACTTATCAGGTAATTTCGTGAATGAAGAATGACAATTTGACCATGGTGAGATTTGAAATCAGAAGGTACAAAATCATGAATCAATACAGCAAAGAATTACGTATGACATTCTGCCGACACTTGCAGAATATAATGTAAGACGTAAGATTAACTCTGACTAACATGTATGTAAGTAGGTAGGTATGATTGTGTGTATACACATATATCCACACAATCATATATATGTTACTTCACGGAACCGATAAGCGTGTTAATAGCACACGAGGTAGTGAAATAAATGTGCTATTCCGACATTGTCGGAAAAGATGACAAAACGAAAGATTCTGTATATTATAATAATAATTTTGATAAACGCGTAAGGGTTATAAGAATGCTAGCTCAGAGATCACCGTTACGTTAAATCCTACAAGGAGTCTTGCTTCTGAAGCTAACTTTTCAAATGTCCTTGAATGAAGTTAACTATGAAGTAATTTAAAGTCAAATGGCTGAAATCTGCATTGCAGGAAAAATAGAAAGAACAATACCTATTTCGACAAACGTAAATGAAATGAATTATCCCTGTGTTTGCCTTCTTCCATTTCTTTCTACTGTTTATTTACATACTTACATAATAAGAATACACTGTATAAAACATATGAAACAAATACATACAGTTTATATTCAATTCCAATATTACTTACTAGCATATTTCTATCTCCTGTAAAAAGAAAATTACATTAGAATAACATATATTCATTAGCTTTCAAAACTTGATATAATCCATTTGAATTCCTTTCTGAAATATTGCAACTATTTCAGACATTTTAAGCATTGACATTACGAATAGATAGCTAAGAATGTCAGAACTTGTTATTCAAACACAATCGATTTATCTGATCAGATACGACATGTGTGCATTTCATTGGAACATCAAAATGTAGCAGACTTTGCTAACCTTAGATAATGGTACGCGATACTTTTCTAGATATCATTTTGTAAGTTGTAGGAATGCTATCTAATAATTATGCCATTAAAAACATTTAAAAGCAAAATTTGTTGAATGCAAAAGACATAGCATGATCATGTGTATATGCCAGACTTAAATAATTATAATTATAGTATTTGTCCAACTTCAAGATGTTAAATATATTTCACTTAATACATATATGAACATTCTCTTAAAGTCGATTCTCTTTCCGTTGGAGAAGTTATTATAGATTGAAAAATTCATACCAGACGGAAGAACATGAAAAATAAAAAAAACAGCAGTGTAGTTATTAGACAATTGTCTTATGATTACGCTTTTAGAAGTACATTTTACTGACACCTATTAACATTTTTGAACCACACGGATATAACAAGCAAAATCAAAACAAGAATCGACTTTATAATAGTCATAAGAATAACAGACTTAGTGTCTGAAGAAAAATTAAATTGTCCAAAATAACAATGTTCTTGTGGTGACCACAACTTCTCTACTATTAGTGAAAACTACATGGTGCTTTTGACGTTTGATTGTAATGACCATAGTCAGCTGAGAAGCTCAGAAACAAGTTTAAAGTACTTCTGCGTCAAGGTGAAATGGTACTGGAATGAAAGTATATTGCATTTGTCAAGTTTTCTTACTCGTTTAACATCTCTGTGGGAAATAAATCGAATTAAATACGGAGATTACAAATTAGTTTTGTTCTTTATAATATGTCTCGTATAATCGCACCAATCTTTATCGAATATGCTGGAGATTGCAGCTATCGATCCATACGTATATACAATGTAGTTGAATATATAAAAGATGAAGATATATGGAAATTTATATGTGGAGATATGATTCGGTGAAAAATTATATAGAATACTTTACAGTATATAAATCAATGAAATAAAAATAATGTACGTCGTCACTGCTAGAGGGTCTACCACAAAGCTATACTTTGAGGGATTGCCCTCTTCGGTTTGGTGGGCAGCAGATACTGAGTTGATAGCCGAACGTACCAATTTGCCACAACATGAGGCATCCGAAATGAAGAGCCTACCCCCACGGAACGGAAGATTGTCATGACGTCTGGCCTTTTGCCGTCCCATCAGTCCAGCCCTACTTGCTCGAGCTGGGAAGAGAAGCCTGCACCGCCCAGGCCATGCTTTAGGATCTTACTGCGAGTTCTTCTTTTGACGGAGCCATTTAGTATTCCAACACATTCGTGAGAGCATCCAAGTTCCCCCAACGTGACCCACAATGCACTATGATTAAGATATTTTGTTAGGTCCACTTACTGCTGAACATAATTCTTCGTAAGCTGACGGAAAGTGATCATGTACTTAGTACCCCACCCAGCTCTAAATCCTCACATGATCTCGGAGAAGGCATTGTGGCAGATCTTTTTATTAGACGATTCAGCAAGACCTTGGATAAGACGTTTACTACCGATACAAACAGACTCCGCATTCAGACTTGGAGCCCATGATCTTGTAAATTGAGAGCAAAATTACATCTACCCATCTTCCGGGACATGTTTCCCCTCTCATACAGATAAGGCTAGCTCATGAATGACCATGGCCATAATGTCCACTCTAAAGAGGATTATACTTCAATTTTGCCATGTTAGAGGGAGGAGGACAAACCCTTGCCCTATTGTGCTCTATAATTCCCTCAATAACTGCAATTATAAGCTCTCTTATAAGCTCTCTGCGTATCTGCGGAAAATTCAGACCATCGGTGATTCTTCAACCTTCGAGCAGTTTTCACATTGCTTTTTGAAGGCCTTCTCACTGAACCCTCAGTAATGGGGCACTACGCATGGAAATTGTTCTTCTCTTCAATGGTTATAGAGATTGCAGCATTATTATCACCAAACCAGTCTCTTTGTTTTGTTTCCTTAAGACATGGTACATCAAAACCAGCACTGTAAACCTGTGTTTTAAACTCTTCCCAACTTGCATCAAAAACAAAGTTATCAAATGTATTTTGAAGAGGGTCTCGCACATCTAAATTATGCAGTTTGGAGACATCTATACGTTTCGGCACTAACCTTGCTGCCATCACTTCTCTTCTTATCTTCGCCTTCATATTGCCATGTACAGTTTTGTGGCCTGTACCACATTGTGCACCACGCATTACATTTGCAGAGAAGATATTCGGGACGTCTCTTTCCCTGGTGATCATATAATCCAAGATGTGCCCTTGTTAGAATCTCGGGTGTATCCATATAGCATTCTGGTTCTTCTTTTGCTGAAAAATGTATTGTACACGGCCAGTTCAAACCCATTGCATAATTGCGAATTGAGAAGGTGGAGAAGGCCAGTTGCATTCATTTTGCTCATGCCGTGAGATTCTAAACACCCGAGAAGTTGACAACCTTTAAATCTCGTAAATCTTGGTAAAAAGATTTGACTGACTATCCAGACTAGGAGTATACACCCAAATTCCAGTCATAAAACATCCCCGTAAGAGAGAAACTCTTAGATGCATCATGCAATCACAAATGCCTTGTGGTTGAACTAGTGAATTTGTGATCTCTGTCCAAACATGAGAGACCTATACCTTTCTTGGTTTTTCTTTACATTAGAATCTTTAGCCAACACCCTTCTCTCATAGACGACCAGGCAATGCAGCTATATCAATATTATACCTTCTAAATGCTCTGAAAACTATAGTAGTTCTGCATTGTAGATTTGTTTATCAATCCCTGTTAAGTAGTGTTCTAATATTCCATGCAACATCATTCAATGTAGTGTTCTTGAAAATGTCTACACTTGTTGCATTTCATGCTGGTATGAACAGCCATTACATAAGCCATAAGCCGCCTGTGTGTATATTAACAACTATAAACCTTCATCCTTTGATGTCTGTATAACTTGAAACATCTCAATCGACGAAGGTCTTTGAAGAGCTATCTGCACAAGGAGAACAAAAAAGGATTTACTTGTGCTACATTCATGCAGCTCTCTAGGTGTCAACAGAGAGAGTGAAATGACTATTAAATGTGAAAGGATCAGAAGCTGTATCACCCACAGATATATAAATGTATCATTCTCACAGAAAAGAACGCGATCTGTATCAGCCGTAATTTTTTTCAGATAAGTAATATATATGTTAAATAAATAAGTAAAATAAAATGATTAAAACAATCTTTTTAAGTTTTCTTAACATTTTACACATACATACATACATATATGCATGCATTGACACTCACATACAAATATACATACATGTAATCTATATATACGCACAGCCACACGTATGTATGTATGTATATATGTATATATGTGTGTGTGTATGTATGTATAGTACATTAAGAGACAGGTGACAGCTGCAATCGTCAACATGAGCTAATGGTGCGCTCTCATTAGAGCGATTTCAGTAAATCAATAACTTTTAGAAAAG
The DNA here is from genome assembly GCA_964016885.1 of Eledone cirrhosa. NCBI lineage: Eukaryota > Metazoa > Mollusca > Cephalopoda > Octopoda > Eledonidae > Eledone > Eledone cirrhosa. Next base: position 55,132,540 of record OZ024745.1, read on the forward strand.
AAGTAGGAATATAAATATATACACCATCGAGAATCTTGATATCTATAGAAGGCGCTTCTGAAAATTTCAAATAAGCCGACAGACTAGCAGTGTAAAGGGCACTTCCATTCCAATACCAAAGTTATATTGTTAGAGCAAAGGCTCGTACAAGAGGTAACGAGAGAACGATAGGTAATCTATAGGACTGAGTGGCAGGAATGTTAGAATTCTATCTTTCTTGGACCGAGAAAGATACTTTTCAATTTCAAGCATATTTGTCAGGCTTTCTATCAAGATTTTACAGAATTGTTCTTGTCAAGTTGTTGGACGGAAATGGTGGACAAGCGTAGTTCTGACGTCAGTAGTATCGCGTAACTTTCGGTAGAAAGATACGATGATTCAAATATTTGGCCAAGGTGATTCCAAAACGTTTAGCACTTCTTTTCAAAATTCTGCTTGGCTGAGGTGATGTTCTGATCAACTAGAGCGCATCGTGACAACAGAACCACAAATTCGTGTTTTGCGGTCAGAGACGGGGCATGCTAATCGATTACAGGCAGCTGTGTGCGGATTGTCACCAGCACTTTGCGAAATTGATCATTGGAAAGATAGCAAATATCGACGTGAGATGCGGAGGGATATAAAAACTGACAATAGCCTCCGAGATTCGGGAATACCTGGCCCACCGTATGGTCTCGCCTATGAGTTTCACGTAGATAAATCAGACACCCTATTCCATCTCATCGGAGTCGCTTACTGAAACTGTCAGCAGAACGGAATCATTCTCAGTGAGTCGGGGTATAGTTAAGATGATGAGAACATATTAGAACAAGAGGGATGTCATCGGTTAGTTCCGGCCCGGAAATCTGCTAACTTCAGTGTTTACGATTTTAGCTAAAATGACAGCAACATTGATGGCGCCTGTTGCCATGAGCCTGGTGCAGAGAGCGCAGACCTGCGATTCCCTACTACGTCCGTACGCAATGACCTCAACCTCATGTGATTCATCTTAAATAATGTAAGGGATAATCTTGCTTGAGCAGGGCTCTGATAATTTTGGGTCAATGGAAAATGTTTGATAATTTCCAGCACCCACACCTGGAGGCTGTCATCCAGACAGCCCGCTTCGGTCCCGCCTTCAGAGGCAGGAAGGCTGACATGTACAGTGGCATGTGCGAGGTTGTCAAAATCAAAGGCCACCTATCGGAAATGTTCCAGCTCAGACACTCGTTCCGTCACGTATGATCTCTCTCCTCAGTTATTTACTTATTAACGCTCGTTCTTTCATTGCGGATGCTGAAGTTGTTGTAATGCATCCTGCTCGAATAGGAACGTGGAAGTGCTATGTCGGCATATGCGATGGCGTCAACGTGATAGTGCCAGATAATGCTCAAACATGTAATAAGGGCACGGCATTTCACGGTATTCCTAAACGGGGAACAGTTGTGGTCACCGTTTGAGAGACAACTCTTTCCGCATCGTATGTCTTTGACTCATCGTGGGTCAAACGAAAACGGAGACTGAGAAACTGACATCTGGAATTGTGACAAGCCTTCACTGCCCTCTAATGGTGGAACATTACAGACAGTCGAAATTCCACCTTAGAAATAGAGTGATAAATCGACCCTAGTGCATTACTGGAATTTTCTTTTATCGACCCCGTTAAGGCAAAGCTAACCTCTGCAGAATTTGAACTCAGAACGTAAAGGGCCATAACTATGCCACAAAGCATGTGGTGCGACGCTCTGCCGTTACTGCCACTCCACCACTCTTATTATTATCATTATTATAATTATTATAATTATTATAATTATTATTGGATTGAAAAATACATTAATATATCATCTTTTTATATATGTGAACTATATGCCCTTTCTATAGAAATCGTCAATGTAAATATTTTATTGACGTTCGGCACTTTTCTTTCATTTACCAACAGCATATGCGTTCTTACTGTTAGCTTGCTTTCCAACAGAGTTACTCCAGATGTTATTGATTTCCTTGTGAGGTTTTGTTTCTGCGGATATAATTGGTATGTGTGAGACATTCTTTTACGTTGAAAAGGCATTAAGCAACATAACTTTCAGTTATATACATACAAAGTGACGAATAATTTTATGTGTTCGGTTTCAAATATGTAATGTAGTATGCAGTGATCATTTAGTAAATTTCACGTATAAGTGTCTATGGCATTCAATTTTTGACACACTGCTGTCGAATGCAATTGAATCAAAGACAAATTTGAATTAATCCCGAAAACAATTAAGTGAAATGATTCGATGAGTTTTTAAACTTAATCCATTCACAATCCCAGATTTTCCTGAAACACTATTTCTAACATCTTGCCTGAAGCTGCATATTTAATTTTCTCCCACTTGGCCCCGATGAATTCCTTACACTTACACAGTTATCATTAAATAAATTAGAGAGCATTGAATCCCGCTCTATCCTATTAGCAATAAAATGGAATAATAAAAAAGAATGTGAGGAAAATGTATTAGAAAGAGAATAGGAAGAAAAATCATAATAAAGAGAATATGAGATAAAAGAATAAAGAGATGAAAACGAAAAAGAAGAAAAGGGAGAAAGAGCAGAAAAAGATACAGAAAAAGGAGAAAGGGAAAAAGAAAAAAAAGAAGACAAGACGAAGAAAAACAAAAGAAAAATAATAAAGATTTCTATATTCACAGCACGGGCTTACGAAAGAACATCTTTTAAAAAACTCCTCTTCCTATTTTAAATGATGTTAATAGCTTGAAAAATGCAAAATAGAATACGCTCCAGTATCATGGTCTAGAACTACAATGATTGCTAGCTCTCGGATTGGAGTATGGAACTCGCCCTAGCTAAACAATTCGCAACACCTAAAACCTACCCTCACAATAAAGCAATCAGTCGTGTCGGGTGGAGCAAGACAAACAACTCATCCGCAAATGCGATATCCTCGTGCTGCTATATGGCCATGGGCATATAGGAAATATAATTCTGTTCTTTCTTGAAAGATACTGAAATGATTGAAAACCCTGAAGCTAAATTGAGGGGTAATATTATCAAGATAAGGAAAAAACTGGTTTTCCGTTATTGAAGATTATTCAGTAAATACGACATCCCATGGCTATACATCAGCTGTCGAGGCAAGTATCAAAAGGGGATGATCATTCCATTGACAACTCATGATAATTATATTAATGTGGGACACATTGCATTACAAACATAGTTTTGCCATGAAAAAGCAAAAGAAAATATTACTATATGGAAGCTGGAGATGAAATGGATGAGGAGATGGATAGAATTGTAGAAAAGCGTGATGAATTATCTGAGCAGGAAGAAAGTTTGGAACAAGTCAATCTTTGCTGGAAGGTGAAGCTTATGGGTCAACGGTTAATACTGAATTCCGGTTCTTTGAGGAGTCTGTTATATATGTTATTCAAAATTGGTGTGTGCAGCTGCATATATTTGTGGTAACAGATACGGATTGAAGAAGAAAAAACAGATTACACGTATGACAAAGCTATGCCAGGAATAGTTAGATGTAGATGTTCAAGGCCAAAATAAAACAAGAATAAATTGAATGACTGTAGGGAAAAAACAAGGCACAAGTCGAGAGGAGAGAGGGGATTATAACACCAAGGGAAAGGGTTAATTATTAAAGGTGTTCACGATTGTGAAAGAGGAGATAATACAGCGTATAACTCCTAATAAAACCCAGGCTAAAAAGAAATATATTAACAACAAAATGTACAATATACACAGACGCAGTGAATTGGGTGTCAGATAGAGAGAACACATTACATAACAAAAACGTGGTTTTAATTCAAACTGTGGCTCAATAGGTAGCGGTACCAATTGATTAATATATTGAAACATTCAAAGAAGACAAGAATTATTAAGAGTGAAATATTATGGTGTGATAATTTGATATATGAAATTGTCTGAGACTTTCCATTCCACAGGAACAATGTGATAAAATCTAATCTCATATAGATTTGGTTGAATACAATTGAAATATAAGACAGCTATGAACATCTTTGTATTCTGATATAAATATAGACTCATTCGATCAAAACATTAATCACAAACTGTTAAACAATTTAATAATGAACAAATTATAAATAACATACGAAATCGAAAAGTTTTACGCATCCATTATTTTACACTCAGTAAAATTCCCACAGCGCTCAAAGTGTAGATGGCAATCAAAGCAGAGTAAAATGTTATATGACGAACAGAGAAAGACAAAAAAAAAAGCTGTCATATAACTAGAAGATAAACAAACTACACATACTTTAACCACGATTATGATTATTCAATATAAACACAAAATTCACTCCACGGCTAGAGTCATAGGGAATCGTGTGGCTATAGAGTAAAAAACAAACATGCAAGAAAAGCTTGAAAATACAAAAAAAAGGGGAATTTCGTTTTGGAATATGCTTTTAAAAAGAAACTATGGTTAATATGATTTACTACGTAGTTTTTTGCTAAGAATTTTAAGCATGCAAATTGATGTATGTATGATGAAACAAAAACCTGTGTTAAGCACACGAACCCACAAGCATAAACGTATTAATGTATGCATGTCAGGCGGTGTATACACGAACATTTCACATATACACACACACATGCATACTTACATATACAATTCAAAAATGTAGCAGCAATATGTAGTTTTGTATTCCTTCATGTATATATACATATATGTGTTGTGTGTGTTTGTGTGTGTGTGTGTGTGTGTGCGTGTGTGTATGTGTCTTTGTGTGTGTGTGTGTGTTCATACATAACGGCGTAGCTGCAATAACATAACCACAGCAGTATTTCTTAACCATAGAAAAATTGATAATTTTATGCATTATTTCCATGTTCATCCAATGAACCTAACCCTTCCAACCACTTTGCGGCAATCAATATGCACATTCTCCTTTCTATCAGCCATCGTTGTATCTGAGAATAGTAATAACATGATAAATGAATACATGCAACAATAAATGAAAACTAAAATCAATCAAAGTAAAGGGCACTTTTGGAAGTTGTAAAGAGTGAAATAAGGCACTCAGCTATCTTACATTTCCAACTAAATATCTATCACCAACAATCCACCATACAACTCGGAAACAATGAAAAATATTTTAACAACATCAATTTTATTAACAGCTTTTTACTAACTAAATATTCATCGTTACCTAAATAATAAAGAAGAGAAGCAAATCCTGGCATCAATAACAACACAATTAAGAAATTGTATAACGCTAGGTCATGTCAAAATCGGCTCCATAACTATGGAATGAAGAATCGGAGTTGAGGAATGAAGGAAGAAAAGAGGTAGAGAAGAATGCAAGGGAGTAAAGAAGGGGCTTGTTTCTACTGGTACATTACAGTACATTCCCGCATGTTATATTGATCCTTGATGCAAGATCAATACTACGACACTGCATTAGCTTATCAGAATATATTGCCGCAGTGACCACTGTTTGGTATATCTCTAATGGTTGGGAATGAACATTTTGATTCTTTGAAATATCTGCTTGCCTTTCCCCTTACAAAAACCAGTATCACAACCGCACCCAAAATTACAGCATTCATCTTTAAAAAGGCATTTACTTTACACTTTCGCAACGCATATTCATTTATGGATTTATTCTTATCGCATGAAAACCTCACATACACGGACGCATGTTTAGAAACAGATCCTCATGTACGCAAACCTAGCGATATGCAACAGATTCCAAATGGGCTTGCATTTCTGTGGGATTGATCCTATAATTCCGATACGGAAGAAATGTGGTTAGTTTTTCATAACACTTCTGTCACCTAGTTAATGAAATCTTGTACATATGTGAATGTAAAATGTGTCATCCATGGACACGTAGAACAGAAAGTAAACATTTAGAAAGTAGATGTCACGGTTTGAAATAAACACATTGTTGCATGCATATGAATCAGGAAGACTTAAGTCTGAAACGACTTCCACACATGCATGCGCACTTGCACTTATTTACATGCCTCTCTCTCTTTCTCTCTCTCTCTCTCTCTCTATATATATATATATATATATATATATATATATATATATATAATATCTGCATATCCACCGGCGTTGTGTATGCTCTCCGGTGTTCCCTTTGGGGGTCTTTATATGTCGGACAAGCGGGACGCCGTATGGCGGACCGTTTTGCTGAAAATTTGAGGGACATACAACTCGGTTTGGATACTCCTGTCGCCCGTCATTTCTGTTCTCCTGGTCATTCTTCCCTACATGTTTCAGTCCTGGGTGTCCTTTTACATTATGGATCACAGGCCTCGCGCACCAGGACTGAACAAAGTCTGATTCACCGTCTTGGGTCCTATTCCCATCTTGGACTCAACTCACCTCCCCAATTTCTCTAATACCCCGTCCATTATCACACCCCTAGTTTCCTATCGCTTTCTCGTTGTTCATAGCTTCGAGTGTGTGTGCGCACACACTCTTTTACTCACATATATACACACATTTCTTCTTAGCTTCGTACGAACCTATAATAACACACACACACACACACTCATGCTTTATTTCTGTTTACCTTTTACATGTATATATATATATATAGAAGAAGTTAGTATGCCCGTGGGTACTAAGTACCCCCGGAAGTACATAGGTTGTCTATGATTTAAGGTTGTTCTATGGTATCAATTTGACATACCAGAACTATAATATTAATATAAGCAGAACAAGCAAAATTCAACCAATTTTTTAAAATAAATTAAAAAATATAATTTAAATATTTACCTATTCTTTTCGCCCTTACCGATCGGTTTCGCCTTGTAAAACACTAGAAATCCAATGGATTTCTAATGGAAAATCAAGGCTCATCAGAGAAGCATTTTCCTTTCCTAGGGCTAAAGACCCAGGAACGATAAAATATATTGTTATCTGCCAGCTAGCACAGATCCAAAAGGCCGAAAAATGACCTGTACGCGAACTACCCGAGGTGAAAGCGGGAAAAACATAGACGTGTTGTCTATCTCGTTACTAAAAATAGCAGCTAAATAGAAACAACAGATTTGTTCTCAACATAACGGAGTGTAATAGAAGAAGTTAGTATGCCCGTGGGTACTAAGTACCCCCGGAAATACATAGGTTGTCTATCATTTAAGGTTGTTCTATGGTATCAATTTGACATACCAGAACTATAATATTAATATAAGCAGAACAAGCAAAATTCAACCAATATTTTAAAATAAATTAAAAAATATAATTTAAATATTTACCTATTCTTTTCGCCCTTACCGATCGGTTTCGCCTTGTAAAACACTAGAAATCCAATGGATTTCTAATGGAAAATCAAGGCTCATCAGAGAAGCATTTTCCTTTCCTAGGGCTAAAGACCCAGGAACGATAAAATATATTGTTATCTGCCAGCTAGCACAGATCCAAAAGGCCGAAAAATAACCTGTACGTGAACTACCCGAGGTGAAAGTGGGAAAAACATAGACGTGTTGTCTATCTCGTTACTAAAAATAGCAGCGAAATAGAAACAACAGATTTGTTCTGAACATAACGGAGATAATAGAAGTTAGTATGCCCGTGGGTACTAAGTACCCCCGGAAATACATAGGTTGTCTATGATTTAAGGTTGTTCCATGGTATATATATATATATATATATATATATATATATATATATATATATATATATATATATATATATATATATATATATATATATATATGATGTGAGAAAAACCACAGACCCTCCATCTCAACTCTACTTTTGAAAAGCAGAAGAACTGCGAAACCGGTAAAGGAACCAAATAAATATATATATATTTTTTAAAAAATAGGACTCCAGTTGCATTTTCGATTTCATCTTTCTTTCTTTATACTTTCACTCGTGTAGGACACTCGGTATTTTTCATTTTGTAAAAAAAACCTCACTTTCTAATATATATATATATATATATATATATATATATATATATATATATATATATATATATATATATATATATATATATATATATATATATATATATATATATATATATATAAACATCGTTTAAATTTGGTGGTTTACCACTGGATAGAAATGGTCATTCTGCAATGTTAACCTTGACGTAAAATGAGTAAAGCACTCGACGTCATGCAACTTATCCATCTTCAATGTTGAATCATGTGGATGGTGTGGGAATCGGGTAAATGTATTATAAACTGAAATGACAGGAGGCCAAATATGGTGAATATTCTTAATTTTTTATTACTGTAAACACTATGCACATTTCAGTCACCAGGTTGTGTAAGACCCGTTGACCTCATCAGGTGTAAATTGCGTAACAGGTGTATACCAACGAAAAATCAGAGAGAAAATGTCCGAGACGGACGTGGTAGCATGCTGCTACATTGCTCGCCCGCCCCTCTGAGTGAGGTTATTTAAAAAAAATCTTTCCTGCTAGTTTGCTAGCGCGTCGGGGGGGGGGGGGTACTTACCCCAAACAAACAGGGCCCAAAGGTTCACCGATCTTCCGAGTAATTACGGTTTACCGTAGAAAAAGGAAATTACAAAGCACTGAAGGGGGTAGACAGACCTAGTCGCCCCGAGTGCAGCTTGAAGGCTATCCATAGTCAGCCGGTGTCGTAACATGGTATGTATTCGTAGCCATTCATGCTAGTGAAGTTAGTGCTAAAGCCAAGAATTATCAAAATTGAAGCTACGTAGGATACAATGAGATAAGAAAAACTATACACGATCCCCTGCTATCCTAATAACAGCAATGGGGTAAGATTCCATAATATTGCCTTATACTTTATTTTATATATATATATATATAATAAAGTAAAAGGCAATACTATGAAATATATATATATATATATATATATATATATATATATATATAATAATATTAACTACCAAAAAAAAGTTCTCGCTCTACATTGCTGAATACAATATATGTAATCTGAGTTTTTCGAATATTGATAATAATATTCGATTCGTTTGCAATTATGCAAACACCCTCTTTTAAGCCATGTTAGTAGAATGAGCCCCTCATTCTTGCTCTTGTGATGGCATGATACAGTTTATTATTCTCCTGCCAACTGTCAGAGCTAGTAAAAAATAGATGATATTTTCTAAAATATACAGTGACTAATCAGCCCGATTAGCATATTAACAGACTCGCTGATCAGTCAGATCTGCATATTACCAGATGCATTGATCACCCAGATTTGCATATTAGCAGATAGGCCAGTCTGTTTACATGCAAAAACAAGAGCAATAATGAGCGGCTCATTCTACTGAGATGGCCTAAAAGCGGATGTTTGTAAAATTGCAAACGTATCGAATATTATTATGAATATGCGAAAAACTCAGATTGCATTTATTGTATTCAGCCATGAAGAGCGATGGCTTTTTTTATTTTGTCGGGGTAGTTATTTGAATATGGAAAAGCCGGCCATTAATCGCTCGTATACATTAGACTGCCTGGCCTATCTTCTGATATGCAAATCTGGTTGATCAGTGGATCTGTTAATACACAGATCTAACTGGTCAGCCAGTCTGCTAACATGCAAATCAGTCTGATCAGTCATGTATATTTTAGAAAATATCATATATGTTCACAAGCTCTGACAGTTGGCAGGTGAACAGTGAGCTGTACTGATGAAGGCTGATACCCAGAAACATTATTGTCTGCAGTTCTGTTCGCATGCCAACACAAGAGCAAGAATGAGGGGCCCATTCTACTAACATGGCTTAAAAGAGGCTGTTTGCATGATTGAAAACGAATCGAATATTATTATCAATATTCGAAAACCTCAGATTATATTTATATATATGTATATAAAGAGTAATGTGTCGTGATCCACTTCTGTCACGAATGAACAATGGATTGACAATTAGAATGTTTACCTCCGAGGCATAATTCAGAGCAAGCTTGATTGTAGAAATCCAGCAGTCGCCAATGCATAACATCTCCCCTTTTCACACAACCGATGCTGTCAAACGGAAACAATGGTCGATACAACATGACACCAGTGTCGCCACAACTCGTTTCTATAGCTAAGTAAACTGGAGTAACGCGAAATAAATTGTTTTGTTCAAGGACACAGCGCTTCACCCGGTTTGTGATTTGAACTTACCTCAGGACTGCAAGGCTTTCGTCGATCCACTCGACCACATCTGAATCCAGTTCCTGGTCCCGATCCATCACTGTTTCTGTTGATGGGGGACGGAATTACGATTTGAATTTCCATGATCTGAACTGTTTTAATATTTAACTAACGCGAATGCTTGTTTCCAAGGTTGTTTTCTTACTTGTAGAAAGAACAGCAAGCGAGTTGGAAATTCAATAAACGTATGTTATATCAACTACCAGAATATATTTTCTAGGGTCGAAGATATTAACAGATCCTTTATCCCATTGCTTTATTTCAAATCAATGAAATCTGCAAATGAATCCACGTGTATGTTTCCTTGAAATTATATCAGAATTTATAATTAAACCAAAATATCATAGATTGCAAATTTTAACCTATTCCATTTTCAAATGTGCTGACACTTAAAATCCAAACCTTTAAATCTATAATGTAAGATCCGATTGTCGTTACATGTATAAGATGCTGAGGCAATTCCCGAAATCTCGCATATATTGTTTAATCACATCTAAGCACCTAGCTTAGATTATTTGTGATAACACTAAGGCCATACATGCTTCTTAATTCCTATGGACTCAAACATGTTAACATTTCATTATGAATTGTTTAATTGAAGTTAAAGGCACTAATATCACGGGAATTCATGTAATTTCATATAATTCTCCCGTATTCTAACGTATTCATAATTGATAATCTCTACTGTGATGACATGACATATATCCATCGTATGCCGTATCATTTATTATTCAATTATTAAGCAATTATTGACTGGAAAACATATTTAATTATTTATTTCATTATGCCACTAGATAGTATATTACATTTAAATATATAGTAATTTAAATATATTACATCTACGATATATCAGTTCTAAAAGTAATATTGGCAGATTAAAAAGTTGTAAGTTTCGTATTTGTATTCTTAAATCAACTCAAGGGCGGTAAATTGTTAGTGCCACTACATCGTCGGACAAAATGTTTTGCGGTGGTTAGTTATGACTTTCTGCATTGCGTTCAAATCACACAGTGGTCAACTTTGCTATTCACTCTTTCGTGCTCGATTAAATAAAGCACCACTTTATTACTGACATGTTTGTCCTCGAATTTACTCTTCCCAAATTTGTTTGATTGTTGTTACTGTTAGAAAACACTCTCTTAACATTAAGTACATCAGCGTATTTTGTTGTTAATCATGGTATCTATACTTGCGTAATAATTATTTTCATATACCTTTATGTTTTTAATTCGTAACATTCCATTATCTCCTTTGAACCGCACAGCAAGTAGTTCATATGTTGATTTCATTATCTTAGACATACACCTGTCTATTTTGTATTCTGTCATACACAATTACTCACTAAGGAAGAAAGGAAGAATGTTTCTTAGGCAGAATCGCAGGATCACAAACACATATATGCATATGTAAACACGTGTGTTTGTGTGTGTGTATGCATGTATATGTGTATATTTGTGTGTTGGTATGACACTCTCTCTCTCTCTCACAATATATATATTGTATATATATATTGAGTACTCTGGCGTATTGAGTACTCTGGCGCGTTATGGTCCACCTGGTATCTTATCACACTCTCTTTATATTTATATATATATATATATATATAGTAATAATAATAAATTTGACGACTAAAATCCAAAGAGGGCTCAATAAGGATAAATATATATCAAATATATAAGAACCGTAAAGCAAATATTTATTAAAATAACAGTTTAATCAAATAATCGCTGCTTTCACCCTTAAAGGGATCTTCTGAAACTAACAAAGTCAATCTGTAAACGCAGAAGTGGATATTTCAAAAAACGTTGCAACCGAAGGAAGACAGGAAGACGATACTTTGGTTCGTGGAAACGTTCCCTGGCAAAGAACGGGGAAAAACGAATATAATACGCCATTAATAGGAACGGTGAAAAACAATTACGCGCAAAGACAGAACCATGTTTATGGTAAAAAAGAGGTCGTAGACTAATGTTCTCTTAGGTGGTTCATAGAGACGTTCACTGGCAATGAACGAAAAAAAACGAAGATAATACGTCATATGTGGAGCCTGGAGAACAATTGCACGCAAAGACAAAACCACGTAAATGGTATAGCAGAAGTCGTAGACTAAAACTCTAACTCGGACACCGAATGAATTTCCGCTTCAGAGTTAAGAACAAAGTAAATAAATACAATACAGAGGTTATAATAAATTGTTGCAGTTCAAGCTTGATGCATTCATTTGAAAAGGAAATACATTCGTCTTGTTTTACTTTCAGCGAAAATGTTAATAATTTTCTCTTTAACCCATGCAAATGCATTTAGTCATTCAGCATTCATAGTGCTCCTTAAAAAAGATTTTATTCCTACAGTGTTGAAAACCAGAATTGTCAAGAGGATTTGTATCTGTTTCATAAATTTACTTAAGAACACTATCTAGATTATTTTCCAAGATAAATTTCAGCAGCTTAATTAATTTACAATATCCATGCATATCGGATCGACTATGGAATAATTTTAGTTCAGTTTCAAGATTTTCTTTGTCAATCATGAGATATGATTCAGTGGTCAGTAATATCTCTTCTGTAGGCACTTCATTCTTAAAACCAGTGAAGCCTTTCCTGTTCAGAAAATTTAGAAGCTATGAAGTGTTTAGTGAAAGAATATCTGTCAATTGTATCTTGTAGAGAATGGACGTGTAATGCTGACGTCCATATGCTTCTTGAGAATAAATACACGTTGTGGTGATCTAGAGAAGAATCTTGGAATAGGCAAAATGTTAGAGAAAAATATTCTTACGTTCAGGGTAATACTTGCTGCATTAAATATCACGGTCCTTTTTAACCTTCATGTTATGCTCATTTATTGAAGGTCTGTATGCTTCACTACGCTTCTCCTTAATATTTACGTTTCATAAAATTGACAGTAAAACCACATATTCCACAAGCTAGTTTGACTTATCATGTTTTTCATGCTTTTCTTTGATTTTGTTTATATTTCTTAAACGGTCTTTTGTCCACATTTCATCACCCCCAAACAGCAAACACGGGAAGCAAATCAATGCATTTTTATCTTCACAGCTGCAGGGATAACTTTTCGTTGGTACCATTCAGAATTGAGCTACGAATATATCTTTCGTTGTTGCTTATTCCTGGCTGAAATATTTGAATATTAGGTGTTGAACTACTAAATTATCAAATCTCTTTATATATATTAGGACAATACGACAAATTAAAATAAATCTGAAAATAAAATTGCAAAAAATAATAGAAAATACACTCAGAGGTGATTTTTATTAGTTACATAGGACCCAATTTTGATGCTAACTATGGTCTAGATTGGGGCTACCACGTTAACAAATCGATATGTTGCATAAATATAATTGGAGTTGAAAAGTTTCGCTTTTGCGCAAATGCTATTTTCTGACATATATATAGTATCTTGTGATACGTCAGGCTTGTCGCATGTAGCTAAGGTTTACACAATCGTAAAACAAACAGAAAATATGAACAATCATATATCAATATATACATATATTATTTCCGCGAATATATATCGCGGATACTACTGCAAGGCAGACATTTCATACAGAAAATGAAACATTGTAAATAAAGATTATTTCGAAACAAAGACATTTAAACTTTAAACGCCAAATACCACCATCTTAAAAAATACATCAAAACACCACAGCTGAAACACATACATATTCATCTATGTGAAATACTGAATAGATTATGTGCCAGATTCCGAAATTGGTCTATCCTTTTTGCAGAAGTGCACAGAGAATGGGAGAATATGGGAACACTTTCTAAACTATGTACGTCACCATTCAGGATGCAAAACAAAATACATGTCGGAAATAATTTATCATAAATACCCGCCACCGATTTCCAAAAACGTTCATATACCTCATCCTCAATGATACCTCCATGATTTCCTGGAAAATAAACCCCTACAAAATACAGGCTGACAATAAATATAGGAAGCACAAAAAATAGTTATCAAGTGTGTGCTTGATCCCAACGAAAGGTCTCCACGTGATATAATGATTTGGAAAGTAAGAACAGATAATATTGGCCAAAATGAGTTTAATGGCTGAAAGAAATAGTGGTGGGACCGGAACAGAAAAGTAGTATCAAATTAAATTGTGTTGTTTAGGACCACATATTGAAATCATTCCATATCATAGAAGACAGCGGTCCAACGAATGTACTGCATAATTACAAGATAAATAGGATATCTACGGACCTGCAATGAGGTGCTGGGAAGGTCCATACATATGTTGGAGCTACAAGATATTTACCAGCATGTTTGACCTAATGTTTGATTGAAACTGAGCAACAAACGACCATGATAATTTTCAAGATCTATTTCACATATGTTAACATTTAACCAACAGCTAGCTAAATGCGCAAGATGTGGCAACAATATTGTTTTGCAGCCTTGACACGAAGGAGGTCGGGTACATTACAGTAATATATATATATATATATATATATATACTCAGCAAATAACACACGAACGCATACATACGTACGCAAAGACACACACACACACGCACACACACTGACACACACACACACACACACACACACACACACACACACACACACACACACACACACACACACACATATATATATTTATATACTATAAGAATAGGAAACAGGGATTCAGTGTTGCGTCATAACATATATAATAACATATTGCATATGTTTCTCTATCGATCAGCTCGAGGCAAGATCTATTATAGATCGCACCTGACTCTGTAATCGAAACTTCGTCTGATATGCTTAGTATATGAGATCGTCTCCGATACAACTATATATATATAGGTATGTATATCTTGATAGTCATATTCATATACATATATGTGAGTGTATGTGTAAGGGCATATGTGGCGTGTGCGCCTGCATTTGTAACAATAACGATTAACATATATGGGCGGATTTAACTCCGGCTTCTTCTCATTTGTCGACTGGCCCAAGTCACCTTATTTAGCTAAAATCTACACTCTATTTTCATTTGTCGATTTTCTTCAATAGGTTATCGACATTCACTTTAGTATATCAAATGTTCTGAGATCAAATTCAAGTTCTTTGGCTTCTTATATTCTCTCCCTCTTGAAGCTTTGTTATATGTTCTGAGCTTTGGGTTCATCTGCCAATGTCACACTGGAAATCTGCGCCGATGTCTTCGAACTGCAGTGTGGCGCAGCGAGTGTTTTGAATATTACGTTTAACCTTGTACTGCCAGGTCGAAATCTTCCTTATGTCGTTCAGCGGAAATCGATGAATCGCGCCATTCGTTTGATTGTAGCTGTTATTTTCGATATATCAGTCTCACGAGGAGCATATATTTATACCTTGATCGTGACATTATAGATTACACTTACACGGCATCTAACTCCCGATCCAGGTACCCATCTTTCTGTGGAGAAGTCCCTAACACCACCGTGTTTGATAATTCGTGTCCTGGGGTCATTACCCCAAGATGGGAATGTCACTGGTTCATTGTAATATCTATTGGTCCCTCATAAGCAACGAGGCATTTACTTCCAGAAGTAGTGAAAGAAGAGATACTCCAATATGATTGACAAGCTGCACACTGTACGACGACCACGGGTTAAAATTATGCTGAGGTGATATATATACGGTTGTGTCTAGCGTGGGACAATTCAGACATGGATTTATCAGCCCATTTCGTAGTGAGATTGACTATACTAATCGGAACTTCTTTCGGTCTTTATAATATGTACGTATGTACTAAACAATAACCAAGCCTTTTCATATCTTCACGACAGAAACAGATAGCATTGGTCTTCTTCTCTATGTCTGCTTATCCAATAGAACAAGGTATTGCGCTGTAGTTCTACAACGATCTATCATAACGTTTATCACACCCACTCTAAGTATGGTAACAATTTATTCATTTATTCAAATGTGATATATCTAGGATTGCATAATCAATTGTGTTTGTCCATTTAACATAGTAGTATGTGATTTTGAAGAAAATATATTCGAATCTCTAGCAGGATCTTAACTATATGTTTTGGGAAAATATAATTTACGGATGCATGTCGCACTGATTGTGTTCTCCATTCACTATCATCACGTACATGACTATGTTTATGCATACATAATATTTATCTAATCAATATCATGCACATATACATTCGAGAAGTTTATATTTATGGATATATGTAATAAATTGCATGACAAAATGGTTTATCTGATTATATATATCACTAGGGCTATTTAGAAATGTGTAAGCCATTCAAAAGTGTGTAATGTCTAATATAGAGTAGGGCTCATACTGGAAATAAATTATTTAGTGAAGAACACGCATAGCATTCATATAGAAATACTAATTCGATTATTTAGGCTGAATAACTCAACAACTATATAAGGTATTTGAAAAGAAATACCAAATATATATATTATTGTTTCTTTTATTATAATATTATATAGATTTCTGGAAACTGTTACAATACATACTTATATTAGATTTATGGTGAGTGTGAACATCACAGCAGATAGAAAGCGGAATATATTCATGCTGTAAGAGGGAATCACGGTATTTGTGCGCTGGTGAATAGTGTGTTATTGGCACCGATTCAAAACACTGGGTTACGATGACCCTGTCAAATTTAATCGAATTGAGTAATGGCAAACGAAATTCTCGCCAATTGATCAGCGTTAAATAAATGAATTGTATTCTCGAGAGAATGAGAATTGAATCCTTCACAAGATCTGTAATTCAGTGAAATACCATAACTATCACATCTTGGATGTAATAAACACCTTTCAGTGGACACCGACTTGACAATAACTTTCCGCACATCAATGATTTACTCTCCAATCATGTCTCGTGAATTTTGAGTTTTGATTGGATGTTGATAAAAGATGTAAGCCGACATGGGAAAATAAGCGTTGCAGTAATGCAGTACACTAACCTCCTTAGTACTTCTTCAAATAGAATATCTGAAGCACAATCGTGAATTTATTTAATTTGCGTTATTATCTTCATATTCTCTCAATATGTAATATCTTTTGTAATGAAGTTGGTTTTGATGTACGAAATATATAAAACCTATTTCTTGTGTGATGTATATTCTTGCACTTGATTTCCAGAATCCTATTCATTTGGATATTTTCTAAAATGGTACTAGTATTTGCTCACACAAGACGCAAATATAATATGAGAAAACATACAAATATTTTCGTGCCAACCCTTACGTATGGTCTTCAATATTTGACAATGACAGAAAGCGTCTTTCGAGTAACGTATGCATATATGTAACATATGTATAATATTTCTCTTAATTTCGAGTAAATTTCTGACCGGCCAATTTCCTGTAAGGTTGTAAAAGAAAATAAATTGTCATCCCTTGAATCACAAGAATGTTTTGATAATTTTGAAGATGCCAGCTATCGCAGCCTTTTGTAGTCTATGAATTAGGTAGCTGCGTTCTTTGTCCACATGTCCAAGTTCAGGCATACTTTGGTCCAGACGGATTGGTATATAACCTGTCTCTCCAATAATAATGAGTATGATGCTGAAGGTATATCTTGGATACTGAATCTAAAAACCCCTCATCAATGGTCCGTAAATGTCCTACTTCTCATGTATTTTTCTTACAACGTTGATATCAATTGGGCAGCTGATCTCTACCACAGAGCACTTTTTTCAATGTGTAGCCCCAAAGAACAATATCGAGCAGGTTGTGCTTTCATTTGGTGGCAGCTTTTATTTGCAGGTTCCACCAGTATTCCTAGTTAAAGTTTCTAGTAACACTAAGAAGCTTGCACGATCGAGAATACGAACAGCTGAAATGGGATTCCTCCGAGAGGTCTTTGGAGTAACGTTACTCGATAGAGTGCCTAGCTCGGAAATCAGAAAGTCACTCATGGTAGACCTACTACCTCTCTGAATTCAGAGGATCAGAACCTTTGTAATGGGTGGTGGATTCTCTAAATGAAGCATTGCCAAAACATGATTCTGCAAATAGCGAAGAGAGTTTGGAAGTGTCTGTGAATACCTCACCATTTTGGTCATATATCACTAGCTCTTGTTTCGTTTTGGTGGGTTTGGATTTGATCATTTAGTTGGATATGCTCCATATGTCACCCATAGGCTCTAGGTTAGCGTTGCTAGCCCAGAAATCATTTTTGGCTTGTTTTCTTAGCCGTTTAAACATTTTCTTTATGTTCTCTATATTTTTCAAATTGGAATCTGTAGTGTGGTATTTCAATTTTTTAAATGACTGAGTCATTTCATTTATTGGTTGTGTTAGTTCTTCACTCCACCATCCCTTATTGTAGTTGTTATCATTATTGCTGTTATTTTGATTTCGAACGGAATACCTGAAAGGAACTTTCTCAGTAATTGTATCCTCTATTTTGTTGACAAATAATTGAAGGCTTTTTTTTTAGCTCTTCAGGTTATTGGTCATTGTAAAATCTGTTGTTGAGTGATAGTTCTGCTTTTAAGTAATTAGTAAACTTAATCCAGTCAGTTTTGAGAAATTGATATTTACTTAATCTAGGCTTTATTTGGTGCGTTTGACAATAGCTCAGATTTTCATTGGTTTTAGGAATTTCAATATTAAAACTCTTGGTGATATGATGCACATTGTGGCTTAATTCCTAGTTTTCTATAAAGGGAGAGGCTGGGAGAGAAGAGCACACATTGTCTATTGTTGATGTTCTGTTGTTAAAATGTCGGTGGGTAGGGGAGTCTGGTATTGTATGAATAATAACGTTGTGTTTATTCTTAACCTCTAAGAGATATTCTCCTTCTTATTTGATGTATTTCCTGATTTTAGTATTATTGAATGTCTGATGTGCATTGAAGCCCTGAAAGTAGCATTTTGCTTTGTGGATTAGATATATCTAGGAAGTTTTCCATTTTTATTATTGTCTCTGTGATGTTTTGGGGGTTATAAATATTTACTACCTGGTGTTCATAAACGCAATATATATGGGGTTACAGTCCATTTTTATTATGTGTAATTTACAGATTAGTTTTGATCTAATCAGTGAGGCAACCTGATGCCCCATGATACCATGTATTAGATATAAAAATGAAATTCTGTTAAGTCATGTAGCAGGGGTTCCTGAAAGAAGAATATGTCAAATGTTGAGCCATAACATTTTAAATAGTTTTTTTATGTGAAGGAGCAATTTTCGCACTTGTGATTTAAAATGAAGGCTGCCACTCTGCTCCCTTTCCAATCTCCATTGAGATTAGTGTACCCATGATTGAGTAAAGAATATTGGAATTGCTTGTCCACCAGTTCAATGTTGATGCTGCCGTGGATTTATTGGCTGTTGATTTTATTTTTATTTATTAGGAATCTCAGTGACTGGAATTTGTAACCTAAAATATTTGTGGATAGGGAGTATTCATCTATTGTGATCACAATTCGGTGTGAGGGTTGGATAAGAATTAATCCACAATCTACAAAGATTTCCACAATTAGGTGCTTAAAACTTTCCTGTAGGTATTTAGTTATTGTTACTGTTAATCTTTCGAATCTGTTTTCTACTTTTATTAGCTGTATATCGTCTATTAGTATTCTGGTTATGTGTTTCTCTGAGAGACACTTATTAATTGTGGAGTACCATTTGTCATTGTTTTGGAGAACAAGGTGCTGGATGAGATTTAAATTTGAAAGATATGTAGCTGTCCAGTTTATGTTTATCCCTGGATAGGAGGTTCTGGTTGTGTTTTGTTTAATTCATAACAGTACTTCTCATGTTTGCTGTTGCTGTATATGGCTTGTTTTATTTCCATCAGATCTTTTGAGTATCTGATTGGTTGTTGTGTTTAATTAACTCCTTTAATGCTGCTATGTCTTTTTCAATTTCGTTTAAGTTGGCCATCACATTCATTTGGTCGGATAGTGTTATTGATGTTGTTGGTGGTTATTCAGTGCTTCTGCTAACTTTATTAATCTCACTGAGGCTTCTTGGCCGTTGTTCTGATTTGCATCAGAATACCCGCCATAAGATGGAAGGTCATATTTGGTGTATTCATTGTGGATTTGTTTTCTGAGGTTTTGATTTTATCCGCTTAGTTTTTTTTTTTTATTTATTTGATGTTATGTGTTTACATTCAGGAGTAATATCCTGGGATAAACTTGTAAAAGATCGCACGTCTGATATAGTATGTATAAATGTTTTAAACTTTAAAAAAATATAATGGAATATCCGAAACTAAACATGAGCAAATAAAAAACATGAACATATCATTTCTAATAAACCAATGTCAGTATACAATAATGGAATGGCTGTAAGTAGAATACGTTTGAGAAAAGGTCTATTTCGGCAGGATTCAGTGTTAAAGAACAACCACACTAGCAAAATTATTCGTTTAATTACCTTTCCCGGGAAGAACAAAAAGTACATTTCTGCTGTATTTAGTATGAACACTTCAATCAAAAGCATTAACATCTGCTTCGAAACCAATAAAATCTGTAACAACTTTTTACATTTCTACTAATAATCACGAGTGTGTTGTGTGGGGTTGCTAATTATTTATGCAATTATCTCTAACATCTACATGTTCGAATATGAATGAAACTCTATTTAACATTAAACTGACTTTTCTGAAACTTTAATATTGATTTTAAAAGTACAATAAATATGGCTTCATTTCTTCGATATAAATTGACCTACTTTTTCAAAGATTTGAGCGATTAAAAAAAGTTATATCTATAAATATATAGATTTATATTTATACATAAAATATTATAGATTCATGAATTGAAATGAAGAAACAAAAATTAATAACACACAGCTATTGGCGAATTCAAATCAAACAAGTTTATTAAGTCCTGCAGGGAGCATGCTTCGCGAAAACAAAGATTTCCGGGTTTTGTCTCCCAAATTAAAATATATGATTATAGCTCTAATTTCGTTAGAAAATATTAAAATAAACTGATATTTTTTTCATTGTATATTTTCTTTTGTTTACTATGAAACATATTTTCTTTAATTCAAGATAAATATACTTACTCATATTGTACGTCTATTTTAAAGGCAGCTTTCTAAAATGTGGCTGTCATCTATAGTAAGCCAAGTAACACGTAAATGTTTCCTGGTTGGTTTTAATAATACAGCGTAATTAAAATATCGGGGACTCATATAAAAGTATACAAGAACTATTAAAAAAAAATCATTACATACGATTATGATAATGTATTTTGAACACATCCAAGATTACTGTTTATCGATTAAAAAAGCAAAGACGCAATTCTCGTTTCTACTTAATTTTAGCAGACATCATATTAAAAATGAAGGTGCTTTTAACTTAGAAAATGGATTAAATGTCTAGTTTCTGAATATATCTTAGCTTCCATCTGTTTTTTTATGTACTCATAAATTCCTTTTCATTTTGACCAAAAGAAAGATTAAGCGAAAAAGTTATTTTTTGTTCTTACTTCAAGTTGATTGATTCAAGATTAAATATTGTTGTTATTTATATTATAGCTTTCCTAATCAATCCCCCTCCCAAAGCATGTCTAAAAACAGTTATCTCAACTTCTGGGGGATTATTGAATACATTTATGTTTGAAACGTTTGAGAATTAGAGATATGGTTATTGACATTTCATTTTAAATAAAAATTGTCTTATGTATGTATGCATACATACATACATGCCCATATATATATATATATATATATATATATATATATGCGCGTGTGTGTGTGTGTGAGAGAGAGAGAGAGAGAGAGAGAGAGAGAGAGAGAGAGAGAGAGAGAGAGAAAGTGACAGGAAGAAAGAAGGGAGATGGATGTTTAAAATAACATTATACGGAAAAACATTAAATGAATGAGCACTCAATACATGGTAAGGAATAGTTGAATTTCATCTTGTGAGTAGAAATATTTCAGTGCATGTTATGGTAAGATTAAACTTGTTTAAATAGGTTTATGTAGAGATACCGAGTTGTAAAATTTGGGAGTGTTGGAGAATCTCATTGTGACGTGGTAAAACAATATGTGTTTACGTGCGAGTATATAACTTTTTCATAGTATATTGTATTTCACAAAGGTAGACAGTCACACATTTATACTGAATTATACCAATATACTTACTGTTCATACAACTTACACGCAGGCACAGACTGAATATACCACTTGCCTGTACGAGCAAACAACAATTCACAAGATGAGTTTCAGCCAAATATTCAAGCAATACTCAAGTTAGTCATATATATATATATATATATATATATATATATATATATATATATATATATATATATATATATATATATATATATATATATATATATATATATATATATATATATATTTATATATATATATATATATATATATTCATATATACAATATATGCTATTTTCCTTGAATGATCTGACATTAGGCGAGGAATATTAGAACAACAATTTTAATTTTACAATCTCCTAACAAATGTTCAAATCCCATTTAAATGACAGCATATTATGCTTCGGGGTCCTGGTCTATTACGATATAACGAAAATATATGAGGATGTCAAAATAAAGGTTCATATCTGTTGAAGAAATGAATATCATTCTGGTCTGTGGATGGTTAAGGAGAAAACACAACACAACACAGGGGAAAATAATGCAAACGCTATTACTACATTTTAAGGTGTATATCAATAAATCAGCAAATAGAATTTCAGTTATATTTATGCTTGCATTGAAATATTAAGTAATTTCACAACGATATGTATATATTATTTACTAGTGCTTTTTCGAAATACGATAGACTTCATATATTTTACTGAAGTGTTTTGTAGAGTTACATAGGCTGATCACGTAAAATGATCATTCTTATTATCACCTTTGAACCAGCAGCAATGTTTTAGTAGTTGTTGTCATCTCATTCCATTTCTGACATCAATTATATTAGAAATTGTCCTGGGAAAAGGCAGCATAGACAGTTTTCCATCAAGATATACGTAATATAATAATCTGAACTGTTGGCTTTATACACTTATGCATGATTTGTATCGTACAGACACATACACAGCAAAATTATGGAACCTGGGCATTTTCTTCCCTTTATTAATTATGTCTAATGTTACTTCTACAGAATTACTTGCAATAGTGTAACACTGTTTCTTGAATTGATACATTTCTCATGTGAACATCTATGTAGGGATGAATGTATGACCGTATGGATGCTTTCTGATTATTCTATGTATTGTTCAAAATTTTAAGTTCAATTTTCGCGACCGTATGTAGCTTATGAAATGAAGCGCTGCTTTCATTCTCCAGGGAACCACATTCATAATATTTTTACTATGCTGGGGTTATATATCCCGTAGCTCCAATTATAATATGTATGAAACTGAACCTGTATTTTGGATATTAGATATGTAAAATCAACATCAATTGTCCGTAGTTATAATTGTTTCTACGTTAGGCACAAGGCCAACAATTATCCAGTGCATTACTGGTACTTTATTTTATCGACCCCGTAAGGATGAAAAGCAAAGTTAACCTTGGCGGGATTTGAACACAGGGCCGTAACTCTATACGTCAAATCATGGCGTCCGACCCTCTACCAATACTGCCAATCCAACCTTATTGTCCGTAGTTATAATGTTATTTTATTATTCTTACTACGTTGAGTGGATGGCTGAATCCTACAAACGCATCTTTTTTACTCTATGGTGGGGATTCCGACTATAACTAGCCAGTAATATCTTGCCAGGCGGCGAATTAGCAGAGTCGATATAACGTCGGATAGAACGCTTAGCAGTATTCATTCCGGCTCTCCTGCTCACTCAGAACAAATCCTCCTGCGGTCAACCTTTCATCCATTCAAGGTGAATGAATGAAGTGCCAGTCTAGTAATGGGATTAATTCTATCTCTATATCTCTTTCCCAAATCCATTCTCTCTCTGTAGCCTTCTCTGGGAGAAATATTTGCTATTTAGACTTGGAGAGGAGATGAGCTCCACAAGGTTTAAAAGTGTCCTAGAAATCCTGTATTTCAATACGTCACCCCCACGATTTCCCGAGACGTTATGGGATAGAATACATCCAATATCTGATCAGCTGTATTCGCTTTTGGTCCGTATTTGTAAGAGCTGTAACATTGCAGTTGCCATTTGTTTACGTTAGCTCTCTTCTTTTCTCAATCTGCAATATGCAACGATGTGATCCGTCCATATCATCCTAGGTCCAGTCATTTTGGCATTATATGGTGCACAACTTAAGTTTCGAACGGGCCCATATGCGTAAGATGCGAAATCGTCCATTCATATACTATTCCGCGGACGATGTATTATGATTGGTTTTAATGAATCTGATTATACTACACGCTAGACAACAATTTTGTACTTTTCCCAGAGCTACCAAATCTAGACTTATCTGAAGAGATTTCACTCGCTTTGTCTTAACTTCATGGATGGTATGTGAGTATTGCTGAGTGTCAACTATTTCTCCAATTCACACAATATCCTACAGATGATTGGTCCGGGGTTTCAGATTCGTCGGTCAAGAGCCCACATATATTACATCAAAGATCATATCAGTTAGCCATATACACACGCTTTTAGCAAGGTAGCTCTGCCGAGAACACTGAACCCGTAAGTAGTCGCGAACATTCAACATAATACTATATTTAGGTGTTCAGAATATAACGACATTATAAATTAGCCACATACGCTCATGATGGTACATTCGATCTAAAAGACAATCAAGGATGTAATTAATTCGCAGAACAATGAACTCCCCTAATTATATATAGATTTAAGTGCAACCTCATACGTGACTGTCTGTTGTTTTGCGATTATACACATATATTCACCACCACGCGCGCGCACCCACACACACACCAACACACAGGTACAAGTGAACAGAAACACATTCACACAAATACTAACACTAACACACACATACGTATGCACAGGCACATACGTGAACACAAATATATTTAAGTAAGTTTGTGGGTGATGCAGGTTTGTAAATGTGTGCGCGTGGATATTGATATGCGTTCAGTAAAGAAGCACCATGCATACATTAAATTTCAATTATCATGTATCACTCTCTCTTTCGCTGGCACATTTCGGCCGAACGCCACCGGCTCCGAACGCCGCAGACCCGTTTCTCGACCTGGGCCGACGACCATCTTCTTGGACGCCGGCCCCAGGGCAATTTAGCACCCTGGACGCCTTCGTCGACGCCAGCCGTAGCGCAGTAAATCGTTTCGACTTCCGCCACCGTTCCTAACGGTACAATATCTCACGGGGCGAACTCCTCGCTCTCCGCTCCCTCCTTAGCCGAGATGACATCGTCATCAAACCGGCGGACAAGGGAGGCGCCGTATGGTGTGGCGCACGGACCTCTACACGGCCGAAGCACTCAGGCATCTCTGTAACCCCCTCTTCTACCGCCCTCTACCCTCCGATCCCACCCCCCTCTACCAACAACAAGTCTCCTCCACCATCAAAGACCTTATCGCCTCCTCCCTCCTCCCCCCACCACTTCCCACCTCATCGTCCGCACCCCCCGCACCCCCACCATCTACTTCCTCCCCAAACTCCACAAACCCGACAACCCCGGCCGCCACATCGTCTCCGCTTGCAACTGCCCCACCGAACTCATCTACGCCTTTCTCGACTCCATCCTCGCCCCCCTTGTCACCAACCTCCCCTCCCACATCACGGACACCAACCACGCCCTGCGCCTTTTCGACTCCTTCACCTACCCACCCGGCCCACAGCCCTTCCTCTTCACCCTAGACATCAAGTCCCTCTATACCGTCATCCCCCCACGCCGACGGCCTACGCGCCCTCAAACACTACCTCGACCTTCGCCCCTCCCCCATTCCCTCCACCCCCACCCTCCTTCGCCTCGCCGAGCTGGTCCTCACCCTCAATTGTTTCTCCTTCTCGGGTGAGTTTTACCAACAGGTCACGGGGGTAGCCATGGGTACAAGAATGGGCCCGAACTATGCCAACATTTTTGTTGGCCATGTTGAGGCCCAAATCTTTGCCCAGTACACCGGCCCCACGCCCGAACTGTACGGTCGTTACATTGACGACTGTATCGGAGCCACGACCCTCACCCGAGAACAGCTCGACTCCTTTCTCTCCTTCTTCTGCTCCTTCCACCCCTCCCTCCACCTCACCCCCTCTATCTCCACCACCCACGTCCACTTTTTAGACATCTCCGTCGCCTTCGACCCCTCCCACCACTCCCTCGTCACCTCCGCCTTCTTCAAACCCACCGACGCCCACTCTTACCTCGACTTCACTTCTTCCCACCCCACCCACACTAAACTCTCCATTCCCTACTCCCAACTTCTCAGGATCCGCCGCCTCTGTAGCCGAGATGCTGACTTCGAGTCCCAGGCCCTTTCCCTAGTCAGCCATTTCATCCGCAGAGGTTACCCCCCCCCCCCCCCTCTCGTCCACACCGCTCTCACCCGCTCCCGTGATGTGTCCCGCTCCACCACCCTCACCCCACGCCACCGCACACCCACCCACCGTATCCCCTTCCCCATCACCTACCACCCCTCCATCTTACCCCTCCACCGCACCATCCGCCGCCTCTTCCGACGCCTAGAGTCCGACCCCTCCACCTCCCACATCTTCGCAACCCCACCACTCCCCTCCTTCAAACGCGCACGCAATCTCCGCACCCTGCTCGTCCACAGCTCCCTACCTCCCAACCCACGCGATGTCCCCCCCCCGGTTCCTTTCCCTGTTCTAGGCCCCGCTGCAACACCTGTCCCCACATCACCAACACCACCACCTTTCAGGGCCCCAACGGACACTCTCTCTCTGTCCGGCATGCCTTCCGCTGCACCTCCTCCAACCTAGTCTACGACTTATGTCGGACAGACGGGACGTCGCCTGGCGGACCGATTCACTGACCACCTCCGGGATATTCGTCTCGGTGGTAGTTCCCCACTCGCCCGCCACTTTGGTGGCCCTGGACATTCCGCACGCCATCTCACAGTCTGTGGCCTACTCCAATGCCACGGAACACCCGCCAATCGCCTTAGAGTCGAACAAAGAACTATCTTCATCTTACAGACCCACACTCCCCCCGGCCTGAACTCCCCACCCTTATTCCTTTAGCCTTCGACCGCCCCCCTCCCCCACACTTATCCCCCACTAACACCACTAACACACCCCTCCTTTTCACCGCCCACCCCACAACTAACAATACTAACACCTCCACTCCACCCCTCATCCGACCACCCTTCCCCAGCTAACATACTAACATACCTCCCTTCTTCTCCTCCTCCCCCTCCTTATCACACGCACACACCCACCGGCACATATATACACGCGCTCACACTAAACACACACCCTACTACCAACACTAACCCTCACCGCCACACCTCTCACCCCCACATCTCCATCCCACCACCCCGCAACTAACCTGCTAACACCCCCTGACCCCAAACACACGAACACACGCACCCACTTCACCACCCACCCCACACGCAACTAACATCACTAACACCCCAACCCCACACACACGTACCCATACACTCTCGTACACCACCAACTCTACACACCCTACCACCACTAACCCCCACTCACACCTGCATTCAACCCTTCCCCACCTCCCGTATACTAACACCCACTAACACCCCTTCATCAAACTACACACACACCAGTACACCACACTCCCTCCATAGAACTACACACACCCTTCTCTCCCCGCTCCACCCACACCCTCGCTCCACACTCACTCATCCCACTAACATCTCTACTAATACACACACACACACCCTCCTCACTCCAACGTTCACACCTACCCATCCTCGCCCCTTTACCATTCCACCGACTGCTGCTATGCCCTCTGTCCACCTCCCAGCACAAACAGACACACAGCACTCCCACTGCTTGACCACTTCCTGTTGCGCGCGCACCCCACATCTCTCCTCTTCCGACCATCTCTTCATGGAATACTCGTATGTGGAACTTGACCACCACAGAATCCACTAAACCTCATAGGATTTTACCAACTTTTCAACCATCCTCTTACGGAATCACCTATATAACTCACCCACACACACACCCCAAAAACATTTTTTTCTCCACACGCCACCTACACCCACAACATGCTTAAACCCCACACACACGTGCTTTCCACCACATATTTACACCCTCAGCCTCCTGATTCCTCTCCCCCCCACCCCTCTATCCACACACGCACAGACACTCCGACCTACAACCCCTCCCACACACACCTCTTCCTGAACATGCAACCCCGTTCTTCCCCCAACCCTTACTTTCATATACACACACACACACACGTACACCTACACACACACACCACCTTCAGCCCTCCCCGCTCGGACACCCCGTCTCCCTCTCCACACTCCACCCGCCACCACCCCTACACACCCCACACCCTTCCACCACCAGTTTTACCCCCCTTTTAATTTCAGTTTATTTTGATCATGCTTTTATATTTAATTTTATTTCATTCCTTGTATTTTGAACATGCTTTATTTTTATCTTTATTTTTTATTTTTTCATTCGCACCGTTTCCTTTCGCTATATGTCTCTCCACCACTCCCCTACACACCCTTTGAACTCTGTTCCCACACACTTCTCACCTGAGGAAGGGCTTATGCCCGAAACGTCGTTCCCCACCACCACCCCACTCTCCAGAGCGTGAAATTAATAAACATTCGTTGTACTGCCTCTCTGTTTTGTTCCTGTTCAATTTTTTCCATTATATATATATATATATATTATTTACATAATACACAACATAAATAGCTCTGTACTATCAGTAGGGCCCTCTTCTTTCCTTTACGGAAATACATAACACACAGACGACACAGACACACACACACACGCGCGCGCGCGCACACACACACACACGCGCACGCACATACACACTCACACACACACACACATATATATATATATATATATATATATATATATATATAGAGAGAGAGAGAGAGAGAGAGAGAGAGAGAGGAGCAGGGAATATATTTTAAAACAAGATTTTTAAAATGTATACTCCATTTCTTTTTGCTTATACCTTATATTCTGCGCTCAGCTCTCATTAAATATTAATCTCACTACATTGCATCTCATCGGCTATAGGCATCGAATATATTATATCACAGTTCTTTCTCTTCTAGCCTTATGATATATATATATATATATATATATATATATTCAGTATATATATATATATATATATACTGTATATATATATATATATATATATATATATATATATATATATATATATATATTATTTAGAAAGTGAGGTTTTTTCACAAAATGAAAAGAAACGAGGTCTCCTACACGACTGAAAGTATAAGGAAAAAAGATGAAATCGAAAATGCAATTGGTGTCTTTTTTTAAATGTATTTATTTGGTTCCTTTAGCGGTTTCGCAGTTCTTGTGCTTTTCAAAAGTAGAATTGAGATGGAGGGTTTGTGGCTTTTCTCATATCTGGTGAGAGAAAAACCACAAACCCTCCATCTCAATTCTACTTTTGAAAAGCACAAGAACTGCAAAGCCGGTAAAGGAATCAAATAAATACATTTTAAAAAAAAGACTCCAGTTGCATTTTCAATTTCATCTTTTTTCCTTATATATATATATATATATATACACTCACACACACACACATATATATATATAATTGGTTGTTTTGGACGCCTCAACAATGCAGATGTGTAAATCTCCAGGTAACAGAATCAGGTGGTAATGAGAGAGATGTAAGAGGAAATGTAGAATGAGACGTATAGGGTGTAGTGGAACGTTGGAAAGAGTGTAAAAATAATAACACGAGATAGAGTTACCTAGGAAGTGATTTAATTTTACTTTATTTCGGATTTCGCATCCATCAACTGGGGATTTTCGGAGAGGAAAGCTTTTAGTCGGAGAGGGGTCACATGTGGCCTCTGTTGTCTATCGTGTGTGTACAACTGAAATACTTTGTAGGGCGCGCATGCGTCGGAATAGCTGCTGTCAGACAAATGTCGAGGCAGGTCTTCTATACTAGAGTAGTGGGATGGTATCGTGTCAGTGCGTACGCATCTTCGATGCCAATTTCTTTTATTCAGCCTTTGATACTGGCAGGTGTGGTGTAGGTATTGGTAGTCTGCCTGCTTGTTGTCTGTCGCTCGATAGATGGTGCATCCGATATACACACAATAACAATCGCTCGATTGCTACTGTGTATGTGTGTGTTGTTGTTTCATTTGTGTACACCAGCTATCTCGTCTCATTTCTCTCGGATCGATTATTTCTTTGTGGTCCGAGGCGTTTGATCCAAAGTGCTTCCTTGATTCTTAAAGTGCCGACGTTGCGTTCCGTCGCTAACACTGTGACAATAGGCCTTCCGTTTTTGTTTCAGCATTTGATTATGTGTTTCGGGAAAGACGAGGCCCTGGTGTTGATGTGCCCCTTGATCCGGACATGTAGTGCCTGGATGGTGCTACCAATGTAGAAGTCGTTATAATTGTCACATTCTAGCTTGTATACGACGTACGTGCGTAAGCAACAGGTATTTTGGTGCATCGCACAGTTGGTGAGAGAACACGCGTCAACCAAATTCTCGGGTTTCCTGGAGAGGAATCTCCGTAGGGAGGGGCCCGAGTGGGTCAAGTGGATGTCGAGGCCCTCCCTCCGTATGGCCCTGCGGTTAGCGTTGGTGGTTTTCTCGCTCAGGTCCGGGATTTTAAGGGAAGCACTAGCCTTGCGTATTTCTCTGCCTCTTGCATCTGGTGTCTCTTACTCTGCTTGTAAATGAGGCTGGGTATTCGTTTGTCTCCAGCATCCTGTGGAACCGATTGTATGAGCGACACCACTC
The DNA here is from genome assembly GCA_964016885.1 of Eledone cirrhosa. Taxonomy (NCBI): domain Eukaryota; kingdom Metazoa; phylum Mollusca; class Cephalopoda; order Octopoda; family Eledonidae; genus Eledone; species Eledone cirrhosa. The sequence continues at coordinate 55,163,451 of OZ024745.1, forward strand.
ACGGGATCGCTGCATTTATTTTTAATCCACGTGTTCTCGTTCGTGATGTACCCTCTTTTAGCACTGTTAGGTAGGGCAGATTTGTAGTGGATGAACAATCCCTGCAGGCTGCCTTGTGGTAGAAGTTGGCGTTGATCCCTCCTTGCTCCGTGATGTTGATTCGGACGTCGACGAGGGCAAGGGATCCGTCGTCGTTGGGGTGTTCAACACTGAAGTCAATATTCTCGTCCGTGTTGCTGAACGTCTCGTAAATCTCGTTCGCCATGGAAAGATGTGAAGATGAGGATGTCGTCCACGCATCTTGAGAAGAAAGCGACGGCGTTGGCGTTGCAGGTGTTGAGTGCCTTGCGTTTGAGGCTGTCCATGTGCGAGGTCGCTAGCACACTCGACAGGCTTGAGCCCATGGGTAGCCCTGAGGTCTGCCGGTATTTTTGGTCGAGAAAATTGAAATATGTGTTGTCAACGTCGACGGATAGGACTTGGTGAATGTCAGTGGGGGTGAGCCCGAAGCAGTGTAGGTTGGTAGATTGAACACATTCCGTCAGTATATCGACGGCCGGGAACGCCGTGACAGAGGTGTAAAGAGTGACCACATCAAGGCTGAAGGCATACCTGTTAGCCTTTCGTGTGTCGAGATCCATCTGATGTAGGCGCTCCAACAATTCCTCGAAGCTGTTGACGTCTCCCGGCAAGGTGTTCAGTGGAGTTTAAGTATTCTGGCTAGGAGCCATGACATTTTGTAGAGCGGTCCCTCCACGCTCGATACAATAGGCCTGATCTTCAGGTCGGGTCCATGTTTGTGTGTATTCACGAGGTGATAGAAGGCGGGTAGTCTGCTGTTCCTCTTGAGGAGGTTGTTTCTAAGATTCTTCGGGAGTTTCCGCCGGCCGCAGATGTTGGTCCAGGCGGCGTTGATGTGCTCCTCGATCTGCGCGGGAGTGATCGTATGACTTTAGAGTAGAGGCTGTCATCGTCAAGGTATTGGAGGGCCAGGGTGTTGTAGGCCTCTCTGCTGATGATGCAGAATAAATTTCTCTTGTCGGTGTATGGGGGGGGGGGGGTAAATGAGGTTCCTCGATTTCAGGTTGGAGAGGGTGGAGAGTTGAGATTTAGTGAGGTTGTATGTTGTGCGTGTGTGTGTGTGTGTTTATGTAGGATATTAGAGATAGAGTGTTTAAACTTGATGAGTTTAGTGTCGAGTTAGTGGTTGGTGGTTGGGGGGTGGAGTGGGTTGTCGAGGTGGTAAGTGGGGAACTTGGGGTGGGTTGTGTGGGTACTGTCATTTTCCGTAGTGCTGTTGATGGCGGTCACCCATTTAAATCGGTAAGCAGCTCGGCAGAAGTTGGCTTCGATGTCGAGTTTAAGTCTGTCGTCGAGCCGCTGTGAAAAGATGAACCTGGGTCCGAGGCGTAGGAATTCTAGCTTGTCGTTCGTGGGGGTCCGGTTAGGTCGGTGACCATGTGCGTCGCTTCGTTGAGGTATGGCTCGGTGTTGGTGGATGCGGCTGTGGCGGTTGTTATGTTGGTGTTTATTATGTGATCCTCGTCTGTCTGTTTGTTAGTGTCGATGTTTTCGTTGTGGAGTTTAAGCAAGGTCCACTCATATTTCCGCTTGAGCCGTTTTGTTTCATGTTGGACTCCGGAGTGGTAGCACTGGACGATTGCTTTTGTGGTTTTAAGGAGCAAGTCATTGGGTGTTAAGTGATGCGTCAGCTCTGAGAGTGTCCGTTTATGGATGTGTAATTGACGGTGGAGATGTCGCAGAATCTGTTTGATACACGAGCGATGTATGCGGTTAGCGGTGTTTTAAAAGGTTAGTGTACGTAGACATGCTTGTAAACGGGTGTTCCTTATGGTGACGGGGATACCATCGTTCTTTACGCAGCGTTTTAGGAAAATAATTTGACAGACAGCTTTGGCCCATTTCTCCGACAGTCTATTCGTGTCTGTTCTCTCTCTCACCCCCTTTTATTTTATCCTAATAACTTATTTTAGTTATTGCTCGCCCTAACGCTAATGCGAAGACATATACCTATGATTGGTAGCAGACAACTGGCGATGGATATTACCCTCTTTCGCCCGTAACTTTTATTTTCATTATATATATATATGTATATATGTATATATATACAATGATTGATAGAATTTGAAAAAGGGAGGGAGTTACAACATATTTAAATGTAGAACTATATATTTGAATATAAAGTATATGTAGCATATTATATATTGAATTTTATCCCATCTTTATTATATTATATATATCTATATACACGTACATAGATATACACTCGTAGAAACAACTACCTTTGATCATGTATGATATAGATTTGGCTGGTCGGATTCATGGAGCAACCGAAAATGTAATATGTGTTAGAAAGAGAAGCCTGCAGTGGGAGAGAATAAATGAGTATATATGATGATTGATCCTTCTCTAGCAGTATAGTTTATTATTATAACATACCAGTCCAAATAAGAAGCCTTTCGCCTTCTGGCCATAATGAGGTTACACATGGGAATTGGCCATGTGGATATATTAACTCAATATATTTTTGGTCCAATTCACCAATCGTTTCTTTAAGAAAAAAAAAAAAATGCTGTAGCCTGAAATGGAAGCGAGATACTACTAAATTGTTCCTCTTCCCAACACTTCTATTCATCTGTATCCATTTTGGTATGTCTTAACGTACACTCCATCCATTCATCTTACGGCAAAGTGCTTCTGCATTCTTTTATAAGGTTTTATTTAATTCCTTCTTATATATATATATATACCACTATCCTTCACCTTATATCCCTTTCCCAATTACTCTCCTCTCCCACACTCCATATTATTGTCTGTGGGTTTATATG
>OZ024745.1:55168799-55216299 GCA_964016885.1 Eledone cirrhosa
AGATTGATAACATATATACCATTTCCTCTCACGATTAGCATAATTAGCCATATAAAAAATCAATTAGACCAGGCTATAAGAATAAAGGCTCCTATGAAGAACTATTTGATAAATAACCGAAAGCGGCCTCTTCGCGGTTGACCCCAATAGGGTATTTACTCAACATTTCAACAGCATGTAGAAACTGACTAAATACACCGTCAACCATACACAATTAGGTATAAATTTAAAGTTAGAAGAAACGTGTACATACCGTAATTACATCTCTACCATGGTTTCGTTCGTATTTTGAGATATCCTATTAGTAAGGATGAATCTAGAGTAACGAACTCATCAGGAGACAAACTCAATCGGACAGTTAATTTTCCAAAGCGATCGCGCCAGAAATAGATTTTAAAAATGGCTAAGAATCTTGACGTGGCAGTGGTCAAGTTAGAAAGAATGTGATTAGTTGCTTACGGCGAGTAGGCTAGTTGCTAGAAAGAGCAGCCCAATATCGCACAATTGCATCTCAACCCAACGGGAGATTATTAAATATAAAGATTTACATATACAAAAAGTCACAGATATATATGTGGCAACCGGTCACGATGTGGCTCAATGCAGAGTTAATAAATTAAATAATCAGAGCAATATATCATAAATCATGTCTTTAGAATTATTAGATAAAATATATACCATTTCCGCTCCCAATTAGCATAATTAGCCATATAAAAAATCAATTAGGCCAGGCTATAAAAATAAAGGCTCCTATGAAGAAATATTTGTTAAGTAACCGAAATCAGCCACTTCGCGGTTGACCCCGACACACACACACACACACACACACACACACACACACACACACACAGAGACACACACACACACACACACACACACACACACACACACACACACACACACACACACACACACACACACATATATATATATATATATATATATACATGTGTGTGTATAGGAAAAGAGTCAGAACCCCGACGGCTGAGCTCCGGCCGTTTCGACAGCTAGACCTGAACTAAGCCAGCCGTATTAATACGGCTGGCTTAGTTCCGTGGGGGTTCATGTCTCTTATCCTATTACCCACTATATTACCCTAAGTATGGAGTACTCTTGTGCGTTATAATCCACCTGGCATCATACCACACCTTCTTTGTTTCATACATGTGTATATATATATATATACATGTGTATATATATATATATATATATATATATATATATATATATATATATATACATATATATATATATATATATATATATATATATATATATATATATATATATATATATATGTAGATAAATCTACCAAGAGTTTACGGTAGTGTCCAATCCGTATGAAGAACTCAATGTATTCCGGATATCATGGAAAGAAGAAATGTAATGAAAAATCACTTTCGGTGAAAGATAAACGGTATACAGAGTCAAGATAAAATATTAAACAAATAATGAATAAACAATTCCTTATATTAAACAAAAAAAGTTCATTATTTAACGATCGTTTCTAGGATATATATGTGTTAGAGTTGGCATGCATATTCAACAGATCTATGTACAAAATTATACAAAATTATACAAACTATCAAGATTAAATATACATACCAACACATATATACGCCGTCTTCAGAAATATATATATATATATATATATATATATAACGAAGGAAATGTGGTAAGGAACCAGGTGGACCATAACGCACCAAAGTACTCAATACTTGAGGTAGTAGAGTGGGTAATAGGAACCAGTAAGACCCCGACAGCTGAGCTCAAGCCGTTTCGACGGCTAATTCTGGACTAAATGAAAATTTATCCTGGTATTTAAATAGCCGATCTTCTCAAGGGGTAATTCCATATATGGTCAAAGTGATTGTCAAAAATCAGTAGTAATTCTGTGGTTGCAAATTAGTAGGGGAGATGGTGGCTAAACCTGCCAGTAGGAGAAAGAGGGGAGGGGGTGGAGTAGACCCAATCAAGCGTTGGTAGTGCCAGCTACAGCTGGGCATGAGGTCAAAGAAGATACAGGGGAGGGGGAGGGGGAGGAAGTCGGAACGGTAGGTAGAACAATGGGGGGTAGAAATAGGAAAGAAAAAAAAAAAAATACTGAGAGTGAAGAAAGGCAAATAAGTGTAAAGAAAAGTAAAGTAAAGTAAAGCTTAGACCCCGGATACTTTCCCCCTTTTTCCGACCGCTCCCACTATTCTCTGTGCCCTCTATATTTCTTAGTGGCACATGCCTTATTTTTTCGTTTCAGTATTTCTTGCTTCGCTTTTCTTCTGGGCGGGGTGGATTCTGAATTTATTTCTCCGTATTCTACCTTTATTTCGTACGAACTTTCATGTAGCTTGTTTTAGATCTTTTAGAGTTAGCATTAGTATATATTTTTCTCGGGACTCAGAATTATTATCTCGTACAAGTTCACTTTGCTGCACTGGGTCGTTGCTGGCCCGGGATGGAAACCTTTATTGTTTATTTCGTGGTAGTCTCTTTAGTATTTTGGCCCCTTTTGTTGACCCGTCACCGTATCATTTACGTACTTATACCTCTTAAAAGGGTCCTTGCCTTAATCGTCCCACCTAGTTCTCTTACTTATTTCCTTATTTATTCATTTATTTATTTTTTTACTTCTTTCTTTCTTTCTTTATTTTATTCTCGCCTAACAATAGCCTGACACCTAGGTCGTAGAATTTAATTTACTTTACTTTTCTTTACACTTATTTGCCTTTCTTCACTCTCAGTATTTTTTTTTTTCTTTCCTATTTCTACCCCCCATTGTTCTACCTACCGTTCCGACTTCCTCCCCCTCCCCCTCCCCTGTATCTTCTTTGACCTCATGCCCAGCTGTAGCTGGCACTACCAACGCTTGATTGGGTCTACTCCACCCCCTCCCCTCTTTCTCCTACTGGCAGGTTTAGCCACCATCTCCCCTACTAATTTGCAACCACAGAATTACTACTGATTTTTGACAATCACTTTGACCATATATGGAATTACCCCTTGAGAAGATCGGCTATTTAAATACCAGGATAAATTTTCATTTAGTCCAGAATTAGCCGTCGAAACGGCTTGAGCTCAGCTGTCGGGGTCTTACTGGTTCCTATATATATATATATATATATATATATATATATGTCTATCTCCCTAATACTTAGACATATCAATGAAATGATGAGATATATTAGGAAATTAACTACTCGGAGAATAAATTAAACTTATTAAACTAATCGAAATTGTGATTTTAGCTTACGTTAATATAATTATAGATTTCATGTTATGCATATCTGTGTATATCTTATGCACTCTACATGTTGAATTCTTCTTATAATCTACAAATATCTGTTCGATCACTCACTGATGGTTGCATGGGTATTCAATATTATAAGATTGAATGGCCCAATAAAATCCTTCTTCAAATCCAAACATGTCTAATGATGTTTTAATCGATATGAAAAACAACATTTCCACAACATTATTTTCATTCCGTCTATCACAGCGAGAATGCAAGCATAATTATAGAATCTTAGTTACTGCTGAATCGTGTATTTATATGTCATTTTTATATCTAACAAATATTTAATCTTGCCGTATCATATTATCCTTCCTTTTTTCTCACTCTCTATCTATCTTTATCTCTCGTTTTCTATTTATTCACAAGCATGTAATTATGATGTAGAAGGGAGATAAATATAGATATATTCATTAGTAGATGCATATGTAGGATGAAAATATAACCTAGGTATTTTATATTGTTGAAGAACCTAGTATTGAGAGAGGAAATATTGAATTCTACTTTGAGATTGATTATTAAATTACTTTGAGATTGATTATTAAATTAATTATTTAACTATTAAGCAAGAATTAATTTACATCCCACGGGTATCAGGAATTCTACTATGGCAAAATTCAGGTAGAAGTTGAGTGCCTTTGTGTCCTGTAGCAATGAAGCCGACAAATGACAACTCTTCCATAACTCACCACTTGATGGCAATTAAATCCAGGTAGGAGAACAAGCCTGGTTGTGCAACAGTAACAGTTTGTTCAAGAAATGGCAAGAAATTATGAAGGCATAGTCGTAATTTTCAATAGTTAGCATGAGTTAGCAATAGTTGATATATTAAGGAAAATTAATTAATAGTGACTAACGTCTAAATTTCGAAAGAGGAAATTATAAGTATTGTAATTGAAATTTATTTTGAGATGAAGCTATCAGAAAAGACTCCCCAAAACATAGATTTAAATTTAAGTAAGATTAAATCCTATTTATTTCAATTGGGTATAATTTTAAACATATTGTGTTTAAACATATTGTTCAGATAGATTGTCGTCTGATGGTCATAAAATACGTGTATGAAATAAAATTCTCATGTAACTTACAACGATAAAGTAATATCTATTTTTAAGTTATCAAATATCTCCGTAATTGTCGAATTCTATAGAAATATGATAAAGGACGATTTATTAAAGCCATTTACCTTTCGATCCCAGAATATATTTAAAAAAATCCAAACTTTACATACTTAGTTTCAGCTTAGTGAGATGCTCGATCCTCTGGAAATAAAACAGTACTTTATTCCAGAAATCAATAAATAATATAATCTAATGAACACGAGGTTAACTGGATGCAGATGTCGTATATTTCGGACTTTGATGATTTCTATCCTTTGTAAAGGATATTTGCAAAGTTACTAATATCGAATACATCAAAGAATACATCGCCATGGAATTAATGGCGCTAGATCAAACTCGTGCGTGCACACACATGCACATACACATTCTTACTCGCATATCCCCCACCCCACCCTTCCTCTCTTCATATCAATCTTTCCCTGAGTCAACCTTCTTTGACTGTACTAGAACTGACCTAATTTCACCCCGAAGTCAATAATCTATTGGCTTTAGACAATGATCCTAAGATCGCTGCCAAATGTGACGCAGCAAAGAGTTCACTGTTTCTTTGTATTATTGTATAGGTGAAATCTATTAAAAAACAAACAAAATAATATTCATATAGCGGCGTATATTCAATAAAGGAAAATATATTAAGGAGAATTATATTGAAATATATCAAATGAGCTTAATTTCCATTCTCCTCTGAACTTATGATCTCACCAATTGAAATGACGCCAAGTCCCCTGGTTGCCTTGCAGAAGACATTCGTCGAAAATTTTGATTAATTGACGGACATGACTATAATAATAAAAAAGCATAATTCATTAAAAACGTAACGGTAATAAAATCGCTGGTCAACATGATTTACTTTAGTATCATTGGCTGGAAGTGTGTGACAGGTTTTCTCATTATTAATATTGTATATTGTCCGTGGATAAGTTACTTAATTCTCTGAAAACTATCCTATACATTTAATATGACAAAACACAATATAATGCAGAGTAATTCGGATTTGTGATGAATATATATATATATACATATACATATATATATATATATATATATATATATATATATATATATATATATATATATATATATATATATATTAGTTAAAATTTATAATTTAAATTTTTATATTATGCAAACAATAATTCGTAAAGAAGAAACGTTCAGAAACTGCCTATGAAATAGTTATGAATACTAGTAAGAGGATACATATGCATTTATTAATGGAATATATATATATATATTATTTTATGTGTATTTCCGTGGAAAATGTAAAGGAAAGAAGAGGGATATATGAATAGTACAGGGCTATTTGATTATGTAATAAACGACACAATATAATTATTCAATTACCCAAGGCTTCACGAAGTTAGTCGATTCTAGCAGAGGCGTCTGAAGTCGTTCATGAGATAGAAATCTTTAATATCTATTAAAGATTTCTATCTGATGAACGATTTCAGACGCCTCTGTTAGAATGGTCTGTCTGATTTCGTGAAACCTTGGGTAATGGAATAATTATATTGTGTTGTTTATTATATATATACATATATATATATATATATATACATATATATATATATATATAAGTGCGTGTGTGTGTTATGTGATTTGATATCGAATTCTTTAGAAATGGTTACGCGTTCATTTGCTTTTATTAATCACAGTGATTAATGGTTTCTTATATAGGCACTGGCCTTGTGCCTATATAAGAAACCATTATTTACTCTCAGGGGGCGAGGGAAGTCGTAATGTAGCTGAACACGAATCTAAATAATACTTTGGTGAAAAGTATATTTTATGGAAAATCCAGAGGAGACGTTTGTTAAAGAATGAGACTTAAAGTTAGCCGTTTTTTTTAAATGGAAACCACTCACACGAAGAACATATTATTATAGATCTTTACGTGCTGACTTTCACTGAATATAGTTTATTTTGTTACACATTAGCATTTATTTTTCGTAATTCACTTGTCTTCTTCTAGTCCCCTTCTTTCCATTAGCTATCAGCGTATCTTCATTTCGATCTACGTGTAATCACCTTACATACACATACTTCACATTTTGGTTGCCATTTCTCACATTCCAAAGACAACCACGCATATAAACACACACACATATATATATATATATATATATATATATATATATATATATATGAATGTATTCATATATATTTATGTGTGTGTATGTCTGTTCACACCTGTATTGATACTCACCCGCACATACGGTTATATAAATCTAGGTATACTTGTGCACGTGTATATGTGTGTGCGTGCTACGCACATTAATAAACATATATTCCTTTGATTTTCTAGCTTTATATACGTGGTCTTCCTTATATTCCACCGTCTCATTTGTTTTGATTTCTTCTTTCTTTATATCTCTGTAATAATATTTGCTTCTATTTTGTAGTTTTTTTTTCCAGTTCTTTGCTATGCATCTTTTTATGTTTCTTTATTATTTTGCCATGATCTGCTGACACTCCTTTTCTCTCATTTTACATCCATCATAATCTCCATTGCTCACAGCAGCGAGAGAACCCCTTCTGCTTTCTAAACTAACCATCAACATTGATTTATAGAATATTCTCATGGCTTCTAGCCATGGCATAAATACAACTTAGCTATGCAGTGGATTCGTCAGTGCGCTATGGACTCAGCAATAAATCAACTTGAATATCTGAAAAAGCATCTCTAAACATGGATGCGAATCTTGACAGTCTCAGTTATATCCTTCTCTCACCCGCGCATTGTTCAGTTCTTTCCCACTGTACCTCTCTCAATCTACCAATCTTTCATTCACTCCTGCAGTCTCTTTTCCACTCTCCCATATTTATTGCTGTTATGATTGCCGGTTTTGATGTTGATGCTTTTATTTTTATAACATGCCGATTTAGTAATGTTTGTATTTAGTTATGGTTTATTTATTGTTCAGGGTATGAATGATTATTTTTAGATTTTCTTCAGGCTGTTCCTAAAGCGAATATACGGTTACCATTATTTTCTATTTTACTGACCATTTTCATTGCTTCTGTCTTTCTCTCTCTCCCCTCTATTCTCTCTTTCTCTCACCCATTTGTGTTTATTCATTTATTAATTAATTTATTAGTTCTTCCATTCACAATTTCTTTACTTCGTTTATTACTTCATTTTTTCCGTCTATCATCATCACGTTATATAAAATAACACATTAGATAATGAAGGGAAGCGTTATAGAGTCATTGTTTTTGTTTTCCAATTGTAATTGTCCTCGTCATACTTATCTTCCTCTTCACCATCAACGTTATTTATATCCAACGAATTGGTATAATCAACAAAATTATGTCATTCTCCTCGACCCATCGAAATTAGTTTCATTTCAGAATTTGTTATTCTTTCAGTAAGGGATTTCATTTGGCAATCAGGTAGCTGGTAAAAAAAAAAGAAGTAGAAGATGATGATGATGATGATGATGACAACGATGATGATAACGACGATGATTTTGATAATGATGACGATGATGCTAAGGATAAGGAGGAGAAGGAAGCGGAACAAGTGAATGAAGTGGAACAGAAGACGGATGAGGTGCTTAATCAGAATTCTGGTGGTGTCGTTAATGATGATGAATGTTACGTAAACAATAATATTTTTAATATTAGTAATACTATTTTTAAAAATCATTGACTAAATTCTCATCTGTATCTTCTTAATTCTACTTTATATATTTGCTCAAATACACACACACACACACCCACACCCACACACAGACAGACACACACACATACACAGACACACATACACATATGTATTTATGTAAACAAAGAAAGAGAGAGAGGGGAGAGAGACAGAGACAGGGTGGGGTAGTAATATATATAGAATACCTAGAAAAGAGGAGGCTCAATATGTTCACACGTAAATATGTCTGTAAAAAGAAAATGTATGGATAGGAGTCTGATCTACAATAGTGTCAGCTTGAATATATCATAGTTAATCCCATTTAACTGAAATAGCTGATTATACCAGGAAATAAAAAATTTAAAATTTAGACACATGGCCGGTAATTTCGAGCAGTGATACATCGATTAAATCAACCTCTTTACTTGACAGCCACTTTATTTTATCGACCCCCAGAAGGCTGAAAGGCTAATATATACTTCGTAAAGAATGTAAATACATACGGTAAATATATTTCATCCTATGCTCTACCAATTCTCCTAATTCATCACATTTATTGGTGGAAATAATTGTTTCTACTTTTGGCACAAGGCCAGCAATTACCCAGTACATTACTGGTACTTTATTTTATCGACCCCATAAGGATGAAAGGCAAAGTTAACCTCAGCAATGGCAAGGGCCGCAACTTTATGCTGGAAAGCATGGTGTCCGATACTGCCAATCCAATAATAAACGCTGCTTCACACAACAGAGATAAGTATGTTTAAGAAAGTGGTATGCTGGATACCAGAGGGATCATATGCTCTATCCCTTATTCTCAATGTTTACAAATCCGCCACCTATGCGGTTGAAACCATTATTTTGAGGCTGACCCAGGTTCGTGACATGCTTTGACTGTTCACTGGACAAGGTTACCTCCACCACCACCACCCTGTTTCAAGCCACCTTCCCTCGTTCCTGTGAAATCGATCGCATGACTGAATTCACTTCGGTGTGCACACGTGTGCCCATGTATGTATATGTATGTAAATGTGGGTGTTTTCGTACGAATATATGTAGGTGTGCCTATAGAATCCACCCACATCTGCATATACACGTACAAAAAAAAAACATTTCAGACATAGACGTGCTTATTCATATTGACACACACACACACACAGACGCATACATACACACACACACAAACTTACGCGTACACTCATGCAGACAAAAAAAAAAGACAAAATAGTTTTCAGTCGCAAACGTGTATACAGTGGCAGAGTGGGTCTAAAGATACTGGTTGCCAGGAGATGAAAGGGGACCACTTACATATAAAATGCTATCATTTAATTTTTGTAATGAATAAATAACATTTTCCAAATAATCATAAGTGGAAACAAGACAGTGCAATCAAATTTTTGCGAAAAAATATCTTATCTTCTCCAATAAAAAAAATATTATGTATTTTGCGAAATTCAGAGACTTTCAATCATGACCTGTGGTCTTTCACTCTCACTCAATATATATATATATCATCTATATATATAAAAGCGAGGAAGTGTGTGTGTCTGTGTACAACTTTGGACAGCTAAGGCTTTTACAATTCCCAACCGAATTGGACCAAATTTTCTGTGCACGTTGCAACTCTCCCTAAGACTTTTTCAAATCGACCCACGTTCAGCAATAACAAATCGATAGCAAAATTATATTTTCTAAAGTGCATGATGTAAGGTAAAAATCAATCAAAACAAAATCCTTATGGGACTTTCCATTTAAACCGTCTGCTTTCATTACACCTTTTTGTACTTTAGCAAAACTGTCTGTTTTTTTTTACAGATTTGCAACGTATATTGTCTTTAATCATTTGTATAACTACATCCTGTTCAGTGTTTTCCTTCATTATCAGCATAGTTTTACGTGTACAAAGATTGTACGAAATATTCGTTTGCATTAATTATTGAAGACTTCTGCTTATTTTGACAGGTTGGGGACAAATAATTTTCTTCTTTTGCTCCCTAGCTGTATATTCTTAGCATAATTTCAAACCCCGGGCAACGCCGGGTATATATGCTAGTATATATATATATATATATATATATATATATATGGGACTGCGTGTATATGTGTGCATGTACATGTGTATATATAGATTTATATATGTATAGATAACATGTTCTCAACTCGTACAAAAATCCGTAGGGATCTAATTGACATTGTATAAATATATATTATGTATATATATATATATATATATATATATATATAAATATGTATGTATGTGTACTGTTTATTCACAGTAAAGTGATCAGTGAAAAAAAACTTGGTACATCTACATATGTATACGTGTGTGTATTCATATACATACTAGTATTTCAGTATACATATATGGATGTACATCTTTGACTTAATTGTTTGAGCGTCAGTCATACAAAAGTGAGTTACAAACGAAACGAAATTTAATTTCGTTTCGTTATTTGTTTTTATCGTCTCCGTTGAACCGGTACTTACTCACACTCTATGCAGGTTGGTCTGCCCACTACTAATTTTCATAGAAAAAGCATATAGCGATATGTGCTTTTACGATTCTCTAGAGAGGCCGGAAGATAGGTAAATATTGCTGATGAGTTGTAACAACAACGAAACTAGTTCAATATTCCTTGTCTGGCTTTCTGGAGAATAGAGGAAAGGTGTTTCCTCAAAAACCAGTATGACTCTAAAAACCGGTTTGTCTGTGTGTTTACATACAGAATAGCTGGCCACTCACAGTAAAGTGATCAGTGAAAAAAAAAACTTGGTACATCTACATATGTATACGTGTGTGTATTCATATACATACTAGTATTTCAGTATACATATATGGATGTACATCTTTGACTTAATTGTTTGAGCGTCAGTCATACAAAAGTGAGTTACAAACGAAACGAAATTTAATTTCGTTTCGTTATTTGTTTTTATCGTCTCCGTTGAACCGGTACTTACTCACACTCTATGCAGGTTGGTCTGCCCACTACTAATTTTCATAGAAAAAGCATATAGCGATATGTGCTTTTACGATTCTCTAGAGAGGCCGGAAGATAGGTAAATATTGCTGATGAGTTGTAACAACAACGAAACTAGTTCAATATTCCTTGTCTGGCTTTCTGGAGAATAGAGGAAAGGTGTTTCCTCAAAAACCAGTATGACTCTAAAAACCGGTTTGTCTGTGTGTTTACATACAGAATAGCTGGCCACTCACAGTAAAGTGATCAGTGAAAAAAACTTGGTACATCTACATATGTATACGTGTGTGTATTCATATACATACTAGTATTTCAGTATACATATATGGATGTACATCTTTGACTTAATTGTTTGAGCGTCAGTCATACAAAAGTGAGTTACAAACGAAACGAAATTTAATTTCGTTTCGTTATTTGTTTATATATATATATATATATATATATATATATATATATATATATATATTCATATATATATGTGTGTGTGTGTATATATATATACATATATATATATATATATATATGTATATATATATATATATATATATATATATATATATATATATATATATATATATATATATATATATATATATATATATATATATATATGTGTGTGTGTGTGTGTGTGTATATATATATATGTGTATATATATATGTGTGTATATATATGTGTGTGCGTGTATATGAGTGTATGTGTTTATGAGAGTGTATACATATTACAAGTGAGATAGAGAAAGAGAAAGCTATTCTAAGAGGTATTGGAACTTATTTAAATCACATATTCTCTAATGCATCGTTATATATGCAATAATATATGTACATATAACAAAGACAAATAATCAGACCCTGGCGTGTTTATAAGATAATTTCGATAATCTTTTGAAGCAAGAATCATATATATTTTATCCCATTTTCATACTTTTACAAATTTATTGGCTTTTACCGAAATGTGAATTTAATATTTCATTGCGAATACAGCATATTAAATGTAACACTTAATGAAGCATGGTAGAACATACCTCATGCCTTCAATATCCTTAGGAACGAAAAGATCACATTCTTTTATCCCTATAAAACGTTTGCGAATATGTAAGAAATCAATATTCATTATCTATGCATGCAAAATTTGTTTCCAATGGATGAATATGATTGTAATAATCGCACCATCGTAAATGGAATTAATGCTGATCAGAATTTGGATGTGCGTACGTTAGTTACTCTCTATGTTCAGAAGAAATTGTCGATGTTGAGAGAAATATTTAGAAATATGTGTACAATTACGATACTATATTCACGACGGAAATCTGAAACTAATAACCATGACTGCAGTTGTCAAAATGTCCAGAAATTGATACTCGTTTATATATGTATAACTCAAGTGATTTCATTCTCTTCAAAATAATATAACGACCAACGGTGTCGTTGATGTGCGGCTGAATGCGGAGTCCCAGATTAATTACATTACTGTATAGTGTATTTAGTTTCCTCTCTCTATCATCGCAGTTGAATTGGCATGACTGTTGAGCTTTCGTTTTCTCTTCTCTTCAGGTCGATATCATAAGAACAATAATGTACTGGCATAAAAACAGTAATCTTTATTGCATCCTCATTCAAATCTGGCAAATTGCCTGCAGGAAAAAATGAATACAATAACGATTTTCAAAGTGGCTTTCTTGGCAAAATCTGTAGAGCGCCTTACTGAAAACCTATAATTCCTAGAAATTCACTTTTAAAATGTGTTTACACCCATAATGCCTTTCACAATACTTTTATCATTACTATACATATATATATATATTGATTCAACTGACTCCCTTTCTCTGGCACGATTCTTGACCGATGGCAGTGAATTAAAATTTATTTTCAGTATTATATATCATGAGTATTTAATAACTTAGTAAAATTAAGATATGTGGAGCAGAAAATATTTTGCTGTGTTAAGTCCAAGTTTATTCGTGTTAAATTAAACATGAATTTTGTCATGAGATATTTTAAACAAATTTCCTGAGCTGGTTTTTAAGATCGTTTACTGGAGGTATATATCAGTAAATATAACCATAGGGCTAGCGTTATCAGCAATTAATTTTAAGAATTACTAAAGCGATCCATTAGATATTGTAATTTACTTTTGTTTAGGAATTTTAAGTTTTAGTGTATACGATATCCATTACGGTAATATCGAATCATCTATGAGACATATATGTATATATATATATATATATGTGTGTGTGTGTGTGTGTGTGTGTATATATGTGTGTGTGTGTGTGTGTGTGTGTGTGTGTGTGTGCGTGCGTGTGCGTGTGCGTGCGCGCGTGTGTGTGTGTGTGTGTGTGTGTGTGTGTGTGTGTGTGTGTGTGTGTGTGTGTGTGTGTGTGTGTGTGTGTGTGTGTGTGTGTGTGTGTGTGTGTGAGTATATGCTGACAGATGTAGAGAGAGAAATGGAAGAAACAGAGAGGGAGAGGGAAAGTGTGAGAAAAATAAGAGCGAGAAACTGAAGCGCTTGGATTGTATATATTTGTGGTGCATGTAATTTTCTCGGTTAATGGAACTGACATTGTTATTGCAGTTGCTTTATTACTAAGACTCATGCATAGCGATTTTTTTAATAATTCGTGGATATGTACACATGAAGGGGATACCATTGTAATGAAATGAGAGTGAGATTTTGTGAAGTTTATGCAACGTGGAAGGCATTGCAAGGGAAGAATACCTGTGGGTGTTTCCTTTCGTAAATTCTGCTGAGTAAGGTACATGATTTCAGAAACGAAGTGATACTAAGTAAGTTTCCTGTTGTAGAATGTTAACAATAATAATCAATCTCATTTTGACGGAGTGGTAATTTATATTATATTGCATGTTCTCAATAAAATTGTATATGAGGTCGGATATATCAAATGCTTATAGACAGTTTATTATCTCCCAATATCCGCAGAGTTGCACGAGAGCAAACGGTCGTGCAATTTCGCTGTGTGGAACGTAGTTTTACGTATTAAGGCCAATGCACTCACGAATACACAATCAAAGTGACACCGAATGACAAACACGAATTTATATGTGTTCTCCGTATTTTAGAATATTATAATGCCTTTACCAAGTGATCTTCATATTGCAATAAATATATATTTGCATGTTGGCTGGTACGAAGAATTAAATGGAGAAAGTTTTTTTTTTATGTAATAGTTCATTTCTTATGAGTTAGCGATTTGTTACCGATCACGAAATCCTACGTGAAATTCATCGTGCTAGTTCCCTCCGCACAAACCTTTATCAGAATCTTACTTTGATAAAGCTGTATGATTCAAAGCACAGAATGCCTTGCCAAATCAATTCGTCTTGTTCTGTTAACCAATAATGATTATGTTTCAAGATGTTTCCTTATGTAATTAAATTATTACCTAATTTAATGAAGATTTATAGTGCAATAAACAATTACAGTTATTAATTTAAAAGAGAGACACAACAAATATAGGGCTACGTAAACTTCACTGCTCAGTCGATTCCGGTCACAATTAAACTAAAGAGAGCGTTATTTTTTAATCTTGTTTTTCTTTTATATATTGGGATGATAAACTGAGATTCTCATATCAATATCTTACTGATCAAATTGCTAAGTGTCATATTTCACTATGAAAAACTTAACTGCTATTTCATATTAAATATACCATTTCAGTTGTATTCTGTTATTCACCTTTACATTGTATATATATATTGCGAAATAATAGTTACATACATACACGCCTCAGGATTAAACAAAACGTGGCAAATGAAGTCGGTTCGACACATTTATAACAGCTACAATTCTTTTCGGTCATGAATCCTATATTATAATGACTGTTAGCAAACAGAAGAACGTTTATGATAAACTCTGCTTATAACACATTCTGTTAGATCTGATATTTATATGAATTTAATTGTAGAAAATGTTACTGTCAGTAACTGTAAGAGTTACAATTATTTGCATTCTATTATCAATATGTTCATGTTAAACGTGTACCATTATATATAATTCCATTTCTTTATCCCATGCAATCATTATTTAGCATTTATAACTTGTCGAGTTCTACAGTGATTTGAGCACGTTTAAATGAAAGGGAAAATATGAATATTTTCTCCTTGGATATGAGTAACGCTTCTGTGTGAATTCCACCACCGAATTAGAACTAAGGAAAATATAGGATTATAGTTCGTATTACACGAAGATATGAAAAACCTCATAAGAAAGGACAAATTTGAAGACAGACATGTTAATGAAATTTAACTATGACCATTCATCTTCTTTAATTTTCATACATTTAGCTTATTAAGTGATGAAGCCTTAAAATCAATGTTTGCGGCAAAGGCATATGAACGTAATCGTAATGAACGCATTTCTCAATAATCGAATATATCATGAAATTTGTAAAGCTATTTTCAGATCCAGAGAAAGTAAAAAGGAAAACTATGCTATCTTCGATGATCCGCATATGTCAATGTGTGATATTTCATTATTCGAAGTATTACAGAAAATTCCGAAAATCTAGGACGAATATTGTTATTGCCTATAAACTTTGATGATATATATTTTGTTAAAAAATTTAATGAAATAATCTAACAAATATGCAATAACGCTGAGACAACTTGCAAGCGAGAATAAAAGGCAGACGTTTACAAATATGATATGATCAATGGAGATATGCCAGTGTTATAGGGAGTATAGGATATTTATTACACTGTATAATTTTCGGGGAAGGGGGCTTTTCTGGCATCACCTTGTACAAGGAATATGTAGAATGAATTATTTAACATTAAGGGAAAGCTTAAACTGAACATTTTTTCTCATTTTAAATACATAAAAAATAGGAACTTTTAGTATTAAATATTACACGTAGTATTAAATATTACACTGTAATATTTAATACTAAACGTAATAAGATGGAGTGGGGAGGAATGAAGAATGCAATATTTAAAATTATAGCAATATATTTTCCCTCCTTTTAATATATGTGTTTATCTCTGGCCGACTGCCAGATTCTCTATAAATCTGCTCAGGTTTATTTAATTTGTGATGGATTTCGTATGAGTTGGATATGCAATTGCATTTTATATTACAGATGCCGAGATTCTTGATGATTAAGTTGACAGGCACTATGTTGCGGAAAGTAAAATGTCATTTTGCATTGTTCCGTTTGCGGGTTTTATAATTAAACTATCCCAAGGTGAAAATGAAGCAGATAATTATTTTAAAGACTTAATTTTTACACAATATTGTTCATGCTGAATGTAACATTGAGCAAGTGGTTAGTAAATATATGAGTAAATATAGGAAATAAATACGCAGAATTATACGTATTTTCTTTAGAAAGAAATCATTCGATGTTTGCTAGTAGCTTGTAATTATTGTCCTCCCTTTCTTTCAACCATCCAACAGGCATAGTATATTGTGGAGGACAATTATTCCTTAATCCAATAACTAGGATATAGAAGATGCTCATCAAAGTTACAATAAAAAAAAAATAATTAAAATTCATTGATGTATAACTAGCCCATATATTCATGGACAAACTAAAACAATTCGAGTAGCGACATTGATTTTCAGATTTGAGAATTTACCATTTATATGAAATGTGCGTGATAATTTCGGACGCATCGGAAATAAACGGAAAAAGCATAGTTTTTTCTGTTGCATTTCCCTTGTGTGCCAGATCGTTTTTTTATTCATATTCAAATGTCCGAGACACGAGGTCTTTTATGAACCTATGAAATAATAAATGCTACATCGCCCGGTCTGGCTTCTATTCCCACTTCCTTCCTTATCAGTGTCTCCTTGTCATTTTCGTTCTATGTTGGATTGTAATCCAAATATTTCTTTTTTCTATTTTTCTATTAATCGCCTTTCTATGTTCTCTCCTTCTGATGATCTAACACCGTTTCTATATCACTCTTCCTTCTAACATGATGCTTGTTGCTTCGTAGAAATGTTTTCCTTTTCCATCATTACTTGTGAATTTCGCCGATTGGCATATCTCCTTTATGTCCACATCTTGTATTGAATCCCAATGTGCACAGTAGTTAATAGTATCAAATTGATGCACTGGAACTATAGTGATGTCCAGAGATTGACTTTGGCATAAAGACTATCCGCTTTACCATTATTTTTGCATCATATTTGTCCTGTGTGTCCCACTATGTGTATGTACAGGAGTTACCTGAAAGTGCAGAACCTAAAATACACCCAGGAGTTATTTTGTTTATATCAAGCTTCATTTTGAAATTCATGTTTCTTTAATTAATAGGCTGACATTAAAAAGATCAAACCCCGTTATTTATTATGCGAATAGGGTTTTAAATTTGTTAACTTTATCAACTAAAATAAAACATATTATATATGAATTGCAGTGGACACAACAAAAGATTGCATTCAATAACTTGTCCATTGATATATATATTGGTCTCATATGTTTGCATATCATATTCGGATTTAATCCTGATTTCTTTTGAGCTTTATTGAGGGAGCCTGTGTGTGTTTGTTATATTTTTATTCTATATAGTGCGTACATTATCCTATTTATTCTTCAATGGATATTTCTCGGATAAAGATCTGGTTACGTTGACATAACCAAAGCAACCATATAATTTAATATCCTCATATAACAAGCGTATGTTTAAAAAACGCGACGCAATATCTAAGCTTAGAGTAAAGCATAACAAAAACGGAAAATTATTCTACTTCCTTTTTGTTTTCTGAATCCTAAAAATAACGGAAAATTAATCGATATTTCTTCTAACTCATCAATTGCATTTTCCGATGACTTTGAAATCTTTACAATAGGCCTGTCATGAACTAGGAAATATATAAACAGATGTTTTACATTGTTTTTGATTTGTAAAATAATGTAGTGTTTTTTGTTATTATAATTATGGATTGGCAGCATCAGTAGAGCGTTGGAGATTATCTTTACCTTTCATCCTTACGTGGTCGATAAAAGAAAGCACCAGTAATGCACTGGGTTCGATTTAATCGACTTTCCCTTCCCCTTCAAATTATATATATATATATATATATATATATATATATATATATAGTAATAATAATAAATTTGAAGACTTGAATCCAAAGAGGGCTCGAAAAGGATAATAATATATATATATATATATATATATATATATATATATATATATATATATATATGTATATATATATATATATATATATATATATATATATATATATATATATATATATATATATATATATATATATATATATATATATATATGTAAATATGATAATAATGGAGCTGCGGCGTTGCAAATGGGTTACATATGAAAAAGTGAGTCCTTCATCAGTGACCCTCCAACCGTCCTAGGCATTTCATCGCTTTAAAGGCCATATACCTCAGGTTGGTGCGAACAACGGCTAAAAAAAGTCGTTGGGACACGTAAATAAAGAGAACGTTAGGGTGAACAAGCAAAATGGTTTAAGCAACAGAAAGTGAGAAGAAAGAGACAACTCCCAGATTTCTATGAATATAAACTCGATAAAATCGTGAACGAGAGAATAAAGACAATCAAACCTGGTTGAAATGTGAGCAAGGAAGGAATTTCGCAGAGGTCTAACGGGGGGAAGAAGAAGGGGTCTGGTCTGCGAATTCGGTAAACATAAGTTCTGTGAAGTCGCAGACGAGAGAGAGAAAAAGAAATTCATACCGGCTTGGCCAAGAGCGCGCGAGAAAAGAAATCGGACAGGTCAAGCGGGAAGAAAGAGGAGAGGGGCAGAGGTAGTGACAGGGTATGAGTGAGTGAAAGTTGAGGAAGAGGCTAACAGAGAGAGAGACTGCTAGAAAGGGTAAAGATACAAAGAACGAAACAGACGGGTGGCAGCAGAGGAAAAAATATATGTGTAAATATGATAATAATGGAGCTTCGGCGTTGCAAATGGGTTACATATGAAAAAGTGAGTCCTTCATCATGAGACCCTCCAACCGTCCTAGGCATTTCATCGCTTTAATTAGAAAGTGAGGTTTTTTTTACAAAATGAAAAATAACCGAGGTCTCCTACACGAGTGAAAGTATAATGAAAAAGAGATGAAATCGAAAATGCAACTGGAGTCTCATTTTTTTTTTTAAATATATATATTTATTTGGTTCCTTTACCGGTTTCGCAGATCTTCTGCTTTTCAAAAGGTGAGTTGAGATGGAGGGTCTGTGGTTTTTCTCACATCTGGTTGGTCTCTGAATGTTACTTGTTTTATATGGAAAAAGTGGCTCGAAATGCCAGGTTTTTCGAGAAGTAATTTGATTGGTTTGTCAATAATTATAATAAATTTCGCGCCAGTTCGCGTTACAATAGTTCTTCAAATAAGAGGGGGGGGGGGTGTCACAGGTTGTTTTTTCATATATGAGTGTTTGAATTTCTTTTTACTTGAAAAAAGGAGGCTCACGAAGGCTTTTTTTTGGTTGGTTATAAATGAAATTATGGCTGTCACGTGAACAAATTTTCATTAAATGTTTGTGCCCTTATTTGGAAATCTACTCTGTAGCCTTTTTAGAGAATTTTTTGATAAGTAAAAGATAATGGTCAAGAGAAAGGGATGGGAGAATTGTTCTGGTTCAGTGAATATGGTTAGTTCGCTGGGGTGTCAGAATTCAGATTTTCTATTGAATAAAGAAAGTAAAGATATGTGTGTTTATTTGTGTGCTTGTGTGTGTGTGTGCGTGTGTGTGTGTTTGAATTTCTTTACTTTAAAAAAAGGTGGCTCACGAAGGCTTTTTTTTAATAAACGTGATTTAATTGGTTATAAATGAAATTTGGCTGTCACGTGAACAAGTTTTCATTACATTTTTGCGCCCTTATTTGGAAAACTATTCTGTAGTCTTTATAGCGAATGTTATGACAATGGAAAGATAGTGGTCAAGAGAAAAGGGATTGGGAGAATTGTTCTGGTTCAGTGAATATGGTTAGTTCGCTGGGGTGTCAGAGTTCAGATTTTCTATTGAAGTGAAGATATGTATGTTTATTTGTGTGCTTGTGTGTGTGTATGTGTGTGTGTGTGTGTGTGTGTGTATGTGTGTATTGGAAGATGATTCTATTAGTAGAAATGGGGGAGGGAGTTGTGTGTGTGTGTATATGGGTGTTATGTGTGTGTGTGCGAGTATGCTAAGATGGAGAGAATATATATTTTGTGTGTGTGTATATATATGTGTGTAGGAAAGTGGTTCTATTAGTAGAAATGGGGAGGGAGTTGTGGGTGTGGGGGTTGTTATGTGTGTGTATGGGTGTTATGTGTGTGGGAGTATGGTAAGCATGTTAAGATGAAGAGAATATATATATATATATATATTGTGTGTGTATGTATGTGTGTGTGTAGGAAAGTGATTCCTTTAGTAGGAATATTTTTGAATGAACATATTTTCCTTACTTATTCGTGTTTGCTGTTGTATTGTCAGTGCAAACGTATGTTAAGGTTTATTTAGTTATATATATATATATATATATATATATATATATATATATATAAGTTATTCCCGGTTCAATCAGGGATAACCACAGTAAGTAAGGTACACGTGAGAAATCATCAGGAATCACCAGGCTCAGCTTCATGATGATTTCTCACGAATGAAACAGTTCAGGTCATTTAGAAGCTTTTCTATATTAACATATATGTATTTCTATATGTATATATATATATATATATATATATATATATATGTATATATATATATATATATATATATATATATATATATATATATACATATGTTTTCTCCGGATTTTAAAACACACTTTATTATACGTTGAGCAATCTCCGACGTCGGTTGACTCCATCCAATGCAACTACTTAGTAACATTGGAATCCAAATTTACTAATTCTATATATATATATATATATATATATATATATATATATATATATATATATATATATATATATATATATATATATATATATATGTATGTATATATATATATATGTATGTATATATATATATATATATATATATATATATATATATATATATATATATATATATATATATATATATTGTAATCCACCAGGTTGTGGAAGGGCTGGTAACATTTTTAGGACTCAATGTGACTTTGTAAGGATGTGGCTGCAGCGAGATTCGGCATTGTGACTATTAGTTTCTGTTGTAGGCGCTCAACACTTATGGTGTCCTCGAAGAAAATGCGTCCCGCTTCCAGAATCATTTACATATATGTGTTTGTGCACAGGACAATACAAACAAGTACTGAGACGTAGGTCGACAGTTAGTTCATTGTTTTATGAGCGTTTCTGAGGGTCAATTGATCGATTGTAGTTGTTAAGTTTCTAAATATTTGTAGTTTCGTGATCCCTTTTTAATCGGCTGTCTTCCTCAGAATCAATAAAATGTGATTTTATTTGCTATATATATATATATATATATATATATATATATATATATATATATATATATATATATATATGTATTATGTATATATATATATATATGATCACCAATTCTAATTTATATAATATATATAGCGGCGATGAATTAGTTTAGCTAGGTTTTTTATATGAAATCGTGTGTCGAAACAAATATTGTTATACTTGGGGAGGGTCATATTTGTGTAATATTGCCAGAATTAATAACAGAACACACTCACTGTTTGGTTGGTTTTCGCTTCTCGCTGTCTTTTATATCTGCGATCTAACTTACTCGGTCCTCAGTGTTGCCATTGACTGACCGACGGTCAAAAATAATACAGTTACAATATAGACACAAACACATATATATAGTTTACATAATTTACATAAATCTTTCGTTGCACATCTGCAACATCGTCAGTGGTGTTATATTTTTTCCTCCTGTTGTGTTGTATGTCTACACCATTTTTTTATTCAGTCTGTCTATATATTTATTTATTTATTTGCTTGTTTGTTTATTTTATTTTGTCTTCTTTGCGCATGCGTTTGCGTGTGTGTATAGTGTTATGTTTGCTGTGTGACTAGTGTGTATAGTGTTGTGTCTGCTGGGTGACTAGTGTGTGTTTATGTGCCTGTTGTTATTGTGCTTGTGTATGTATTTATTTATCTTATTTTATTTTATTTTATTTACTTATTTATACTTCTCTTAGGTCAGTGTTGTTTGTTTGGGTGTTGTTGTTGTTCCACTCATTCTTTCTGTTTAGCTTTGGTCTTCTAATTTCTATTTCACTGGCCTCTCTGATTTGCCTATCTGCTGGGTCATTCCTATGTTTAGATATTATTCTAATTTCTATGTTGTCTATGTTACCGTCATGTTGTTGTCTAGCATGTTCGTATAGTACTGACCCGTTTTTTCGTCCTTTTAGTTCCCCCCAGGGTTGGTTTATCCTTTCACCTATGCTACGAGCTGTCTCACCTATGTATGTTGTTATCATGTTTCTGCAAGTACCCTCTGTACATCTTATGCTATAGACTACGTTTCTAGTTTTACAGTTTATCCGGGGGTTCACCTTACATATGATACATTTCCTATTGGTACAGTGGGTTTTCTTAAAAGGGTAGGTTTTGCTGATCAGGGTTTTTTAGGGTGGTTCCTGGCTTTTCTACCACCTTTATTTTTAAGTGGATCTTTCTCAGGGCCTTTCTACACTGGTTAGCTAATTTCCCTCCAGGGGTCGCGTCCACAAACATGACACTCTGATATCTCTGGTTGTCGTACCATGATGTGGCCTTCACTATCTTATGTCTAGCCCTATCTAACCTATTCCATGATTTGCTCCTGTATAATGGGCAAATTCCTTTCATGTCCAGTTCTATGAGGGTCTTATACTTTTCCATGGCTCCTTCGTATACTCTGATTCTGTCTCTTTGGCTGTAGCCAGAGAACTGCATGCGGTTGATGAAGTGTTGGATGTGTCTTTCCATTTCTGTTGGGTCGCACATGCTGGACACATTCTTCATCACTCGTACCAAAT
The DNA here is from genome assembly GCA_964016885.1 of Eledone cirrhosa. Classification (NCBI taxonomy): domain Eukaryota; kingdom Metazoa; phylum Mollusca; class Cephalopoda; order Octopoda; family Eledonidae; genus Eledone; species Eledone cirrhosa. The sequence goes on from OZ024745.1 coordinate 55,191,754, forward strand.
CGGCGATCAGAATATTAAACTTAGCACTACTGGACATTGCTGAGTTTTTGAGTATCAGGTATTTGGAGGCCATGGGTTTAGCATAGTGTGAGTGGAAAATTTGGGCTCTTTCGTCTATAGTGTTAATCCAGAGTTCTGTGTATAATACAGGTAGTCTATTGTTAGGGTGTTTGGAAGGGAAGTCGATAGTTACAGTTATACTCTGATGTATGGAATTAGCTATCTGCTGGATGCTTTCCATCGTGCTACGTTCTAAATCAAACTTGTTAGTCCACTCCAGTGGGGGTGTTCTTATAACTATATTGATATCGTCTACATAACGAGAGTACATGATGAGGTCTATGGAGCTTTCATTAAGGAGATCTTTAAGTCTCCTTTCCCACCATACCATGAAAAGGTTGGCAACATCACCAGCTATGCTGACGCCGATGGCTGCTCCCTCATTTTGGGTGTAGATTTTCTCATTGAACTTAAATATGTGGCCCTTTAGGGTAGTTTTGATACTAGCCCCTATTGCATGTGCGACCATTTTTCTTACCTGGTCCTTGTTTTGGGGGGTCCGTATAGCTTTGGTCCACCCAATCCACCTTCCCATGGGAGTCTTTTTTGCCATTGAGGTTATGGTGGGGGGTCTACCTCGTATAGGTCTACTAGGGAAGAAACATCTAAGGTCATGGCTGTCTAGGTAGTCAGTGTCGTAGGTAAGTCTAAGTAGGAGGCCCAGTTCGTCTGTGTCGACGTCGTTGGATAGACACATCCAACACTTCATCAACCGCATGCAGTTCTCTGGCTACAACCAAAGAGACAGAGTCAGAGTATACGAAGGAGCCATGGAAAAGTATAAGACCCTCATAGAACTGGAAATGAATGGAATTTGCCCATTATACAGGAGCAAATCATGGAATAGCTTAGATAGGGAAGGCCACATCATGGTACGACAACCAGAGATATCAGAGTGTCATGTTTGTGGACGCCACCCCTGGAGGGAAATTAGCTAACCAGTGTAGAAAGGCCCTGAGAAAGACCCACTTAAAAATAAAGGTGGTAGAAAAGCCAGGAATCACCATAAAATCCCTGATCAGCAAAACCTACCCTTTTAAGAAAACCCACTGTACCAATAGGAAATGTATCATATGTAAGGTGAACCCCCGGATAAACTGTAAAACTAGAAACGTAGTCTATAGTATAAGATGTACAGAGGGTACTTGCAGAAACATGATAACAACATACATAGGTGAGACAGCTCGTAGCATAGGTGAAAGGATAAACCAACACTGGGGGGAACTAAAAGGACGAAAAAACGGGTCAGTACTATACGAACATGCTAGACAACAACATGACGGTAACATAGACAACATAGAAATTAGAATAATATCTAAACATAGGAATGACTCAGCAGATAGGCAAATCAGAGAGGCCAGTGAAATAGAAATTAGAAGACCAAAGCTAAACAAAAAGAATGAGTGGAATAACAACAACACCCAAACAAACAACACTGACCTAAGAGAAGTATAAATAAGTAAATAAAATAAAATAAAATAAGATAAATAAATACATACACAAGCACAATAACAACAGGCACATAAACACACACTAGTCACCCAGCAGACACAACACTATACACACTAGTCACACAGCAAACATAACACTATACACACACGCAAACGCATGCGCAAAGAAGACAAAATAAAATAAACAAACAAGCAAATAAATAAATAAATATATAGACAGACTGAATAAAAAAAATGGCGTAGACATACAACACAACAGGAGGAAAAAATATAACACCACTGACGATGTTGCAGATGTGCAACGAAAGATTTATGTAAATTATGTAAACTGTATATATGTGTTTGTATCTATATTGTATCTGTATTATTTTTGACCGTCGGTCAGTCAATGGCAACATTGAGGACCGAGTAAGTTAGATCGCAGATATAAAAGACAGCGAGAAGCGAAAACCAACCAAACAGTGAGTGTGTTCTGTTATTAATTCTGGCAATATTACACAAATATGACCCTCCCCAAGTATAACAATATATATATATATATATATATATATATATATATATATATATATATATATATATATATATATATATATATATATATATATAAACGTTTGTATATGTATAATAAAGCCAAAACAATGCCGGTATGGACATAGAATAAAGAATGCAAATGCAAAAGATATTGTTGACAATTAGTCTTTTACCTTAGAATTATTTAAATCTCCTTAATTTTCGAGATAATATCTCTTCTTCGGAGGGAAGTAAAGCGGTTAAACCAGTGTTCTAAATAGCTTGCCAAGTCGTGCTGACAGGATGACTTGGCAAGCTATTTAGTACCCTGGTTTAACCGCTTTACTTCCCTCCGAAGAAGAGATATTATCTCGAAAATTAAGGACATTTAAATAAATCTAAGGTAAATTTCTATACTAAATATATTAAACATACTATTATTTTGAAATTATAACTTAAAATATTCTATAATATTTTAAAATTATATTGTTTTTAAAGTTATATTGCTTATAATATATTTCAAAATTGTAATATAATTATTTTGTATTTTATGTACTCAATTATACTATGTACTGTATTTATATATACTTCTCTCTATATGTGTGTATATATATATATATGCGTATTGACATGCATGTACATATGTTCTATGCGTGTATGTCTATCTGTACGTATATGTATACGGGATGCGTATCTACCTATTTGTTGAGGGTACATATATGTATGTATATGTTGGAATTGTGTATGTACATGTGCGTGTATATCCATACAATTCGATTGCACTAATGTATAGTGATTATCCCAAGATTCGTGACTGATAGACATATAATAACATCCATAAATACATAACAGGTAATCTTATAAAACTTATATTAAAAAAATGTTGTTTAATAACATAAAGTGTGTATAACATAAAATTTGCTTTAATGTCTTAACAATTATAACATTTTATAAGATTCCTATATCTTAAATTAAATTAATGAATCCTTTATGTTTTGTGTGTATATATTATATACGTAATTAGATATGTATATGTATTTTATAAGTGTGTATATATATTTATATGTATGTATTTTTTGCGTGTGTATACGTGTTATATAATATATAGATCTTTAATAATATATGGATTTTTAATATATTGATCTCAATATTTAAATGATTAACTAAGCATCTAATCATATTTAAACAATGGTTAAATTTCTCATATTATATATGTATATTCCATTCATGATTATTAACATGCCTAATTTTATTTATTCATTTCATCTCAATTGTTAAGTTAACTCAACAAGATATGACTTAGAGTTTTTCGTTCTCTTCCCTTTTCTCTGTCTCCTCTCTCTCTCTATCTTTCTATCTCTGTTGTTCTGGTATATATCTCTCTCTCTCTTTCTTCCTCTCTCCTTCTCTATCATTCTCTTTCGGCTTATTTAAAAAATAAAAATATCCAATACTAATAATATAATTAAAGCTACAACTACACTATCCGGCAGCTTCCAACAGCAATGGTTGCATTCTTTAAGGGTATGTCAATATTTATTCATAAAACTGATATATGTTATATTTTATCTGATGAAAGCACACCATAATTTAACTTGGTGTCCTTGAAATTTGTATAATGAAATAAATATGGTTTTATAAATATAGTTTCCATTTGTTAATATCGTATATATATATATATATATATAGTTTCACAACAGTTAGTTCACCATTCGGATACAAAGTACTAAGACAGATATATATATATATATATTTGTATATATATATATATATATGGAACATTATAGTATGTAACATTATCCCATTATTTTAATTTATATTCCTTTGAATTTCCGATGAGACACTCTGTTTTTTAAATATGTTAATTATTTTCAACTGAACCAGATCAATTATGATATATAGTCATCTGATCCAGAAATATAATATGGAGTAGCGAAACAATTGTAAACGGACATTATTATTATCAATATTATTATTATTCTCTACATTCCTTACATCAAACTAAAATATGTTGACAATCTTTTAATAATGTCTTCCTTGTGAAATTTGTGGTCTTGTTTTGCTTAACCAATGAATATATATATATATATATATATATATATATATATATACAGGGCGGGTAAAATTCCGAGTTCTCTGCAGCGCTCTGTGTCCCTCATTATCGCTGCCAAGTCCTGCGCCTCCAAAAGACCAGTGTCTTTCCTTCGGGTATCAACATATGTTAACCTCGGTCTTCCTCATCCAGTGTGTCCATGCAAAGTGCCTTCCTGCGGTCATGGTTTTGTGACTTTAGGAAGGCCTTTGATTCTGTGGACAGTCGCTGTCTGATGAAGATCTTACAGGCTTATGGAATCCTCCAGAAAATAGTGGACCTGATATTACTGAGAACTGTACGGGAGACTCCCAAAAGTCAGCTGAAAGGTGACACAGAGGAGATTGAGGTTAGATGGACATGCTCACCGACATTCAAAGTTGACACTACACGCATTGATCCTGTGGGAACCCCTGCATGGATACACTGGAAGAGGAAGACCGAGGTTAACATATATATATATATATATATATATATATATATATATATATATATATAAGTGGTTACACACCAGTTAGTTCACCATACCGAGAACAATTGTTTCACCTTAGCGGATGCTCAGCTCGTAATGGCCAACGTAATGGACATCATAACCATGTCCATTACGAGCTGAGGATCCGCTAAGGTGAAACAATTTGTGAACTAACTGTTGTGTAACCACTTCTACCTAACTCGTCCCATGGATTGAGTGCTCTACCACTGCGGATATTACCTTCCAGTGTACTACCTCTGTATATATATAGGCGATTCTCGCTAAATCTATATTTGTATTAATCTCCCGAGCCTTACAATTAACTTTTATTTTACAAATAATTTTTATTGACAGGTTAATTGCATAAGTTTATTTTAAAAACTACCTGGTTGAGAGCTTATTCGATTTGTGCTTTTTATGCAATTTATTTCATGGTATACACATACTGAATTCATTTGCCAAAATCTGGGGTTTTCCCTTTGAAAATTCCACATGTGCTTTTACGGCCTCTGTGTTATTCACAAATTTGGTATAGAGCAAAATACCTGTTGATAACGTGATATTCCTTGTTCGATCATTATACATAAAGCTTATAATTTTAAGTAGACAGTATTTTGATTTAGGTGTCATAGAAACCCTGCATTTGGATTTTAACATCAATTCCAATGGGTCAAGGTCTGTGTTTTTTTTATCATTTATTTTGTTTTGACCTGTTTAGCGTGATTTGCTTTTTGGCTTAGGTGGTTGATGCATTCTTGACCACTATTTCAGTTTTGTATGGCGTCTTAACATATTGTTTAGCTCTGGTTTTTTAACTATGGTGCGCTTGCCAGCATTATTTCTGATTTTTGCGTTTCGTTTCGCCTTTTCTACCCGTCGAAATGCGATTCTCGCTAAATCTATTTATATATATATATATATATATATATAATGTAAAATCAAAAGATGGTTAAAAGAGTTCCATGTATTTTATTATGCGCATTTCAAAAAAAAATATCATCATGGGATATATATATATATATACATATATATATATATATATATATATATATATATATATATATATATATATATATATATATATATATATATATATTCTTCGAGTGTTTTTCCAGGTTTATTTTATATGTTTTGGTAATTATATAAATATATATGTGTGTATGTATATATATATATATATATATTTATACATGCACACATATATATTTATATAATTGCCAAAAAATATAAAATAAACCCGAAAAAACACTCGAAGTATAATTCTACAACTATTTCAGATTGAAGATGTAATGATAAAACTGTATGATAAAGAGTAATAGGAAAATAATATAATTTTCTATTATGATTTTTTGGTATTGATTTTCCTTAATTGACTGCCAACGGATTATTTCGATTATATGTTATCGATCTGCTGTGATGTGGAACATATATGTAATATAATACATCGGGGATATTTACCTACTTTTATCATTTCTTTGTCTGCATCTATCCAGCATTCTACGCTAGGATATATTATCATCACATTAAAAAGCCAATATGTAGATGTTATTTTGATCAACTGATATTTATTGTAAGGCTATTGATTAAATCCTGTTTGGGTAAAAATAATTAAATGTTTATATATATATATATATATATATATATATATATGTATATGCATATATTTATAAATATATGTATATATATACTTACATATATATATATATATATATATATATATATATATATATATATTTGCAAAAACACAGCTCGCCATTTTTCATTCGTATATACTTTCCCCTTCACTGTAACCTGTCTTTTTCTCGTCCCTTATTGCTATCCTCTTTCTCTCTCCCCCTTCTCTCTCCTTATCCCTCTTAATTTTGCTCACTCCCTCTGCTAGTCACCCTCTCACGGCTAGCCTCTTCCACACACTTTCATTCACTCACTCTCTGCTACTCACCCTCTCTCTCACTTCCTCCATCTCCCACAACGTATGAAATTCTTTCCTCGCTCACACACGCACGGCCAAGATGTGTATTTTGCCTTCTCGTCAATATTCGCAAGTTCTTATGTTCAAAATGAATCATTGACTTGATTTTCTCATTTTTTCCTCTCTTTACGTCGCCTCACCATTCGTTTTTGTTTACCTGTCTCTCTTTCTCTACCAACTCTTTTTATCCCAATAAATTAATTTAGTTATTGTATTGAGGTATATGGTCAATAATGCGAAGAAATACCTATGATGGCTAGTAGACCGCTGATGGCGGATAGTCGTGACTTCTATTTCTAATTCTTTATATATATATATATAGAGAGAGTGAGAGAGAGAGAGAGAGAAGAGAGAAGAGAGAAGAGAAGAGAGAGAGAGAGAGAGAGAGAGAGAGAGAGAGAGAGAGAGAGAGAGAGAGAGAGAGAGAGAGAGAGAGAGAGAGAGAGAGAGAGAGAGATGAAGTGGTATAGAGCAGATGAAAAAGAATAAGCGAAATATTTTTCACTAATAATAAATGCGTCACAACCAGAAATCTAAGAGAATGAGCTTACGTTTTCATGAAACGATATGGTTTGCGAAACTAAGAGATTTTGAAACATTTTCTTGCTTGACATTTCCTTGAAACAGAAGCCGAGACCTCAGCAGTTTGAGTCTCTAACGAGTCTCGGACAGACCTGGGTCTACGCCCATGTTACTCGTTTCTTGATTATGATCTTCCTTGCCGTCCTGAAGGTTCGTTACACCTTCTGTTGTACACCCTATAAAGCCAAGCATCTCTCTTCACAGACATCTACACCTCTTTTCGAAGGGCTACTAGTGAGATATGCGAAGTCACATTTAGTGGTAATGGATGGCAACAGGCCACTTTACACCTCCAATATTGTGGCTTCGTTTTCCGGTCTCCTGTTACTCAACAAAGCAGTAGCCGGATCCCTCCTGCATCTGATAATAGCTGTTTAACTAAACAAATGACAGAAATAATAGGACACACGATGAATGCATACAAAACAGTTTCGATGCTCTGCGTTTATCTTCATCAGGATCTGTTGACATCATCAATTCTAGAAATTATCTTTAGTGCCAAATTTCTTTGTAACAATTTGGGTAGATCGATTTCGTCGACACTCAGAATTTCTTCGAGAACGTCGTCGCACTTGCCCGCCACTTTTCATCCATAGAACGCTAGAGTGGTATTTCCATTGACCGCCATTGCCTGATTGGCAGAGGGCGATGAATGCGGACAATATTCCGGATGTAAGGCGTCCAGTCTCGGTCTTCACTTGACCCGCAACTTCAGCTCATTAAAAGGAATGGAACTCCCAAAAGGCCTGCTCAAGAACGCCGGGTGGCTGGTCGAGTGATATTCTGATACAGGAGCTTGTAATAGGGCTGGAGGTCAATTCATTGCAAGACGTCGAAGGGAATGGAATGTCTAAAACGATGAAATCTTTAAACCAAAATAAGGGAGATGTATACATTCTTAGGAGTAGAAATGGCAGATGGGATGATTGTTCATAAAATATTTGAGAGTCAAAGTAGAAATGTTGGAAAGTTTGGAAAATATGTTGGAACAAAATATTTATGATAGAAACTAATGAAAGCAATCAACACGAAGTTGAATCCAGTAGCTGCCTAAGCTATTAATATCAGATGTTCACCAGGTACTGAATTTGTGGAACTTGATATAATGGTAAGAACAGATCTTAAGTATTCCTTGAGTAGACAATCTACCGTTGAAAAAGCATTATGTGTCGGAGAAAAAGCATTATAGTCTTTACATGATGTAAAATGGAAGTGGTGTAATGTGTTACAAAATGACATCAACATTTTTCTGCAGTTTTGAGAACCAATTAACAAAAACCTGCGCAGCAATACTGTATGTTTTAACATTTGAATTTAAACATGACATGAGCCATGGAGGAAATTATGACAGTAAACAAACTACGGAAGTTGGGATAATTTATTTTACAAGAATATCAATTCTATAAACATGAAACATAGCAACTGAACATATATTGAAGATAATTTAAAACACCAAACTCTACTAAATAATGCAATATAAAGAGGTGAACACAAAGCAGTACCCCAACTATTCGAAAAGTACAGAAAAACAAACAGAAAAAAAAGAAGGGAACATACACAGGTTATCAAATCACATGTGTAATTATTATTGCACTAGAAACATACATGTCAAACGCACACAGACAGAAATAAAACAAACGAAATACAAAAAAAGAAACTAGATAACATAAAACAACAGACACGACAAAATACGTGGTGGTTGCGATATCAGGAGGAAAAAACACTCTCTCTATTTTGTTTTCTCACCCTATATATTTATTATTTTTTCCCCCATTACCTTACGTAACATTTTTTCCCGTTATTTTATTTTATATATCAGCCTCGCTTTCAATTGTTTTAGCCTTTGTTATTAAATTCATATTTTACGTCCATATTAAATAAAATTTCATTCTGATGAGCGATTTCAGACGTCTGTGTCGAGCTCGTTTGTCTTCGTGAAAACTTTGGTAAATGGAATAATTGTCTTATGTTGTTTATTACATAACTAAATAGCTCTGTAGTTTACATGGAGCACTCTCCTACGGAATTTCTTTATATATATATATATGTTAAAATAAAAAGCATAAACAATAACGAAGTATGCAGTACAAAGTGTTAGTATTAGGTTCACGCTTGAGAGTGCGGGTGGGCGACTTTTCGGGTATAAGCCCTTCATCAGGAGAAAAGTGGGAAGGAAGAGTTCTTATGTCGTGAGGGGGAGTGGTGGAAAGATATTAAAAAGGGGGAGGGAATTAAGGGAAAGGAAAACAATTTAAAAGAGGGTAAAAAAATGAAAATGAAACAAGTGGTGAAAGCGTGTGAGGCGTGTGGGGTGGGGGGATGTAGGGGGAGAGGGAGACAGGGGTCCGAGCTGGGAAGGCGGAAGGTGATGTGTGTGTATGTGTGTAGGTGTAGGTGTAGGTATGTGTGTATGTGTGGATGTAAGTGTGAGAGTTTGGGGGAAAAACGAGGTTCCTTGTTCAGGTAATAGGAAAACGAGTGTGTACATGGGGTGGGGTGTAAATCAATGTGTGTCTGTGCGTGTGGATGGAGAAGGGTCAGATAGGTGGGGGAGAGGGGCGTGCAGAGTCCGGAGACCGAGTATGTGTATTTGAGGATACGTACGTGTGTGTGTATGTTTTTGAGTGGTGTGGATACGTGGGAACCTATAGTTGCGTGTGTGCGAAAATAGCGAAAGTGTTTGTGTGTGTGTGTGTGTTCCTGAATGTTTTCCCGGTGAGTATATGGACAGGTGGTGAACAATCCGAGTATAAGAGGGTGGATGTCTAGAGCGTGTTAGCAGTGGTGTAGAATCCGTGGAATGGTAGGGCGGAGGTAGAGAGTTGTGGGGCGCACGTGAACAGGTATTGGTCAGGAAGGTCAAGGCTGGCGGTAGAAAAAGGTAGGGCGAAGGAGGCGAGAAAGAGGAGATGGCAGTAGGAGGGTGACAGATAGTGGAGTGGTAGGGATGTTAGCAGTAAGGAGGAGGCAGACGGACGGCTGGTGGGGATGGTTTGTATGTGTGTGTGGAATGTGTGTGTGTGTGCAGAGGTGCGGTGGACAGGAGATGAGGTGGGTGTGTGTGAAAGGTTGGAGGGAGATGGTGGCGGGTGTATGGGTGGGTTTGTGTGTATATTAGATGAGGTGTTAGTGGGATGTGTGTGTGAGTGGAGGGTGTTGGTAGTACGGAGGTGGAGAGTGAAAAGCTGCTGGGGACAGTATGAATGAGTGTAATGCACTGGTGTGTGTGCGCGTGTTTGGATATGAGTGTGTGTGTGTGTGTTGTAGGGTGGGTGTTAGTATTATTAGTGGTCGAAATATTAGTGGGCGTCGAATATGAGTGTGTGGGTGGGGGTCAGTGGTGGTAGTGTGGGTGTGGAGTGGGTGGTGTATCGGTGTGTACGTGGGTGGGGGTGAGTGTATGTATGCTGGTGTGCGTTCGTGTGTGTGTGTGTGTGGTGAGGGGGAAGGTGATTGGTGGATGTTTAGTATTATTAGTGTTGGGGTGGTCAGATGTAGATGTGTGGGTGGGGTTAGTGGTGATAGTAGGGTGTGTGAATAGTGTGGGTGCGTGTATATATGTACTGGTGGCTGTGTGCGTGTTGAAGGTGTGGGTGCGCGTGTGGTTTTGTTAGTATTATTAGTTGTGGGGTGGGCCAAGGGGGTGGGGGTGGCTGGAAGTGGAGGGGACGGTGAATCTTAGGAGTGTTTTAGTGCATAGATGAGGTTGGAGGAGGTGCAACGGAAGGCATGCCGGACAGAGAGAGGGTGGCCGTTGGGACCCTGGAAGGTGGTGTTGTTGGTAATGTGGGGGCAGTGTGGCAGCGGGGTCTGGAGCAGGGAAGGAAACCGGGGGGAACGGGTGTTAGGGGTAGGGAGCTGCGGGCGAGGAGGGTGCGGAGGTTGCGCACGCGTTTGAAGGATTGTAGGAATGGGGATGTGAAAATGGGGAGCGGGAGGGTTCGAACGGGAGGCGTCGGAAAAGGTGCATGGGGAAGCGGTGGGGAGGTAGTGCGGGGGTGCTATGTGAGGGGAAGGGGAGACGCGGTGTGGGTGGGGGCGTGGAGGCGTGGTGTGAGGGCGATGGATTGCGCTGGGGCGAGTGAGGGCGTCGTGGATGATGGGGGTAACCTTTCCGGATGAAATGGCTGATCAAAGACAGGGCCTGAGTGTCGAAGTCAGCATCTCGGCTGCAGAGGAGTTGGGATTAAGGAATGGAGAGTGTTTGGTGTGTGTTGGGTGGGAGGAGGTGAAGTCGAGGTAGGAGTGGGAGTCGGTGGGTTTGAAGAAAGCGGAGGTGATGAGGGAGTATTGGGAGGGATCGATGGCGACGGAGATATCCAAGAAGTGGAAGTGGGTGGTGGAGATAGAGGTGGTGAATTGGAGGGACCCTCCCTCCAATTCTCCACCTCTATCTCCACCATTTCCGTCGCCATCGATCCCCCCCAATACTCCCTTATCACCTCCGCCTTCTTCAAACCCACCTCCTCTCACTCCTACCTCGACTTCACCTCCTCCCACCCAACACACACCAAACACTCTCCATTCCTTAATCCCAACTCCTCTGCAGCCGAGATGCTGACTTCGACACTCAGGCCCTGTCTTTGATCAGCCATTTCATCCGGAAAGAAGCAGAAGTAGGAGAGAAAATAGTCGAGCTGTTCTCGGGTGAGGGTCGTGGCTCCGATGCAAACATAGATGTACCGACTGTTCAGTTTTGGCGTGGGGTCGGTGTATTGGGCAAATATTTTGGCCTCAAAATGACCAACGAAAAGGTTGGCATAGTTGGGGCCCATTCTTGTGCCCATTGCTACCCCAGTGACCTGCTGGTAAAATTCACCCGAGAAGGAGAAGCAGTAAAGGGTGAGAACCAGATCGGCGAGGCGGAGGACGGGAGAGGTGAAGGTCGAGGTAGTTCCGGAGGGCGTGTAGGCCGTCGGCGTGGGGGATGACGGTGTAAAGGGACATAATATCTAGGGTGAAGACCGGATGGGAAGGTGAGGGTGTCAAACAGGCGAAGGGCGTGGTTGGTTTCGAAGGTGTGGGAAGGGAGGACGGGGATGTGAGGGTCAAGGATGGAGTCGAGAAATGCGGAGATGAGTTCAGTGGGGCAGTTGCAGGTGGTGACGATGGGGCGGCGGGAGTTGTCGGATTTGTGATCTTGGGCAGGAAGTAGATGGTGGGGGTGCTGGTGTTGCGTACGATACGGTGGAAGGTGGTGGGAGGTGGTGGGAGGGAGGAGGGAGGAGGAGATGAGGTGGAGCACACTTGTTATTGGTAGAGGGGGTGGGGTCGGAAGGTAGGGGGTGGTAGAAGAGGGGGTTACAGAACTACCTGAGGGCTTCGGCCGTGTAGAGGTCGGCGCCCCACACCACCACGGTTTGATGACGATGTCGGCGCGGTTACGGAGGGAGCGGAGAGCGAGGAGTTCGACCCATGAGATGTTATTCCGTTTGGAGCGGTGGTGTAAGTCGAAGCGATATACTGCGCTACGCTAGGCGTCATTGAACGCTAATGCTAAAAGCCCGGGTGCCGGCGTCGGAGAAGTTGGTCGTCGGCCCAGGGTGAGAAACGGGTTTGGGGAGTTCGGAGCCGGTGGGGTGTTGTAGAAGTGTGCCTGTAGCGTGGTGCGTCGCGCAAATCCCTCGACGTCCGCTCGGGAGCGGAACTCGTCGCTCTACGGTGTGTAGCGTGTGAAGCGCAGGCCTCTACTGAGGAGCGAGCGTTCAAGTGCCGTTAGGGGGAGGTCTAGGGAACGATGACAACAAATTGGGTGTGGGGGGATATCTTTCTCTCTCTCTTTCTCTCTCTCTCTCTCTCTCTGTATATATATATATTTATATATATATATATATATATATATATATATATATATATATATATATATATATATATATATATATATATATATATATGTATATATATGTATGATGGCTGCAAACTCTGCTAAGTGTATTGCAACCGTTTGTCAGATTATGCCTTTTTGTGCACATTTATGCTACGGCCAACCACACGAACCTGTAACATACACTGAACAAGCAATGCCTGTTCTTTGAAGGTATTTTAAATGGAGAAAGGCATTGCACTCTACCAATTCGACTCTCCGAGCAACGAAAGCACTACTCGAAAAGGGCAACTGGTGAACAACATCGGATGCTTCCAAAGTCACAGGTTTTTTTTTCCAGAGTTTCCCTTTCCTAGAAAGGTGTGGTGAAAACAATTGGGGGCTTTTCACTCCGAGGTTAAAAAAAAGTACTATTGGATGGCAGCTGTCTCTGCTCAGCGCCTCCGCCCTTTGCCGGGCCTTGTATTTCATCCCGCAGGGTGTCCAAATATCACCCTCATTGTCGAGCAAGCTTGGTGGGGTTACCAGTTTAATCGCCGACGACCCGACCATGAGACAGGTTGTACTGGGTTACATGTTACCAGTAGCACTCGAAAGCGACGTGACATATATGTATGCATACATACATACATATATATATATATATATATATATATATATATATATATATATATATATATATGTATGTGTGTGTGTGTGTGTGTGTGTGTGTGTGTGTGTGTGTGTGTGTGTGTGTGTGTGTGTGTGTGTGTGTGTGTGTGTGTGTGTGTGTTGTGTGTGTGTGTGTTTGTGTGTGTGTGTTTGTGTGTGTATGTGTGTTTATTAAAATATATATATATATATATAGTTGTAGATGTGCAAGAGTATAATGGTATAAGAATAAAGGAACAAAGAATCAGTGTTGCATCATAACATATTTAACAACATATTACATATGTTTCACTGTCGATAAGCTCAAGGAACGATCTATTATTGATCGAACCTGACTCTAGAATTGAAAGATCCTCAGACATGTAAGCTCGTCTCTGATGTTGTGTGAATATCTCCGAATTCCTAGTTATATTTAACACATTCCATCAACGTGGTATTCTGCAGTCTTGTCTCATTGGTTCGTTATGAATCCTAAGATCGGTTTAGTTACAAAACAACGTCTAACCTTCACCCGGTCAAGTCGCCACGTGCATTCATGCATGAATGACTGTCTGATTGTATTTCGCCGCCACACTTGTTTAAAGCGTTCGGTTGGCTATAATTCGTACATTGGATGCGTTGGTGTTGACAGGTAAGGGAAAGAGGAACAATTAACCACGGGTCATGAAAGACAAGACAGGTATGGACATACACTTACATATCTGGCACGCATGTCATCTCATACGAATATGCGCACATATCCACCCGCTAACACACACACACGTACACACACAAACATACAAACACATACACACAAACACACACACACGCATATATATATATATATAATGTATAAAAATCAATACAATATAATTACCTCATTACCAGAGGTTTCCCGAATGAGGCGAATACGAAAGAAACGTCTTCATTCGTTCGTCAGACGAGGCAATATAAAACATGGGTAAATACTTGGAAAGTCTCATCAAGAAAAGCAAAAAAAAACAAAAAAGATATAGACAAATGAATTAGAACATGAAATATATAATAATCTTTCAAGAAATATAGTTAGGTGTGTGTATATGTATGTATATACGCTCACAGATGTGCATATATGTGTATGCACATATGTATACTTATAGTGAAAAAGTGTGCGTAAATATATAATTTAGGGCAAATGTATCTGTATGTCTGTAATCTACAGACAGATTAGATACATCATAAGAATATGAAGGCGCGCGCATAAACACACCTACACACACGTACACTTAGATGCGGAAGTAAAAGAGGTAAGGGAGTGTAATAATTAAAGGAAAGTATCAATCTCGATATATTTATAAAAATGGAACAATAATTTAGAAGGAAAAAATTAAAGAAAGGAAGACAAAAAAGGTACATACATACACACACACGTATATCTCACAAAAGAAACGCAAAAATATACATGCTTATATACACACTTACACTTACACATCCATACGTTCGATACGTACACACACACACACACACACACACATACTTACACTCACGCATATTGACCTGTTTGCATGCACACGCATAAAAATGAGTAAGTAAAAAAAAGAGGGAGAAGAAAAAAGGAACAAAACATAAAACCTAGATGTAAAAACACGGATATAAAGACACATACACATACGCATACATATATATATATACACATACATATATATATATATATATATATATACACACATATATATATATATATATATATATATATATATTTATATATATATATATATATATATATATATATATACACGCACGCGCGCGCACATACGTGGTCGCTCATGTACATATATAGAAAGTATACACACATTAAGGCGTTCAGCCACATTGATACAGGGTGTAAAAAAACTTGTGGATAAGTAAGTACAAATATAAAATTGTAAGATTGGCTGCGCAAAAATAAAAAAATAAAAATAAAAATGAAAAATATATCTGAAGTGGAAAACACAAATGACAACTTTAATCAGTTAGTGATGGAAATAGGGAAGTAAAAAATGGAAAGTGAAAATATTAGGTAAGTGAATCGGAGAATAAAGGGGGGGGGGGGATTATTGGTGGATGTGAAGTAAAAATAAAAATGAAAAATAAATATAAAAATAAAAATAAATGAAATTAATGATAAGGATAAAAATGAAAGTAAGTCAGAAAGGGTAATTAAAAAGAGAATAATAAGAGTTTATGGAGGATAAGTATCTGAAAGTGTGTTAAGTTTATATGAGCTGGAAAGCAGGTGTGATTTTATGTGTGGGTAACTGGTGAAAATTTCCGTCTTTGTGTTCAGGCAGGTCTTTGGTGATTTTAGATTTTGCAATATCCAATATTTTTCATTTATGCAGAGCGTGCATTTTCTTGTTCCTCTAGCATATTCTTTAGATTGGTTCAAAATTGACCAATCTAATTTATATTGGATGCCTTGGTCTTTCAAATCCCAAATTCTGCTAGCCAGAGCTGTTGTAAATCTTTTTTCTGGATGTCGAAAGGATGCGACATGTGAGTAATAACGCGTTTTGAATTTGTCTTGCGTCATACCCACATATCGTTCACTGGTGGCTGGATGGTTGTTGCTGATGGTTGTCACTTTAGCCGCATATACAATGGCTTTGGTGTTGCATTTACCTTGTAATGGGCATTCACTTATATATATATATATATATATATATATATATATTATATTATATATATATATATATATATTATTCAAAATATTAACAAATGAAAGATATTCACATAATCAAAATATATGCTTTATTATATATTTTAAAGGTACTGTGTTTTTTTTTCCGTACGTCTTCATCATATAAGATATATGATTTGATATATGACATACCGCTACGGTCTTGATTATGCAATTCCAGTATTAGCAGTGATTTATTTCATCAAATCTCAATGTTTATATACCACAAATATGTTAAACTTACCGAAGAAAAGGACGTAGAGCAAATTAGAGATATAAGAGAGGGTGTAAATAGGAGGAAAGGCAAGACAAAATAAATAAATACATATATAAATACATACATAAATAGATAAAGAAACAGATGGGTGTAAAATAAAATAAAGAAAAATAAAGGAAACATCAAATAGAAGGGGATAGAGAAAAAAACCGTTGTTTTCAAATGCAAGATCAAATAGGACATCCAATCAATTCAACTAAACAATTGAATATCTTTAGTATTTGATTATGCATTAGCTAATTATACTTATATATTATATTAACATTAATCATTATCGATTATTTTCTATAGCAATCACATATATCGTTTAATTAAAAATTTATATAATTTAATTTAACTCATTATAAAGGATTATTTTTAATTTTAGGTAAGATATTCTATAAATATTTTGTTACAACTTTACAAGCATTACATTTTAAAGTGTATTTAAATTATTATTACATATGTATTAAAATCTAATACCATACATAAATCAGCATCAATACATATTTAGATCCTATATTACTCAGATTATTTAATTATGATATTCTCTTCATAAAATCTTCACTATTCTTTAATTTACATTTAATTTCTAGGATTAAACTGCAGTTTCATTTACTCTCAAATGTTTAATTTCATTAATTTAATGAAAGGTTATATTTACTTCTGTATCTATTTATTTTGATAAATAGTTTCATTTTAATGATAGTCTGTATATTATTAGTCTACATATTTCAAAACTAATATAATTCAGCAAGCCAGTAGAACAATGTAAACAAAAGGAAGATAACTCATTCACCATTTACAAACATTTCTAACGATATTTTGAAAACCATAAATCATCTATTGCAAATATTATAAAATATGTCTAGTTAAATATTCAACTATCCTAATCAAAACATAGGATAACGAGACTCGTAATGAAATAATTCTAATACATATAAATACCAATAAATTATTACCACAATAAGGCAAAAGCATATATATATTAAATTATTAATTGTCAATATTTTTTCGAAACTTGTACAACGCTTGGAAAGTTTTACCAATTTTATGGTGACAACTGCTGAATAATTTGTTTTTTTTTTGTTGATTAAATTGACATAATTTGTAATTATCTGTAAAGTCTCGAAGTTACAAAGATTGCAATTTCGCGAAATAGTTGTGATCTGATAGGAATTGGTTTTCTTTAACTTGGTCCAAAGATGGAGTATTTAGTATTATTGTCCTTTAAAGACCCTATTAATTGTGAAAGTGAAGTTGAAAATTTCTTATCTGGTTTAATAAAAGACTGTCTATGATTGTACCAACGTTCCTTAAATTTAGATGAAGTGGCACCAATATAGTTATATATATTATTATTTGTCTTAATGGTACATTTATATACTATATTCTTGTCAAAGCAATTATTTTGTAAAGGAGATTCGGACTCTTTCTACAATTTCATTTCTTCTCAATGTTATTTCCAGACCTTAAACTATTCTCATTATTGTTTACAGGTGTTCTACTAATATTCATATTTAAACTATTAGTGTTATTCTCGTTAACTAATGTATTGTTATTATTATTGTTCTTATTACTAATTATATATTGGTTTAAATTAAGATTTTTAGTATTTATTTTTGCGATCTTTCATTTGTTAATATTTTGAATAATATTAAAAACTCCAGGAAAGTGTTCTTGTTGAGCGCTTTTAATCTATTGTAAAATTGTATTCAATGAGTAATCAACGAACCATATTAATCTTTGGTTACATATATATATATATATATATATATATATATATATATATATATATATATATATATAAACATATATGTACGTTTTCACACGTACATACATGAGTATATATGTATCTGTACAGTGACCTGTGCACTAATAATAACATATATTACGTTTTTATATACACCAAACGAGTCTGTGAGCATGTAGATATGGGCATATATTTATGTCTGTCCCTGTCGCTTCTCTAAATGAGAATATGTGTAGTTGTGTAGCTTCTCTAAATGACCCACCATTATTATATTAATGTTGTAATATATATATGTATATATATATATATATATATATATATATATATATAAGCAAATGAATGAATGAATGAAAGAGTTACAAGCCGTTAAAATAAGCCCTTTACATTGCTCATATACATGTTTCGCCCAGAAGGGCTGTTCAGAGAGGCAGAAGTTCTTATGATTATATCAGTAACTACAGACCCCCGTATATATATATATATATATATATATATATATATATATATATATGATACATCTTTATATTTTATATATATATGAATGTATATATAGTGTATATTGCATATATGCTGCAACCGTTCACGATGTCGCTCAATGAAGAAGTAATAAATTAAATAATCAGAGCAATATATCATATATTATGTCCTTAGAATTATTAGATAAAATATATACAATTTCCTGCCCCAATTACCATAATTAACCATACAAAAAATCAATTAGTCCAGGCTATAAGGATAAAGGTTCCTCTGAAGAAATATTAGATAAGTAACCGAAAGCAGCCTCTTCGCGGTTGACCACATAAATTATGATATCTATATATATATAACGAAGGAAATGTGGTAAGGAACCAGGTGGACCATAACGCACCAAAGTACTCAATACTTAGAGTAGTAGAGTGGGTAATAGGAACGAGTAGGACTCCGACGGCTGAGCTCAAGCCGTTTCGACGGCTTTAGTCCAGAATTAGCCGACGAAACGGCTTGAGCTCAACCGTAGGTGTCCTACTCGTTCCTATATATATATATATATATATATATATACTAGCAGAATGGCCCGGCGTTGCTCGGGACTTGCTCTGGGGTTCTTATATATTTGATATATATTTATCCTTATCGAGCCTCGTGAAATAAATACGTTTGTTTCTATTTCGTTATTGTGTATGCAAACATATCTGTACACGAACAAATATTTATATATATAGTAATCCGAGTGATATATATATTGTCGCTGTTTCCTTTTTAGCCTGATCTACTTGTTTTCTGCAAAATATTAGATATGTGGTTTCCTATGAAATAGGGACTGTGCAAGCACTCGGAGGTTTGGGACATTAAGCTTCAATCGCATGATCATTATATTGTATATCGATTTCCTAATTCGGAATGGGATCTTTTCGTGAATAGTGGGTTCACTATTTCTAATGTTACCACTTATAAACATATTTTGAGTAGAAAAGGAAAAGGATTAATTATTTCATTCGGTATGAATCGTAGTTGTTTTTCATATTTACAGGAGCAGAAAGAATCATGATCACTTAATTAATTTCTGTTGTAACTTCTTTCGATTTGAGGTTTTCGAATATTTACTTTTATTTGTGTTTGCATTATATATCGTTCAATATGTACCGTTAAGCTAGGTACACTTTGTGTTGAAAAAGTCTACACGTGTTGTTATGTGAAGCTTTAGTATATTCTGAGAGAAAGAATGCACCTGTTTATATCCTAGCCGTCAATTATTATGTTATCATGAGAATGGTCGTGGTTCATATTTATGCAATTAACTGACGTATGTTAGCTGACTTATGTGTGTTATGTGTGGGTACATTTATATATAAAAATATATTAATTGAATTTGGGACTATACCTGTATGAAATTTATTGCAGACAATAGTGGACCCTGGAGACTAAATAAGTATTAGAAAAGGTATGAATTATTCCGAAATGAAGCGACATATTTCAGTGAATGAAAACCTAATTGATATTTAGACACAATCTAGTACATTAGATACATGCGTGTATAACCTCTGAGTGTCGGGAATATAGCGCTTTCATTTACCGATATATATTTCGATATTAATTTTATTCCTCCCAGGACCACGAACTGAAATTAATCAAATGACTCTTCTCGTTTATCAACTGAGCTTTACCTTCCAATCATCATTATAATACAGTTGGATAGTTCAATTATTAATCTGCATTACGTTAGAAGCGACACCAATACCTTATAAAACTTTAAATATCTGTCTCTTATTCTCTTTTATTTTCCCACTCTCGACTTCTACTTCCCTTTTGCTATGAATTGTATACATATATGTACTCACACTTATAGAGAAAAGAAATCATATCTACACATAAACACATTGTCACACATCCATATAGATACCTGCACATACACCTCTATTTTCTTATACATTCATAAATACGTGTATTGCTATCTATCTCTATATATATGTATATATGTATGTTTTTGTGTGTGATTGGGTTTCTGTTCAATAATGTCGAGCATTGGTACAAAGCTTCAATTTTTTTTAGTGAATGAGGGAACAGTTATAATGTGAAAACAGTCGTATACACCGTTATGTATGATATATATATATATATATATATAAACACACACCTATATGTAAATGAGTATATTTGCCTGTGTATATGTGTGCGAGTAATGAGCGTTGTGTTAGCGTATCTGATGTGTGTGTGTGTATGTGTGTGTGTGTGTGTGTGTGTGTGTGTGTGTGTATGTGTGTGTGTGTGTGTGTGTGTGTGTGTGTGTGTGTGTGTGTGTGTGTGTGTGTGTGTGTGTGTGTGTGTGTGTTAGTGTACGTGTGCGTGCGCGCGTGTGTGTGTGCGTGTGGGTGGGTGTTTTAATTACCACAGAGTCAAATAATATATTGAGGGAAAATAATGAAAGTTAGCCCATGCAATTTTACTCTCAGTGAAACCTTATATACACCACCGTAAAATACATATTTATTAAAGGCAATTTGACATGATATTAACAATTATATACAAATATATTTATAAAATATATTGATATTCATAAAAAGATCATTGAATAAATCTACCTATATTTGTCGTTGCATAAAACGGAAGAAAATAATTGTAAGCAATCTATCCTTAAAAGAATATTATGTAAACATTAAAAGATTAATTATGACAAAAAATGTTTAATGCAATAATGGAGGTATGTGCAGAAGACAAACACGCTATCGTAAATTTGGTATTCATGCCCACGCTTACCTATAGTTATGAATCGTGTCCATAGATTGCCCTAGTCACGGAATCATAAGCTTTCGTGAGGGCAGCAAAAGCCTGGTACAAATCCACGTGACCATTTGCAGTTGTTGAGCTGTGAAGATCATATCAATTGTGCCCCTACCGGTCCTACGGCCACATTGTGTCTCCCTAATCACTTAAGATTCACTTGATAAGCATATTAAGGAGAATGTATAGCCACTTCTTCAAGAATTATTATTCTGCAATAGTCGCCTAACACCGTATCTGGCCCCTTTGCCTTAGACAAGCAAAAAGGATCGTATAAATTCAGTCATGAGGAACAGGAGTAGCTGGCATAATATCAGAAATTATATTGCCACTGCAATTTGTCCACCGGCATGAAGCAAAACCTTCAGAGGAATGCCATCAGGACAAAGCACCTTCCAAGTATTAATATCTACTACAGTTCTTTGTTCCGACATCCCATGAAATTCATCCAATTGAAGTAAGTTAATAATATACATAATCAGATATATAAATAAACATTCAGATCAGATCAGAGGCACTCAGTCGGTAATGACAATGGGTTCCACAAGAGGATCATCGGAATAGCCTGCTCGTGAAATTAACGTGCATGTGGCTGAGCGTACTATAAACGTAGTTATGAGGGAGATTATTGCGTAAATGAATATATTAATGCTGAGAAGTTAATATGCTCTGAAGGTGGGTGTTTATATCGGTGATAAGTTGCAGTGTAATATATATTTCAGATTTGATTTTTGTTAGCAAGTTTAGCAATTTGGATTCAATATGGTCGCAATTTGTGTTGATATAATCTATTCCATCTGTGAGTGGTCTGCATTTTTCTTTACACATTTAAACATATTAGGTTTAATAAAACGGATGATGCCTCTTTCGAAACAATGTGTTCTCGAATGTAATATGTCTCCTAATTTCAGCAGATTTGTCGATCAAATATATTTCCGATATCGCTGTAGTCATTTTCTAAGTGGAGACTAATTGGAAATTTAAAGAAATTATATTATTTTATAATTTAGAAGTAAATGTTCACCTTTGATCGAGGCTCACTCTATTATACACGAGAGTATTAATACATGCGTTTTTGGTCTGTTTGAGTGGAGACAACTACAAATCTGATTGCGAATGCGTGAAGAGAATAAATAGATTCGTCTAATCTCAAATATTGAGATGTAAACAATTAGTTTTTATATGGTTACTATTACCTTTATAAAATTGATCATAGGATGCACTAGTTTAAGGTACGATGATGGGTGCAGTACATATTTTTCACTTTAATCAATATTGTATGTTAAACAGTATTCCCTGTCATACCTCACCTCCAATGATGCTTTGTTTAGAATGGGAAGGAGCCTTACTTTCAAGTATCCGGTTGTATATTTCTTATATCATCGTAGAAAGTTTCTTGTTTGTGCTAATGCCTGAAGAATAATATCGAAATAAGAATGCAAATATATTTCATAGGGTAGTGTGATTTGGTGAGTTTCATGAATATAGAAGACTGTTATTTATTTACGACTAAATGATGAATTTCCATAGATAATATTTCCAATTTTGTGAAAGAAATTTCGAAGAAACTAAAAGCAAATTAAAATATTGAAAACATAGAGATTTAGCTAGAATAGGCAAAGTATATATGTTGTGAGAAGAATAAATGTAGACAGAGAAAGTATTCATATAAAGTGAGATTGTCGTTATAATATTATCAGGTATTCGTGCAAATTTTACAAAGGCTATTCACAACTCTAATAATTAAGAACAAGTTGTAGCAAATATAAATATCCCTTCGATATAGATAAGATTCAATGAGCTATAATAACATTTGGTTAATCGATTAAAGTTATGTGCAGCAGATGTTAGGAAATGATAATCAACTAGAGCAGGAAGTATATTCAAATTGTAAGAAGGTTTAATTGCCACATAATAAAACAACAAACTACTTCTATGTTCTCATCATAGTAATTGCAAATATATTTCTGTGTGCATGTTTCTGTGTCTGTATTTCTGTATCAATGTTTCTTCGTAATAATTTTGGTAATACATTCAACATGAATGATGAATACAGCGTAGTACATTATTTCGGGTGTAGCATTGTGATAGATTACAATTGTGATCAGCTCAACCATCTATTATCAATTTATTTTATCGGAATAAGCTATTTGTATCAATCGCTTTCATTTGGTGACTTGCTTTTCTCAATATATTGATCTACAGTTTTCTATGCTACTATGAATCACCATTTATTTGAAAATATTGTATCAAGTAGATGTCATATTTTTTTTAATAACTGACTGAAATCTATTTCATAAAACTATTATTATCAAATACAATGTTCCAACTTTCACGGCATTCGGTAAACATCCATTTGTTTTAACGGATGTTGCACTAATTACGTGTGTTGATATTTCTTGTATAGTTGGCATTCACTTGGTGCCAATGAGAAACGAAAGCAATTAATTATTCGACAACAAAAGACTATCTTTTATATAGCACACACAAACGCATAGTCTTGGAATCCGCTTTATAAATTACAAAGGGAAATATGGAACGAAATGTGCTTAATAAAGATATTTTATAGATGAATGTTAAAAATTAAGGCAGTAAAATATGCCAGATATTAATAATATTCAATCTTTAAAATGTTCACGTGTCTACAAACCGACAAACCGGTGCGCTCTAAACCAGTATCTGCAAATTTGATTCACTTGTGTTTGCTGTATATTATCACAGAACTTAAGGAAACAATTTGTTTATGAAAATAATAGAAGTGATCAAAACATTATGAAGAGAAAATTCGATTTCTTAACACTATTACACCTTTTGTACTATAACTCTGAAGTTAATAGATGTCAATTTAAGCAATATATATAAGTACACGAACGTTATATAAGTTCAGTTTTCTATCTTCGTGTGCTTTTAGAAACAGCCTGGATTTCAATTAGAAATTCTATTTGCTTCCCTGTTAATCTTAAGTAAAATTCTGTAGGCCATTGACAT
>OZ024745.1:55221299-55303799 GCA_964016885.1 Eledone cirrhosa
ACAGATGACATTTATTCCTCTATGCTTGATACAAATTTTCCAAACGGCAGACGGGTGTGCTGTTCATCGATTCCAGGTGTAGTCCCATTACCAACTTCCAGTAGCTGTTTTGAGAAATCCTCAGATTCTGCGTCGCCATGCACATGCACTCTCATGTTAGTAGTCAGGTTTAGTTTCTGGGCATACTGCCATAGGTAGGAAGACTTGATGCATGCGTTAACTTCGTCAGCTCTAGTGTCTCTAGTGTTTACAGAAGAGTCTGCCGAAAATCGCCAGCCTTCAGTACTGTCTCTCCACCCATTAGGTGTGAATTTCGACGCAAGTCTTTGAGAGTTCGGTCTAGAGCCTCAATCGCTGCCTTGTGACTCATTGTAGCCTCGTCCCAAATGATTAAACAGCACTCAGAAAGAAGGTATCATTTAGAGTCTCCACGATTTATTCTGCAGGTAGGATTCTCCTTCTTTGCAAGGTCCATAGGCAATTGGAATGCGGAGTGTGCCGTACGACCGCCGTGTAACAGTGTCGCCGCAATACCACTTTAGGTGACCGCTAAATCAAACTGCCTGTCTTTCCGCAGCTTCGCAAACAGTAGGTTTATGAGAAAGGTTTTTCCTGTTCCACCTGGAGCATCCAAGAAGAATAGCCGTCCCTCATTTGAATTGACACTGGCAAGAGTCTGAATTCATCTTGAGCAAACTTATCTGTCAATTCCTTGATGTTGTAAGTCAACTCAAGCATGACATGAACTCCAGATCTAAAGCACCGTTTTTATGTACAGGTTGTTGCAAACCGAATTCTAATACACCGCCAACTCCAATAGATCTTAAACGTTTATCCATGTCAATGAGGGCCTCATTGTATACATTGGCGTTGTAATGAAAGTCAGCCGCTGGTGCCCTTGCTCGTACTCTACGCAGGATATCCTCTGACATGCTGTCCTTATGCGTTTCCCATAGCTTATGTGGCTCACCGACATTGCAGAACAGTAACATATTGCAAAACAAACGACGCATTTCTCGTCGCATTTTACATTCAGCAGCTTCTGTCAATGCCATTTTCAGGTGGTTATCGTCCTCGAGTAGCACGCGCTTCACGCAAGCCTCCCTGTATGTGGAACAAATGTAGCCGTCTGAAAGTCTGAGGTCTGCAAATGACTTGGGTCCTTTGATTCGATGGAGCAGCATTCTCAAAAAAAGCATTCCTGTTGCTTCGGATGAACGTTGTACACACGTCCGCATTACTTTTGAATACACCTGACCAATTCTCAACTGCCTCCCCCTGTCGCCGCGATGCCAATTTTTGTTCGACCAAGTGAAGTAGGTTGGTACCTCGACGTAAAAGTGGGTAAGTGCAAATTTATCTACAGAGCAAAGCTTAAAAAATGCTGTGAGAGTCGTCTCTGGTGGCTGTTGTGCAGCAAGTGTGGCGTTTTAGAAGAGGGGGAAATAATTAACCCCAGTATTAGAACAGGGGTTCGCAATGTAAGGGTTTTATTTCTTTTGTTAAAAAATTGTGACGTTTTTCGGTTTGGCATTTCGTAAAATTCTACTACAGAATCGATTTCATAAAGCGGTACTGCATGATCGTTATAGAAGTATTTAAATTTAATATACAGCAGCTGTATTTGAAAAATGTAAATGAAACGTACTGTAGAAGGCAACAGTTTATTAACAGCGAAATAAACGTTGTCTTTGATATGTTATTTTAAATAAGACAATGAATATTTTAAAAAAAACTGACTTAATTAACCAAAGGGCTTATAGATCCCATTCATTAAGTTTACAAAGAATATAAAAAAAAAACTGAATTAATTAACTCGGCAACCAAACGGCTTATAGAGCCCATTCATTAAGTTTACATGCATGTATTCTTTAAACTTTTCCTTTGACTTTGAAAAATGCTACTTACTGTTAGTGGTGGTTAACATGTATTAGAATTAAAATAAAAATGATATCGGAAAAAACGTACCTGAGAACATGCCTCCCCTCTTCGCAATTTAAGGGTTTTATTTCTTTTGATGGAAAACAGTGACCGTTTTCGATTTGGCATTTCGAAAAATCGTACTGCAGAATCGATTTCATAAAACGGTACTGTATGTTAACAGCGAAAGAACGTTGTGTTTGATATGTTATAAAAAAATTGATGAGTTTAAAAATGTGTATGACATTGTAAATAAGACAATGAATATTGAAAGCGACTACGGAAAATAACTCATCCAAGTATTAGAACAGGGGGAAATAACTCACCGAAAGCGATAATAAATAGACCGTTTTGGGGCCCCAGGGAGCACATCTGTCAAGTTAAAGATTTGAAACCTTGTCTATTTGCTTCCTTGGCACTTTTAACATAGGTGTGCAAATTTTAATGTCCCAGTATGCTACCATTTAACCGTGCACAACTGAATTTCAACCACCACCCATTTCACAAATATATATTAGATATATACATACATACATTTATATATATATATATATATTTACACAGCCGTTAATCACCCCACGGTACATCAGTTTATATATATATTTTTTTCTTGTATCATGTTTTTTTTTTATTTGCGTAGACATATCTGTCTCCAGAAAAGTTACACTACTATTGACATTATTATTATCATCATGATCATTCGTGCATGCTTATTGCACAGTCGCCATGTTTCAAATATCTCCAGTCTCTTCCGTCTGCCATATCTCGCGGTAATTTCGCTTTCTCTCAATACCCTTGCAGAATTTAGTGCTTTATAAAGGTTGAAGATTATAATTCTTCTTCTTCTTCTTCTTCTTCTTCTTCTTCTTCTTCTTCTTCTTCTTCTTCTTCTTCTTCTTCTTCTTCTTCTTCTTCTTTGTTTTTTGGTTTTTTCTGTTCTTTTCTTTTTTCATTTACTTTTTCTTTTTCTTCTTTTTTTCTTACCGTAGTTGTTGTTGCTGCTGTTGTTATTTTGTTGGATATCTGGACATTCCCATGCATCATTTTAGAGTGCTTTCCTGAATTAATTTTATATAATATATACTTCATATTTTATCCGCGTATCTCTCAGTTCCCTTGTTGACCAGGCCCAGTTGCCCAGTTATAACTGGAATAGTGCTTGTCTTCATATCCCACTCATTTGGAAATCTATTTCATGGCATTTTTACTTTGAAAGTTTTTTTTTCAAATATCGTAAAAGTTATATTGCAACCAACAGGTACAGCTATTTGTATCACGAATCATATTTTATTGTGTTTATCTTTTATCTTGATATCTAGTCCATTGGCTTTGATTATCCTTTCACTATGTATTGTTAAAATACACAGTATTAGGAAACTGGGAACTTCAGTTACCGGATATGGATAGTGTCGATAGAGAATTCAAAACACTGAATGTGATGTACTACATATACAATTAGCTCACGTCGGCCTTTCATTAGGAGGTCACATATTCAAATATTAGCCCCGAGAAGACAACGGCACTCTGACAATCGTCCCCATTCGTGACAGAGTTATGTCAGCGGGCATATATCCTATACCACTTTTAATGTGAGCATTACAAAGATAATTATATCAATAATACCACTAGATCTCGTCACACCTACATTAGAGAACATCCAACACACAGGCATCCTCCTTCTAAGACACAAATAGAGAAATGCAAAAGTACCAACGAAAACATAATAGTTACTATTGAGGCCAGGAATAGGAAAATCGGCTAAATTAGAAACAAACAAGCTATATTAATATCTAGGCATAACCAACAAATATACAACATTTTAGGACTCAGCACACACTGCTTAACTTAAAAGTGCACATAACTCTCGATATTAAAACGCACACACACCATAGCCTAAACCAGAATAGCCAACACAAACGGGAAAAAAAACTAAAAACACAATAATGTATATAAACACGCACATATCACGCCTATTTCAATCCAGAATGTATAATTTTCCAAACGATACTAATTTTCCATCGAAAAACATAACATAAAAGCATAAAAAATGCACAGAATATTTGATAGAAAAACGCACGCTTACACACCATTATGCACATGATTTTACATATATCATCCCACTACTTCCGGTAGCTATATATAAACCACCGCCTGCAAATAAAGAATGATATATGGCGCGTCTCTAAAATCAAAATCACACAGTTCCGTTCCACCGATTCGTTGTAATCTTTTGGTGAAGGGATTTTAGTTTCAAAATATAGAAACGAGTATATGAAAAACCAGTTAACAGCAACATTCCCGCTTGTATTTCAGTCTTTTTCCGCCAAAGATCGGATTGTGGCTATTTTGCCTCCTCCAATCTGGCCCAGTGAACGTAAGTGGGTATGTATTTGTTTACTGTAATTATGTTGTTTAATTTTAAATGGTACATTTGTTTTTTGTTGTTACTAAATATGGCTGTGAATCATTTTTGTTATTTTGGATGTGGGGTTGACTGCATTTGGGATGTGGATTTGTTACCTGTGGTGTGCCTTGTGATGTTGATGGTGCTGTTGGTGTGGGTGAGATTGATTCGTGCATTGGTGTTTGTGAGGTGTGCTTTAGTGCTTTGGATCGTTTGTCTTCGCTTTCCTGAAATCTTTGATTAAATTATTACATTACTTTCATGTTTATTATTTTCATTCCGTCAACACACATGAACATTAATTTTGTGAGCAACTTAATTTATTAGTAAAATTTTAGTTTGCATTTACAATACTTTTTGTGCAACAAATTTATTAATGAGAAATTAATCGCTTGAAGAAAAAACGAATGCGAATACTTTATGTCTGAGAAATACAGAATGTGCACGCATAGAGGTGACGATTAAGAATACAATACACTAACTATTAAAACCTATGTTTCTGAGAGAATTACGTAACGACCAATACAATAAAAAATATATTGAAATCTTTAAACAAGGGAATATTATAAGAGGATATACGTATGGAGTAAATAGAGAAAAATAATAAAGCTGAAACACTCCATTGTGAGAAAAAAAGTTAAAGCTTCATTTGCACAAATGAGTTTCTAACGAAATTATTTGAAGAAGCATAAAATTGGCTGATTGCTTTTATAATGCAGAAATATTTTTTTTAACATATATACAGCACATATAATATGTAATATTGATTGCAACATATCTTGAACATCGAACCTTTAGATTGAATAATCGTACCTATAGTATACGAGAGACATATTTAACTAGTGTGTAGCAATATGAATGTTACTGTTTATATTCGGATGGATGCTATTTTGTTGTGATGCTTTTGGTACCATAGAAATATATTTTGTCTTAAGATTTTATTTCCACAAAGCTGAACGTATGTGCGATGTATTAAAGTGCAGTTAGATTCATACACGATGTTTAGTGAATTTTCGTTGAGTATCTCCTTTATGAATGCGAGCAATGGCACATTCTCCACATGATATTTTTTGCAGTTGTTAACATAATTCGTGCTTTATACGGCGTAAGACATTTTATCTTTATTTAGCACTTTAAAATATTAAATGAAATGATGGGCAAAGAATCATCGCCACACAAGTGTTCGTATAGCCACAATTAAGAAAGTGTAATATTTAATTTACGTGGTTAGTAATAAACCTGACATATTTATTCAAATCTCCAATGTGTGCTCCTATCCTACGATTCATAAAGAATTAATCTAGTGTCACCAATCACAATAATTGCCTCTATCTTTCCTACAGTTTGCTTTAA
Source organism: Eledone cirrhosa (assembly GCA_964016885.1). Lineage (NCBI taxonomy): Eukaryota > Metazoa > Mollusca > Cephalopoda > Octopoda > Eledonidae > Eledone > Eledone cirrhosa. The sequence continues at coordinate 55,226,977 of OZ024745.1, forward strand.
GTCACCCAGCTGATATACAGTGTGGGATGAAATAAGTTCATAGCATGTCTAGAATACGATCCAATATTTTCCCTATTTATTTTGAAGAGAAAGAATTGTGACAAAGTACAACATTTTAAGTTTCCTAATCTTATTTGGATCTATTTGTCAATGGAAGATCGCAAATATCTAAGTAAAAGAATGAATGAGAAGTACTACTTTTTATTATACGATTACGAATTCCAATTCAGAAATGTCATATGGCCTGTCATAAAGTAACATTTCTCAATCGGGTTACACTCAAGACAAGTTCTTACAAATATATATTTATATATATATATATATTAAATGAAGAATTTCCGTAGGAGAAAGTAAAGGAAAAGAGAGTGCTGTATGTAGGCTACAGAGCTTTTGAGTTATGTGATAAGCAACATAAGATACTTATTTCATATACCAGTGGTTTCTTGAAGACATATATTTATGTCTGTCTTCATTCATCAGAAGAAAATTTATTTATGAAATAGTAAGTAATATGGATTTGAAAACAGAGTATAGCATAAATGAAAGTGAGGCTGAAATGAAATAATGGGAAAAAATTGGGCGGAAAAAGAAATTAATAAATAAATATCCAAATACATAAACATACACAAACTCACGCATATACGTAATAGTACGTAAACATATACTTTCATACATAAGTATGTGTGCGTCTGCATGGAAATACAAATAAACACATATGCGTGTGATCTTTCACTCACATATGCGCAACCACAGGCGAACGTTCATACACGTACTCAGTATTAACGTATAAATATATATATATATATATATATATATATATATATATATACATATATATATATATATATATATATATATATATATACACGCACATCTCTCCATACATACATATATCAATATATATTTCAATTCCATTTCGATTCTCTTTATTTTACAATTCACGTACCATCGTTGCGAAACATATTTAGGTTTCGAAATTCAAATTCATCTACGGAGCGGGTTTTAGATTTTGAAATTTAGATTTGTCCAGGAATCACGGCCTTTGCCAATATAAGCTTGTCTTTATTGACTTATATCGAGACAGACAAATTGTATTCACTTTAATTAGTTTATTTCATTAATAGCTAACTTTGTCTGTTGCAATGCAAACACGTTTTGTGTTTATCATATATATTATGTATTTAACTGCTCGGAAATGCCCCTTTCTTGGAGCTGATTTATTGTAAACTACTGAGAGTTTAATCTCAAATTATAATATAGTATATCAATATATATATAGAAGTTCTATTTAAATTATTGGGATACAACAATCACATTTTTATAACTGATATAAAGCACTCAACAAATTATTGGAGTAAAAATACGATATATTAACAAATGGAAACTATATTCATAAAACCATATTTATTTCATTATACATATTTCAAGGATACCAAGTTAAATTATGGTGTGCTTTCATCAGATAAAATATAATATAGATCAGATTTATAAATAAATATTGACATACCCTTAAAGAATGCGACCATTTCTGTTGGAAGCTCCCGGCTAGTGGGTTATTAAATTTATTTATTCTATTATGCAAATTAGTGTCGGATATGTTTAAATCACAGTAGATTTAAAAGAGGCCGTTGGGGTATGGAGAAAGGGAAAGAAAAGAAAGAAAAAAAAGAGAAAAAAGACCAAACTCTAAGAGGAAAAATATGTATGTATATATATATATATATATATATATATATATATATATATATATATATATACGATATTAAACAAATGGAAACTATATTTATATTTATAAAACCATATTTATTTCGTTATATATATTTTTGGGATATCATATTAAAAATATGTTATGCCTTCCTCAGACAAAATACAATACATAAGCTGTTTTATAAATAATTAGTGACATACCTTGTGATAATGCAACTTCCTTTCAAAAAGTTGATTTGGTAGTGAAACTGTTATGACAGTTATATAGAAAGAAAACGAAGATGAGAAGAAGAAGATGAAGAGATGTATGCAAAGAAAAACAACGGAGCGAGATAGAGAGACAAGGAGAGAGAGAAATACATTGATGGTGAAAAAACACAGTAGGCTGCATTTTGACAGATGATCATCGTATATGTGAGAGGTTAAGGGAAGGGATACCGTGTATAGGAGAAAAAGAAAGAAAGATGATATATTTAAAATATATTAAAAATATTAAAAATATATTATGTCTCATCCATTTGAATTATCAATTTTTATGAATTAGGTATTATAATGTAAATATCAGTATTCATGAATGAGACACATATCCATAATGTGTGAAAAAAATGACCACATGCTCAATTAAAAATTCTTAGGTCTATAAGCAAAATCTGAGATAAAACTTCAAACATAAGTATATATGCATTCTCGTGAAAAAAGAGAAAAGAGAAGGTTATCTCAAATTCAAGTTGATAAATATAGACGCACATGTGAACCTACGTGATACGCTGCACTGATTCTTATATTTCATGAAACACTTCAATGCGTTAGAAAAGATTCCACCCTACATACATTTACATACATATCTACATATATATAGACACAAAACATATAAGATATACATTAACATCTAAAATAACATTCCAGCCTCACTTGCATGATCATCGATCAAGCATAGAGTAGACAACAGATATCAATATTAAAATTAAAAACGCCAAGAATATCTTCGTCACTCCACAGAGTATCTAGGGACGCAAGAGAACATAGTATGCCACGCATATCGGTCATAGAATCAGAGTCAAAAGCAAACAAAACCAAAATTGTTCATCAAGCCTTATTTAGCAGAAATCATTCAAAACTTATTCTACAAATGCTCTTATATTTATTATAGAAGTTTATCCAGCTTAAAAATGTATTCAAAAGATTGGGGACAACGCCAATTATAGGGTAGTTTATTTAATCTCATTAATTATATATTCATGCAGAAAGGTTTTTAAAAAAAAAAATTTAAGGAATCGAAAGATTTATCGCCAAGTATCACAAATAATCAAATACCTTAAGTAAATATACTACATTTTATATTACATTTTAAATATATATTTATATTTAAATGTTGAGTTCAATCTATGTCAGCAACAGCTGAATAAATTGGTTCGCAAGAGAAATTTTGAAAATGACTTGCCAGTCAGGTTGATTGCACCATCAAAATCTGATCTGTGTAAACTTAGCAAGAACATTCTAGACAGAGTGATACAGCAAATTAAGGACTTGAATTGTTTACCTGGCTTGACCTTGTGGAAGGGAACTGGGGAGGTCATTGAGTGGTTTAATGAAATTAAATATAACAATAATAATAAATTTATTCAACTAGATATTGCTAACTACTATTCATCCATTACCCCTAATCTACTTAATAAGGCACTAAATTACGCATTCAAGCATACAGACCTAACTAGCAATGAAATGCACATTATATTATCGGCAAGGAAAACTTTGATAGAATTTAATAACCAACTATGGACTAGTGCAGATAGAGATAATAATTTTGACATTACTATGGGATCATCAGACTCAGCTCAGGTAACGGACCTTGTGGGCCTATTTATAATTAATTCGCTGCATAGGAAAATACCCGGTGTTACCGGAGGTTTATATAGAGATGACATGCTTTTACTTATTGAAAATAATAACTCTGAACTAAATAAGAAAAGAAAACAAATTATACAATTTTTTAATTACCTTAATCTAAAAATAGAAATTGAGAATAACCATAGAATAGTCAATTTCCTAGACGTAACATATAATCTCAACACATGTCTTCACTATCCATTTCACAAGTTAAATGAAAACTTGAATTATGTCAATTTTAGCTCCAATCACCCCCAGATCTGTCAAAAATACTATAGTGAACTCTGTTCAAAAACGTATCTCTAGAATCTCTTCCAATAAAAATATTTTTGACGAAAAAGCCCAGTATTATAATGAAGCTTTAGCTAGAGCAGGATATAGTGATAAAATTATGTACATCGATAATAGACAAACTAACCAAAATAACAACAATTTTAATTACAGTAACAACTTTAACAACTATAATAGAAAGCACTACAATAATTTCAAAAACCAGAAAAGAAATAGAACTAGAAATATAATATGGTTTGCCCCCCCCCCCCCCCCCCCCCTTCTCACTAAACATTAAAACCCACATCGCTAAACTATTTTTTAATGCTCTTGACAAACGCTTCCCTAGAACACATAAGTATCACTCAATTTTTAATAGACATACTATAAAATTAACGTACTCGTCCACCAAAAATTTAGCACAAAATATTAATAGAATAAATAATAGGAATCTAAAACCTAGCCAAAATACCGAAAATAGCCTAAACAATATTCAACTAAAAAACTGTAACTGTAGAGATAGATCTAAATGTCCGCTAAATAACAATTGCTTAGTTAAAAATATAATATACAACTGTAATGTTAGAACTGATTTAAATTCTTTTAATTATGTTGGTTCCACCTCGACAGAATTTAAACTTCGCTATAATAATCACAAAAACTCTTTCACGGATCCAAATAAAAAATCCTCAACATCGCTGTCAGGGTTACTCTGGCAACTTAAGCATGATAAAGTTGGATATTCGATGGTTTGGAATATAGTCTCAAAAGGGATTCCTTTTAATTCCTCTTCTGAGACTTGTGACCTCTGCGCGGAGGAGATATTCTTTATATTAAAATCTAAAAATTCCCTTAATTTACGAAGCAATTTATTCAGCTGTTGCAGACATAGATTGAACTCAACATTTAAATATAAATATAAATTTAAAATGTAATATAAAATGTAGTATATTTACTTAAGGTATTTGACTATTTGTGATACCTGGCGATAAATCTTTCGATTCCTTAAATTTTTTTTTTTTAAAACATTTCTGCATGAATATATAATTAATGAGATTAAATAAACTACCCTATAATTGGCGTTGTCCCCAATCTTTTGAATAAATTTTTAAGCTGGATAAACTTCTATAATAAATATAAGAGCATTTGTAGAATAAGTTTTGAATGATTTCTGCTAAATAAGGCTTGATGAACAATTTTGGTTTTGTTTGCTTTTGACTCTGATTCTATGACCGATATGCGTGGCATACTATGTTCTCTTGCGTCCCTAGATACTCTGTGGAGTGACGAAGATATTCTTGGCGTTTTTAATTTTAATATTGATATCTGTTGTTTACTCTATGCTTGATCGATGATCATGCAAGTGAGGCTGGAATGTTATTTTAGATGTTAATGTATATCTTATATGTTTTGAAGTTTTTCATGAAATATAAGAATCAGTGCAGCGTATCACGTAGGTTCACATGTGTGTCTATATTTATCAACTTGAATTTGAGATAACCTTCGCTTTTCTCTTTTTTCACGAGAATGCATATATACTTATGTTTGAAGTTTTATCTCAGATTTTGCTTATAGACCTAAGAATTTTTAACTGAGCATGTGGTCATTTTTTTCACACATTATGGATATGTGTCTCATTCATGAATACTGATATTTACATTATAATACCTAATTCATAAAAATTGATAATTCAAATGGATGAGACATAATATATTTTTAATATTTTTAATATATTTTAAATATATCATCTTTCTTTCTTTTTCTCCTATACACGGTATCCCTTCCCTTAACCTCTCACATATACGATGATCATCTGTCAAAATGCAGCCTACTATGTTTTTTCACCATCAATGTATTTCTCTCTCTCCTTGTCTCTCTATCTCGCTCCGTTGTTTTTCTTTGCATACATCTCTTCATCTTCTTCTTTATTTGCATACATCTCTTCATCTTCTTCTTCTCATCTTCGTTTTCTTTCTATATAACTGTCATAACAGTTTCACTACCAAATCAACTTTTTAAAAGGAAGTTGCATTATCACAAGGTATGTCACTAATTATTTATAAAACAGCTTATGTATTGTATTTTGTCTGAGGAAGGCATAACATATTTTTAATATGATATCCCAAACATATATATAACGAAATAAATATGGTTTTATAAATATAAATATAGTTTCCATTTGTTTAATATCGTAAACCTACTCCAGAAACTGTTGAGTGCTTTTATATCAGTTATAAAATATTTACTCGTTGTAACCCAACAATCTTAAATAAAACTTTTGCATATATATATATATATATATATATATATATATATATATATATATACACACTTACATATACATACACATATATCTCTACACATACACTCACATATATATATATACACATTTATATATACACATACATACACACATAATTATACCCACTCACTCAAGCACATACAAAACAAATGTAAACAAACATAAGCACATCTGCCTAAACACGCACGTATATAAAGACATAAGTTCACACACAAGCGCGCACGCTTACACTTATGTGTGCACATAGACGTAATCGTAAATATATATATATACACACACACATAAATGTGGATACTTAAACATTTGCACACATACAGACTTATACGACATATGTATGACACCAACCGACGACATATTGGGAAGTAGTTGGGGGAACAGATATAAAGAAATAAAATAAAAAAATAAAAAATAAAGGATAGGAAATAAAATGAAAGCATAAAGGAACGGGTTGACAACGAAAGGTAGCGGGAAAATTAATAAATATATATATATTTATACGATATTAACAAATGGAAACTATATTTATAAAACCATATTTATTTTATTATACATATTTCAAGGACACCACGTTAAATTATGGTGTGCTTTCATCAGACAAAATACAATATAGATCAGTTTTATAAATAAATATTGACATACCCTTAAAAAAATGCAACCATTACTGTTGGAAGCTCCACATATCGTATATTTACTCCAAATACTTGTTGAGTGCTTTATATCAGTTATAAAAATATTTGCTTGTTGTATCCCAACAATTTAAATAGAACTTTTGCATATATATTTATACGTTAATACTGAGTACGTGTATGAATGCGCGCCTGTGGTTGCGCATATGTGAGTGAAAGATCACACGCATATGTGTGTATTTGTATTTCCATGCAGACGCACACATACTTATGTGTGAATGTATATGTTTACGTACTATTACGTATATGGGTGAGTTTGTGTATGTTTATGTATTTGGATATGTATTTATTAATTTTGTTTCCCCTCAATTTTTTCCGTTATTTTATTTCAGCCTCACTTTCATTTATCCTATACCCTGCTTTGAAATCCATATTACTATTTCATAAATAACTTTTCATCTGATGACTGAAGACAGACATGAATATGTCTTCAAGAAACCACTGGTAAATGAAATAATTATCTTATGTTGTTTATTACATAACTATATATATATATATATATATAAATAAATGAAGTAATTCCGTCGTAAAGGTCCAGGTTACAGAGCTTAATAGTTATGTAATAGACAACATAACAACATAAGATAATTATTTCATTTACCAGTGCTTTCTTGAAAGCAAACAAAATTTGCTTTCAGTCATCAGAATGAAAAAATCCTGGTGTATTTATTGACAGTGGATTTTGAAAACTTTTTTTAAAACCGTTTTTAAAATCCAGTGTCAATAAATACACCAGGAATTTTTCATTCTGATGACTGAAAGCAAATTTTGTTTGCTTTCAAGAAACCACTGGTAAATGAAATAATTATATTATGTTGTTTATTACATGACTATATATATATATATATATATACACACACACACAGACACACACACACACACACACACACACACACACACATATATATATATATATATATATATATATATATATATATATATATATATTTGATTTGCGAGGTTTTTGATATGAAATCGTGTGTCGAAACAAATATTGTTATACTTTGGGAGGTTTATATTGTTGTAATAATATAGCCAGAAATAATAACAGAACACACTCACTGTTTGGGTGGCTTTCGCTTCTGTATTTTTTATATCACCACATTTAATTCATGCGGTGTTAATGTTTATCATTGACTGAACAACTGTAAAAAATACAGATATAATATAGATATAAACACATATATATAGTCGAACATATGTTAGACTATATATATGTCTTTATATCTATATTATATCTGTATTTTTTACCGTTGTTCAGTCAATGATAAAGATTGAGGACCGAATGAATTAACTATGGAGATGTAAAAGATACAGTGCGAAAACCAACCAAATAGTGAGTGAGTTCTGTTATTATTACTGGCAACATTATTACAACAATGTTACAACATTATTACAACAATGTCTCGCTCGCTTTACGCGATTTACTTGTCCCAATAGCTTTATTTAGCTATTGCTCGCACCAACTGGAGGTATATGGTTTTTAAAGCGATGAAATACCAATGAAGGTTGAAAAATCATTGATGAAGGACTATTTTTATCATATGTAACCCATGTGCAACCACGCAGTATTCATTCTTCTCATGTTTATATATATATATATATATATATATATATATATATATATATATATATATATATATATATATATATATATATATATTATTACATAACATGGGGCTGGACGGGTGTAATTCCTTAAAGGTTTATTATACTATGATCATTTCAAAGACAGGGTTCAGTATGAATCCGGTGACATCATCAGGTATTCGAAATATAACAAAGGAATATAATAGACAAAATCCATGGGGCTGAACATCAGAGACTTGAGGGCGACCAAACATGTAGCAGCTTCTACCCTAGTCAGCCGCCCTCTAGTGGTCATTATTAAGCCTACCTTAGGCTTATAGTGGACAACTACCACCCCGTCACAGACATAGGCAAGTGGTGAGATGAGGTTACAATCAAGCTGGTCATGAGTGCTAGAAAGAGCCGCGAAAAATATTTTTTCAAAGAACATATATCTTTAACAATGCTATATATAGTAATATATAGTGGGCGTCTGCATAGTATAATGTATGGACACAAATTAGGATTAACTATTAGAAACGTTACATTTATGTTTAGAGTTAGAAGATGCCATTTAAGATGAAATTAGAAAAATATGGTTTATGTTTAAAGTTGGGAGATTTAGCTAGAGAATTTATAGAAGCAGGCTTTTATTAAAAAGTTTAAGTGTATTATATATAGTCACGATAAATTGTCAGGGTAGAAAATGGAGTAAAGATTAATCCTATGCTTAATCTTTTTCGAGCACTCCAGGAATGTGAACTGTCTTAAGCGTCGGGTATGTTAGCGGGAAGTCCGCCACCGTCGGCTGGCTATCGTATATACCAAACGAGTATTAGCTATTCACACTGGTGGGGGATTTAGTTAAGTGCTAGTAGTAGGAGGCATGAATGTTAAAAGTTATGATTAAACCTAGAATTTAAAGGCACTGTTTGGCGGTCAATAACCGGTGGCGCGGCGGATTATAAGTCTATACACACACACACACACACACACACACACACACACACACACACACACACACACACACACACATATATATATATATATATATATATATATATATATATATATATTTAAGGAAAAATATTTGAAAATGCAACTGTCGTCTTTTAAGAATATTTATTTACTTTACCTGTTTCACAGTTATTATGATTATCAAAAGCCAAATTGTGATAATGAGGTTGATGCTTCTGTTGCGAGAGACACCAATGCCGTTGCTCACTGAGTGGGAAAGACAATATGTACGTCATTGGAAACATTTTTTGGTCTCATGATTTTGAGATTTATTGTAGGAAACTCGGAGTTCTTTGGATACACTTAAAATTCTCTTAGGAATGTTTAGTCGGCTTCTATGTTTCTAAATACAATATCAATTTAATTGACTGCTGGCAAACCGTATTTCCTTCTGCCCATAATACCATCTCTGTTGAATACTAAATTAACGCTCTTCTTGAAATTCAATTCCACGAAGTGTTCGAAAAGTCTTAATATACACATTGTCGTTACACGCCTAATATTTTCCAGTATTTCGAGGACTTCGATTGAACCTGAATTGACGTGACTCTGAGCACTAATTTCTGCTGTTAGAGCGTTGACTACAACATAAAGCTGAGCATATTGTCTTCATTCGCCTCATTTTGTTCGCATAAGTGAAGTTATTTGGTAAATATCTTCATGTACGCGGATACAAATTACGAAATGGGTCTCTTTCTGTTGTTTTCTGCACTTGAGCACCAACACAAAGCGAATGATAGTATTGAACTATACGATCGAATGTTTTGCCTGAAATTCTTGTAAGGTGTTAGACTTGATCAGATAGCAAGGGAACTAAAAATGATGGGAATTCTCTTCTGATAGGCGGTTAATATTTTACTTTGTGTCAACAATTATTAAAACGTCAATCCGATGGTTTTCCCGCAGAAAAGTGTTTTCTTAATGGTGTCGATGTATGCGATTTAGTTGGGTTATATATATATATATAAGATACATTGCGAATAAAACTTCCAGATTTTCATACAGGTTTATACCACGACGATGGTCTGACACTATTGTTACATAAAAGCAGTCATGACCTCGACCGATTCAGGAAAAAGCTGATAACCACGTTCAATGAATTAGGATTTATGATCTATGTAGCCACTTATCTGACTAAATTATTTAGACATAAATCAACCTACGTACACTCGCATTGAAACATTTGCATAAACCTAATGAAAAATTGATTCATATACGCAACGACACAAGGCACCCACGTATTGTTTTTAAAACTTGGTCAAAATTATCAGTTATAGGATTTCTAATGTTCTTCTAATAAGGCCACCGTTGACAGCAAATCTTCTCCGATAACATTTCTTACTTCCCTCCTAATCAGAATACCAGCTGAAATAAAACAGAAATAAAATGTTGGAGTTAGAACTAATGTAGGTAAGAAATTATTAACGCTCCTAGACAAACACTTCTCTATAGCATATACATACAGATATATATTTAATAGACAGTGTGAATCCTGGGTATTTTTCTGCAAAAAAATAGGAAAGTCCACATCCCTATCAACCAGATGTGCTCTCCCGCAACCAGATGCTCTTTCAATAGGCCGGATACGTTCCCGCTACAATAACAGTGTAACACACCCACAGTCATCTATGAGGCTTAAGTAACATCGGTTCGGCCGACTCAACAACAGGAGGTCAAAATATATCTAGGTATGTCGAAGGGCCTGTGTAAAGAACTCTTCCTTAACCATCAGCCGACCATTAGACACTCTAATAAGAGATCGGCGACAAAACTGGCAAGTATGATCACTCACGGATGCAGATGTGAATTTCTCTAGTCAATGGAAAATTCTCACTAACTCGGAACAGAACTGCTAAATTTCACAAATTACACTGTATTTGCCTACACAATTTGAATATCTTGCACAGATACCAAAATCATCACCTATTGGAAATATGTTGATCATCGGTGTTTTCAATCACAGCTCTTACTTGAACGACCAATTTGGCCTGACAAAGTTGATGCTGGTGGGTTTCTCTGTGTTGGTAATAACTACACTATGTCACCTTCACAAAATTAATAGAATACATTTTCATGTTTAAAGTATCTATGTAGCTTTCATTATTGATATATGTAAGGGCAGTGGATTGGTAGTATCGGTAGAGGGTCGGACGCCATGCTTTCCAGCATAGTTACGTTCCTTTACGATCTGAGTTCAAATCCCGCCGAGGTTGACTTTGCCTTTCAGCCTTACGGGGTCGATACAATAAAGTACCAGTAATGCTCTGGGTAATTGCTGGCCTTGTGCCTAAAGTAGAAACAATTATTGATATAAGTAAGAGATTGCTTAATAAATGAGGAAATTGCATTTCAGAAATGATATTTGTTTAACTTCAATTTCACGAAGGATATTTAACTGAGAATTTTTCTGTCCATCAAATAATATTTTCTATACATTTATCTGACAACAACCAACTCTATGTTTAATATGATTATCTGAGAATATATTGTTAACATCTCTGAAACATTTGATGGAGCAGAAATATGACTATACGTCCTGTAGGAAGTATAAGAATATTGTTTTCTCATCCTGTTTTGCTGTATATGTATTGTACTCAGATTATTAATACATATCTAGCGTTATAATTTTCACTATGATTTTTATTTGATTGAATGCTCTGTATGTGATTATATTGGTAAATAATTATTTAAAAAATGAAAAAGGTATCTAAGGACGAAATTTATTTTCCTTAAAATGTTTAACATAATGTAAGTCGTAATTATAGTTAAATGCAAAATGTTTTAATTTTATAATCGATAACTTATGTCGATTCCTCACTTTAAATCCCTGAATTTATAAGGATATGAACTTTCTTATTTCTACTTTACATTTTTACATCTAATAACAATTATAAAAAATATATAGATTTCGGCCCTTCTATAGTAGGCCGTCAAATAAATGTCCATACAAATTATTATCTAGACGAACACTCGCAAAATCGTTGTCGAAATAATACAATGGTTATTATTAACATATGACCTATAATACAGAAAAAATATAGCATTTATTTTATCTTAAGTGTCAAATAGTTTGAAGTAATATAAAGGGAGAAGCAAATATTCTTTATATTCTACACGTAGAATCAAATTTTCACTGTAATAATGGCTTCCAGTGTTATTCTTCGGTCAGTGAACTACACATCAAATTCTCATATGACCTACGCTGTAACAGGGAATTCATATAAACACAAGTAACAAACATATATACATTTAAAAAAGCAAAACAAAATGTTCCATGACGCCTGAAAAGTTAATGTCTTTTATTGGGTCCAAATAATCTTTTCAAACAAAGTGTATTTTCTGTAAGAGACTTATAGCTCCAAATAAGATTCAATAAAATATCAATACAATCGTTTCTGACAGCGAACTGTCACCTTAACAATCTTCCAATTAGAGATGAATGTATACAATTCATAAACGTTGTAACACACTACATCAAAACTTTCGTTTAGGGAACGACGAAATACTCCGACCTATATAATTGTTATCACATAAAAAAATGTTTTAAGAAATTGTTTCTGGTGAAGTACGACGCGTCGTTTTCAAATTAAGTTCAAGTCTTATTAATGCTACATTTATTGATGAGTAATTCTTAGATTTATTTTTAATTTTATATGATAATATTATTCCACGTATATGATTCACAATACATATCAAGAATGAGATAGATGTTTACAAAATGGATTAGAACTGTTTACAGGGAGACGTATTTGCAGCAATCAATAGGAATATTTTAAAGTCAAAATAATCGGTTTACATACGGTACAATTCCAGCAGCTTCAGTAACTAAAAACAGGCACCAGTCATGCGTAAGCACAAATGTATCTATACATATACAGGTTTTCAACAGAAATGTATATATATATTTAATAAAATAACAGATTAAAGTTTAAGCAAAGAATCGCAGCTTTCTAGGGTTCTTATATATTTGATATATATTTATCCTTATCAAGCCCTCTTTGGATTTTAGTCTTCAAATTTATTATTATTACTATATATATATATATATATATATATATATATATATATATATATATATATCGCACTTCCACTCACTCACTCTCTGCTTCTTCCCTTCTTACTTCCTCCCGTTTGGCCTGTAGTGGGGTCTTTTCCTGCTCACACCTCACTCGCGTCGGACGGTCTGTAGTCTCACGCCCATAAAATCCACACAACTAAAGCTGATCGGACTGCCATGTGCTTGTTTTTTCCTATCTTTGCGTTGCTATCCTTCTATGTTTGTTTACTTGTCTCGCTCGCTTTACGCGATTTACTTGTCCCAATAGCTGTATTTAACTATTGCTCGCACCAACTGGAGGTATATGATTTTTAAAGCGATGAAATACCAATGAAGGTTGGGAAATCACTGATGAAGGACTATTTTTATCATATGTAACCCATGTGCAACCAGGCAGTCTTCTTTCTTCTCATGTTTTATATATATATATATATATATATACATATAGGAACAAGTATGACCCCGACGACAGAGCTCAAGCCGTTTCGACGGCTATTCCTGCACTAAATAAGAATTTTTAGCCTGGTAAATAAATAGCCGAACTTCTCAGGGGGTATTTCCTTATATGGGAAAATAGTAATTGTCAAGAGGACTGGTAAAAAATTTGGTGTAAAGACAGATAAATCTATCATGGCATTTGGTGGGAGGTAGGGGTGGTTGAACTTGCAGGTAGAACAAAGAGGGAGTGGGGGAAACCTAGTCAAGCGTTGAAAGTGAAATCTATACAGCAGATTCTAAGGATAATGTATAAAAGGTTAAAAAAGTGTACTGGAGAAGAGGAGGGTGTGGAGTTGAAAGAATAGGTAAATCGAAAGGGAGCAAAAAAAAAACCCATTAAAAGAATAAGGAAATAAATATATAAAAACAATTTCTGGTTACTACTCCATTTCTACAATCACCAAATTTCTCATTGGTATTGCTAAGCTCTAGAAAAGTTTAATAGGTGCAGAATGGTAAAAATACTAAATACGAGATTGTAGTGAACATTTTTTATAAAGCCGGCTTTACAGGGATCTAACACCACTGCTATACATAGTTAGTAATCAGCCAATACTATTTTACAATGACAGGTTAATAAGTTGAGAACGAAAATACTAAAGTACTACTACAGAGATACTAATACAAAATATTAATACAAAAATACTATTACAAAAATACTAATTAAAAAATACTATATCCCCCCCCCCCCCATCTGTTCCTAGTCCTTCCACCCCAAATCTCCTTCCTCAGTCTTTTTTTCACCTTTCGGCTACCCAGATACAGCCTATCGGTCCTCTGTAGCCTCAGTACCCCCTCCTCCCTAATTTTAAGATAGCATTTGCCGATTACGCTTTTTATAGCAGATGTGTTTTTGTATTAATATGTTGTATTAGTATCTCTGTAGTAGTCTTTTAGTATTTTCGTTTTTTTTTTACTCCCTTTCGATTTACCTATTCTTTCAACCCCCTCCTCTTCTCCAGTACACTTTTTTCGACCTTTTATACATTATCCTTAGAATCTGCTGTATAGATAGATTTCACCTTCAACGCTTGACTAGGTTTTTACCCACAACCTCTTTGTTCTACCGGCAAGTTCAGCCACCCTTACCTCCCACCAAATGCCATGATAGATTTATCTGTCTTTACAACAAATTTTTGACCAATCCTCTTAACAATTACTATCTTTCCATATAAGGAAATACCCCCTGAGAAGTTCGGCTATTTATTTACCAGACTAAAAATTCTTATTTAGTCCAGAAATAGTCGTCAAAACGGCTTGAGCTCTACCGTCGGGGTCATTCTTGTTCCTATTACCCACTCTACTACCCTAAGTATTAGTACTTTGGTGCGTTATGGTCCATCTGGTTCCTTACCACAATTCCTTAGTTATATATATATATTATATATATATATATATATATATATATATGTACATATATATATATATATATATATATATATATATATATATATATATATATATATATATATATATATATATATATATATATATATATATATATATACATATATATATATGAAAGCAGCGATTCTTTGCTTAAACATTAATCTGTTATTTTAATAAATATATATACATATATATATATATATGTATATATGTATGTATATATGTATATATGTATATATATATATATATGTATATATATATGTATATATATATGTATATATGTATATATATATGTATATCAATCTATCTATCTATCTATTTATATATATATATATATATATAGTAATAATAATAAATTTCAAGACTAAAATCCAAATATTTATATATATTATTATATATATTATTATATATATTATTATATATATATATTATATATATATATTATATATATATATATATATATATATATATATATATATATATATATATATATATATATATATATATATATATATATATATATATATGTATGTATATATGTATGTATATATATATATATATACGTATATATATACGTATATATATATACGTATATATATATATATATGTTATGTATATATATATAGAACTGGTTACACAACAGTAAGTTCATCATACCGAGAACAATTGTTTCACCTTAGCGGATCCTCAGCTCGTAATGGACATGGTTATAAGGAACAGGAAGGACAACCGTACGAACGCGCATGCGCAGAAACGACCACTTCCCTCATGCAATACTAAATTGCGTGCGAGGGGTGTAAGGGCGATAACTGCGAAAGTCCGAAAGATTCAAGTTGATATGAAAATTAGGATGTTGTTGTAATTCACTCCAGAGCTTTATAGTTATGTAAGAGGTGTTTCCAGACGTGTGGACAACGTGTGGAGAATTCATTTCTTGCGTTTAGGCAATGGCTTTTGTTTTATTTGTTCGTTCATCAATACATAGTCCACACGACGGATTGCCCCTTGCATATGGCTTGGACTTAGTGATGGCTTTCCATCGAATGGAATCGTCTATACTTGAGTCCTTGAGAGACCATAAGTGGTTCGCGAGTTTCGTGGTCGACTGGTGAATAAGGAAGCGTTCTTTAAATCGGCCCTCCGCTGTACCCACATAGGATTTGACCTACTGTGGTTGATTTGGTCGGTTGGAAGTGACCACAGCTTCATAAACTACAGCGGGTGTGTTGCATTGCTGTTGAAGGTGACAAACTTCGGGCTGACGGCAAGAGCACCCTGGTGGGGTGTTGCTCTTAGGGCTGTTGGTGATGTGCACCTTCATGTTCTTAGCGCAGGAGTATCCTAGTTTTACTTGGTGCCGGTAAAGATGGAGTGGTATTTATGACCTATGGGAAAGGGTCTATCTAAGAGGGCTAGAAATGTTTTGCCTACATTGGTTTTAACGTTGAATGAGAATGAAGGAGAGAACCAGATAGTTTGTCTATTGTTACGCTTTGTTTTCTTATTACTGTTGTTGTTAGTGGGAGAGTAAATGATAGGTTTCGAGAAGCCGCTGTTAGCTAACGCCGTGTTACAGTAGGGTGACGCTCTGTCAAAGATAGCCTTATTAGAAGGGACGTTTGAGATTCTAGTACTGATATTATTTACGAAGTTTCTAAAAACAGTGGGAGCGTGGTATGAGTCCTTGTGAATGTAATTGAGTTTTTCGTTAAGCTTATGGAAGTGTCTGCAGGTGTGTTGCGAAGTTCTAAAATAATGTCTAAGAAATCTACGCTAGCGAGGTTGGTAGCTACTATTATCCCAAGTCCTAACTCATTGAAGGTAGAAGCTAAGTCTTTTTTAAACCGATCGAGGTCGTGACCACTTTTATGGCTCGATAAGATCAGACCATCGTAGCGAAGTGGAAGTCCGGGAATCTAACACGTAATATGTTTGAAATAAATAGGCCAACCAAGTCGCATACGTCAGCACTGTCAGACGATCCCATGGAGACGTCGAACAGGTCTGAAGTTGTTGACTTATTTGCCCGGGCTACTCCGTTGTTGAAGGGGAGAGTTTTCGGCGGTTAGCGATGATTTCCCTTTCTAAACCATGGACGATAGTGTAAGTGGTAGCAAAGTCCAACGTTTTGTTTAACAGCGTCTCTGAAATCGATGGGTAACAATCAACAATGTCAAACTGTGTGAACTTCGCCTTTTTGGATTTGAAGGAGTTGAAGCAGTTAATTACGAAGACGGTGTTCTCCCACTGGGGCAGGTTGGACTTGGTCCGAATGGTCTTAACTATGTTTCTAAGTATGGCCTTACTGACTAGTCCCATATCTGTGCGTGCCGAGTTTAATATTCCACATGTGGGGTTAGAAGTAAAGTCTCTCTTTCTCTCTCTCTCTCTCTCTCTCTCTCTCTCTCTCTCTCTCTCTCTCTATATATATATATATATATATATATATATATATATATATATATATATATATATATATATATATATATATATATATACATAAATATTTATACATATATACATATATATATATATATATATATATATATATATATATATATATATATATATATATATATATATATATATATATATATATATACATATATATATCCAGGGTGTGTAACTTGGAGATACTGAGATGGGCAATTGCAGACACCCCAGGCTGAACAGATTTTCCGCACAAAAATTCGGGGGAAGTCCGCGCACTAACCATGCCCCACCATAATAATAACCATCTCTTCCCCGTCTCACCATCGCCCATCTCAGCGAATTTATTTATTGAATTTATTTTATTGCATTGCATGTAATCATTTGTAAGCCCATATTTTGTATATCATGCCGAATACATCACCCCCACCAAAAAATCACATCGCCATACACCCCTCATCCTTGCAGCATTGTGCTCTATCTGCCCTCTCTGTCAGGTTTTTACCTTGCAAACCATAGTGACATCTGATCCTGTAAATACAATGTCGATCATATCACCCCATCGCCACCACGACAACAACACACATCGTCATATGTCTACCATCCATACCCGCAATCTTATCCGCCCATGCTCCCTCTGTCTACCCTAACCTACAACTCCACGCTAAATTCGAACCTGTAAATGTATTGTCGCACACACCACCGCCGCCACCACTAGATACATCCACATACTTCAACAATCATTAACAAAATTAACATAATTAACATCATCAACACATATCCTCCCTCACTCCCAGATCGACTGTGTTATATCCGCCCCCCGTCTGCCTTACCCTGTAAGCCACCGTAACTTCTGATCATATAATCATTTTGTCGAACATATCACCCCAGCACCATCACCACCACCATGACCACATCACACATCGCTATACGTCCATAAACTCTTTTCCTCCGCGTTCCCTATGTCACCTTTTAACCTGTAACCCACCATACTATTCGATCCTGTATATTTTTGTCGCTCACAACTCCACCACCACCACCACCACAAGTCACAACTCCATACTTCATCAACACCGCCAACACATACATCCCCTCTCGAACCAACGCAAGTGTGTGTGTCTGTGTGTAAGTAGTTTTTACATATACGTGCGTATACATATGCGTGCGTGTATGCACATGTATATGTGTATATATATATGTATGTATGTGTATATATGCATGCATGTGTATGTGTGTGTGAGTGTATGTGTATGTGTATGTTTATGTATACATGTGTGTACGTGTAAGTGCGCATATCCGTATGTGTGTATGTGTGTAGGTATGTGTATGTCTATATGTATAACACCATCTCCATTGGCTCTCACCTTCCATCCATCTTTGTCCTACGCCACCCCCACCGATACTCCCCCACTCTCCCTATATATATCCAGACCTGCGCATGCACATACATGTGTGTATATATGCATATGGATATATTTGTGTATGTGGATATGTGTGGGCGCGGGCGTGTGTGTAGGTGTGTTCGTGTGTGTATATCTATCAATGTATATGCGCATGTATACATATATGTATATGTATACAACGTATTTGTCAGACTAAGAGTGTCTCGGTATGTATCTCCCCAAGGACTCGACACCACCAACACATCCACCACAAACGCCACTACCATAAACAACAACACCACAACCACACCCCACACACTCAACCCGTCTTACGATAACCCACTAACCTCATACCACAGCCCATCCCAGCCAGCGACCGTCACCAACATCTCATCATCACCTCCATCTCCATATACACTACAGGCAAAAACCTTCCCGCCACCACCACCCCACAGCCCATCACAGCCAGCAACGTCACCAACATCTCATCATCACATCCATCCCCATATACACTACAGGCAAAAGCCATCCCGCCACCACCACCCCACAGCCCTTCACAGCCAGCAACGTCACCAACATCTCATCATCACATCCACCCAACATACACTACAGGCCAGTACATCCCTTTGATCCTTCCCACCAATCAAAACAACTCATATTGTCAAAATCTTGTAATACTGGCTTTACCACATAGCATGTATTTCATTTTCTTATAGTATTTTAAAGGGTCGCCCGCCGATTATTGAGTCGGGTAGGATCGATACAGATCGAACCTTGAGGTGATCAGTGGCGAAACGCGCGTCACCTACCAATAAATGCAATGAAGGAGTAATTCAATCGTCCTTGTTATCTAGGAGATTCCAACCAGAATGGTTGCATTTTTTAAGGGTATATCAATATTTATTTATAAAACTAACCTATATTATATTTTATCTGATGAAAGCGCACCATAGTTTGGTCTGGTGGCCCTTGAAATATGTATAATGAAATAAATATGGTTTTATAAATATAGTTTCCATTTGTTAATATATTGTATATTTACTCCAATAATTTGTTGTGTGCTTTATATCAGTTATAAAAATATGTTGCTTGTTGTATCCCAACAAATTAAATATATCCTCTACATATATATATATATATATATATATATAGTGTGTGTGTGTGTGTGTGTGTGTGTGTGTGTGTGTGTGTGTGTGTGTGTGTGTGTGTGTGTGTGTGTGTGTGTGTGCGTGTGCGTGCGGTGTGTGTGTATAAAATCTCCGAAGGTGTAAAACAGTAAAAAGTAAAACACTGCTCAAACAGTCATGTTATATTTTTTATATTATGTTATATTTTTATATTCGTACACGGAACAAATGTGTTCCCTAAGATTTCAAGATTGTAAGGTAATCAAAAGTGCGACATAATTTGTAGGCGCTAGGACAAAATAATACATATATTAGTAAAACTAGAGGAAGTACCGAAATCGCGGTGGTTTCTGGTATTTCACTCATCACACTATTTGAAGTGATGAATCTATTCCTACTGTGGTTAACTTGTTTTTTACACTTTATATAGATTTCATGATCACATACTTTAGGTGAAGGGGTAATTAATGGAATTACTTACCGTGGTGTGTTATATAGTTGAAAAGGATTTATTAGTAATGTCTTATATCAAACATAAACTGTTAAATATAATACGTCCTTACTTTCAACGAACTTTGTATTCGTCTCTGTGTTAATGCGAATTATCAAACACTCTCCCAGACACGTACACAAGAGGAAACCATATCTACTTGAAGTAGTAATATATTTCATTAAAATCTAAGGCATTTATATATTAACGAGTTAAGTCAAATTATATAAGTGCATTCAAAATAAAAGAAATTGTATTTATTTATGTATACATGTGACATATATATGCGCATATGAAACAAAGAAAAACAAAGAAATATATACGAACCATTAGAAGTGAATAATCATACGTACATACATAAAGCATACATATATACATACTTACGTATAGCACAGAGCATATGTGAATAAACACACATGCACTGTGTTGTATTCTGACAGTATTGTGTTAGCTCAATGTACAAGAACAGAGCTGTTATATGTAAAAGAAACCAAAGAACGCTTACATACCCAAACAGTTTTTATTTGCTTACAATGTTTCATCCATACCGTTTGGTAAGAATACTCAGAGCTCAATAAACACAGTGCTGAGTATAAGCTCCACCAAGCTTATTCACACGAAGAATCGGAATACAATAGAGGGCAAAGATAGGGAGATAGGAGATGGCGAACAAGGAGGGGGTACATGTTGAGGTTGTTAAGCACCACAGCTAAATGCTAGGGCACAAGCAGATTTTACAAGAGGCAGATACAATTGATGGCACACAAAAGCAAAACATACGGGCAATTGTTAAAACATGATAAAAAAAAAATAATAATAACATAAAAGGAAGATAATATAAAGAGATAAAAAGTAAATAGAGGGTAAACAATTTTTTTTTTAAATGTTTAAAAGGAAAGAAATTAAAAAAAATGTTTTATGCACATAAAAAAACCAGAGGAATGTAAGCGCTGGTCCCTAATATAAACGAGTGAATAGGAACTCCGTAACCTATAGTTATATATTATTTTTTTTTATTATGTTTTAACCATTGCTTGTATTTTTTGTTTTGTGTGCATCTTGTAAAATCTGCTTGTGCCCTAGCATTTAGCTGTGGTGCTTAACAACCCCAACATGTACCCCCTCCTTGTTCGCCATCTACTATCTCCCTATCTTTGCCCTATACTGTATTCCGATTGTTCGTGTGACTAAGCTTGGTGGAGCTTATACTCAGCACTGTGTTTATTAATCTCTGAGGAAACCTACCAAACGGTATGGATGAAACATTGTAAGCAAATAAAAACTGTTTGAGTATGTAAGCGTTCTTTGGTTTCTTTTACATATCGTATACATATATACATACATACACACACACACACACATATATATATATATTTATATTTATATATATATATATATAGGAACGAGTAGGAACCGACGGCTGAGCTCAAGCCGTTTCGACAGCTAATTCTGGACTATTCATTTAGTCCAGAATAAGCCGTCGAAACGGCTTGAGCTCAGCCGTCGGGGTCCTACTCGTTCCTACTACCCACTCTACTACCCTAAGTATTGAGTACTTTGGTGCGTTATGGTCCACCTGGTTCCTTACCACATTTCCTTCGTTATATATATATATATATATATATATAGTTTTGCGAGGTTTTTTATATGAAATCGTGTGTCGAAACAGATATTGTTATATTTGGGGAGGGTCATATTTGCGTAATATTGCCAGAATTAATAACAGAACACACTCACTGTTTGGTTGGTTTTCGCTTCTCGCTGTCTTTTATATGTATATATCTGCGATCTAACTTATTCGGTCCTCAATGTTGCCATTGACTGACCGGCGGTCAAAAATAATACAGATACAATATAGACAAACACATATATATATAGTTTACATAAATCTTTCGTTGCACATCTGCAACATCGTCAGTGGTGTTATATTCATTGTTCCTCCTGTTGTGTTGTATGTCTACGCCATTTTTTTGTTCAGTCTGTCTATATATTTATTTATTTATTTGTTTGTTTATCTTATTTTATTTTGTCTTCTTTGCGCATGCGTTTGCGTGTGTGTATAGTGTTATGTGTGATGTGTGACTAGTGTGTATAGTGTTGTGTCTGCTGGGTGACTAGTGTGTGTTTATGTGCTTGTGTATGTATTTATTTATCTTATTTTATTTAATTTAATTTACTTATTTATTTATACTTCTCTTAGGTCAGTGTTGTTTGTTTGGGTGTTGTTGTTGTTCCACTCATTCTTTCTGTTTAGCTTTGGTCTTCTAATTTCTATTTCACTGGCCTCTCTGATTTGCCTATCTGCTGGGTCATTCCTATGTTTAGATATTATTCTAATTTCTATGTTGTCTATGTTACCGTCATGATGTTGTCTAGCATGTTCGTATAGTACTGACCCGTTTTTTCGTCCTTTTAGTTCCCCCCAGTGTTGGTCTATCCTTTCACCTATGCTACGAGCTGTCTCACCTATGTATGTTGTTGTCGTGTTTCTGCAAGTACCCTCTGTACATCTTATGCTATAGACTACGTTTCTAGTTTTACAGTTTATCCGGGGGTTCACCTTACATATGATACATTTCCTATTGGTACAGTGGGTTTTCTTAAAAGGGTAGGTTTTGCTGATCAGGGATTTTATGGTGGTTCCTGGCTTTTCTACCACCTTTATTTTTAAGTGGGTCTTTCTCAGGGCCTTTCTACACTGGTTAGCTAATTTCCCTCCAGGGGTGGCGTCCACAAACATGACACTCTGATATCTCTGGTTGTCGTACCATGATGTGGCCTTCCCTATCTTATGTCTAGCCCTATCTAAGCTATTCCATGATTTGCTCCTGTATAGTGGGCAAATTCCTTTCATGTCCAGTTCTATGAGGGTCTTATACTTTTCCATGGCTCCTTCGTATACTCTGACTCTGTCTCTTTGGTTGTAGCCAGAGAACTGCATGCGGTTGATGAAGTGTTGGATGTGTCCTTCCATTTCTGTTGGGTCGCACATGCTGGACACATTCTTCATCACTCGTACCAAATCTGCGATCAGAATGTTAAACTTAGCACTACTGGACATTGCTGAGTTTTTGAGTATCAGGTATTTGGAGGCCATGGGTTTAGCATAGTGTGAGTGGAGAATTTGGGCTCTCTCGTCTATAGTGTTAATCCAGAGTTCTGTGTCTAATACAGGTAGTCTATTGTTAGGGTGTTTGGAAGGGAAGTCTATAGTTACAGTTATACTCTGGTGTATGGAATTAGCTATCTGCTGGATGCTTTCCATCGTGCTACGTTCTAAATCAAACTTGTTAGTGCTCTCTAGTGGGGGTGTTCTTATAACTATATTGATATCGTCTACATAACGAGAGTACATGATGAGGTCTATGGAGCTTTCATTAAGGAGATCTTTAAGTCTCCTTTCCCACCATACCATGAAAAGGTTGGCAACATCGCCAGCTATGCTGACGCCGATGGCTGCTCCCTCATTTTGGGTGTAGATTTTCTCATTGAACTTAAATATGTGGCCCTTTAGGGTAGTTTTGATACTAGCCCCTATTGCATGTGCGACCATTTTTCTTACCTGATCAGTGTTTTGGGGGGTCCGTATAGCTTTGGTCCACCCAATCCACCTTCCTATGGGAGTCTTTTTAGCCATTGAGGTTATGGTGGGGGGTCTACCTCTTATAGGTCTACTAGGGCAGAAACATCTAAGGTCATGGCTGTCTAGGTAGTCAGTGTCGTAGGTAAGTCTAAGTAGGAGGCCCAGTTCGTCTGTGTCGACGTCGCAGAACTCCACCTCACTCTCAATGATCATCTCCACACATCTTTTCACAGCAAAATCAATGTTAATGGATGGGTACAGTGACACCACATCCATGCTGCCTATTATGCAGTTGGATAGGCTCCTGTTTTTGTTGCACTCACTGATTCCGCTGAGGAGGTCCTCTGTACTTTCACATACATCTGGGGACATCTTGATTATGGGGCGTATAACCATTGAGAGGAAGTAGGAGATCCTGTAGTTGCTAGCTATATTAGCTCCGCATACAGGTCTTGTTGGTGGTCCTATTGTCGGGTCGTCGACTGTCTTGTGGTCTTTGCGGAGCCCATACAAGGGTGGTATGCCATTGTTAGACGCCTGGAAGTTGTTGGCAGTGCGTCTGCTTGGCTTTAGGATGTCAGTCCACATCATCATGTGAGCGTTGAGGATTTTTTCTCTCCCATCGTGTGTTAGTTGTGCAACTTCGCTCGTGTTCGTGATGTGGGGTTGCATTGCCTCGATGTAGTTCGGCATGCTATCTATTGACATCCTACCAGACTTATCTGTGGGTAGACACACTACCTCACCATCCCTTGTGCGCTGCTTGAGGCTAACCAAGCCTTCTACAGGTTTTATCCCAAGTTGTTGGGCCTCTGGTCTGCTCTGTCTCATAGTGTACCTGTCTACTACTTGTCTAATCTAAATTGTTTTGACCACAAGAATTTTTGCAAATTGGAGCCACTTTTTTAACATAAAAAGAGGTAGAATTCCCAAAACTAATCAGATCAGAGCAAACAGCACGGACACTCTATCTCAAAATTATTTTTGAAAAGCATTTAGAAATGCGCAACCGGTAGAAACTTAAAAACTTAAAACCACAACTGAATACTAACCCATACAATCACTAATACTCTTTTATTCCTAATTAAACCATTTTTCAACTGTGAACAATGTCAGCATTTTCTATTCCGTTTACCAATATATAATAACTTGTGTGTTACACATCTATTCTTTTAACAATATATATATATATATATATATATATATATATATATATATATATATATATATATATATATATACATATATATATATATATATATATATATATATATATATATATATATATATATATATATATATATATATATATATATATATACATGTGTACGTAAATTGCAGGATATATGCCGGGATTTGCAAGCAATAATCATATAATACCCTCAATGTTTCACTTTTAAATAAATCGATAAACGGAGAAATGCTAGATAATATAAACGGAATGGCATACATCAGAAACTCTCTGATTTGTACCTAGGGGTAAACAGCAGAGGGATATATAGATGTGTTCCCGTAGATGCATGTATTGCACAAAATAATAGCATTAGATAATTACACACCAACTAGTTTGACTTTAAGGTGCCTTCATATGAATATGAATACTTTATCTTAGATTAAATTGATATAATTATGTGAGGCAACATAGACAAAGGAATTCATGAATAGATTGTAAAGCCCCATGGCAACACACGTATAGTAAACCAGCTGACGTTTAAATGGTCATCATAATTATATCCGTGCGTGCTTGTGGTGTGCGTTTGTGTGTGTGTGTGTTTGGGTGCGTCTCTCCCTCTCTCTCTCCATATATATATATAAAACGTGTTCCCTCAACTGCTGCTACCAGTCTTTGGGGTGCCATTATAGATGCTCTCGTAGTCAGCAGTCACCATGGGTCACTATTCTCCGTCATTCGTAGAATAGTGTCGGTGTTGCGACCAGGCTAGTCTTTGATATTGTAAGATCAGGATTTACTTTATCTCATCTTTTTCTCACGCCGACTGTACACTGATAGATGGTTTTAGATGAGCTGTTGTTGCGGGATACATGGACATACCAGGAGGCGTCCGTCTTTCCACCATCTGAAGAAGTGGTACCTGTTTGCCAGCATAATTGGTAACTTGCTGTCTGACGAAGCTGTTTTTTTTTGCGGGGGTGCCCAGATTAAGGGACATGTAGAAACATTGTAGAAGCACTGGTGGTTAAATAACTGGATTCTTCATTCATGTCAGATGTAAGTGTCCATCTTTCACACCCCCAAAAATGGTTACATTGGAACACAGCTGGAGTTAGTTTAGCATATGACATCCAAAGGTTGGATCGGCGTGTTTGTCAATATTTCAGTTTGATATATATATATATATATTGGATTACAAGTATATATACTTGTAATCCAATTTAATAAGCCATTGAATAACTTCATTGGCGTTTCCTCATACGTTTTGTGTGGTTGTCTGCTTGGTAGTAGGAATTACTCCATCAAGGATATTGTTACTAATACTTCCTATATCTGCGGTTAAAAAGCATATTAACCTAAGATATGGTTTTTAAGATATGGTTTTTAAGGTGAATCCTAGGGAGGTTAGGTATATAAGGTTCAGTGTATTTTTCCAACTTCAATTGTTTTACAAAATAAATATACGCACGCACACACACACACACACACACACACACACACACACACACACACACACACACACACACACACACACACACACACACACACACACACACATATATATATATATATATATAAACGTCAGATAACTTTTTAAAAGCATTAAAGTGTTGATAAATATCTTGTGATTTACTTATTATTGATGAATACCAGGAGATCTTCGAATGGAAACTGTATTTTGATTGCATTAGTATTTGAAAAAAACGCAGTTCTTTTATCTTAGAGCCATTAGCATTGTTGATCCAATGTTTCTACCATGTGTGAAAACAATTTTTAAGAGAGTATTTATATTTTAATGTTTTGAAATATACAATTCAAAATATTGCTATGGATCTAAATATCGCTCTGGTAGCTAGCTGTATCTTCACTAAGATAACATAAGGTGTAAATCAAGTTAAACATATTTAAAAGCAATTTGGACTTTTGCACTTTAAAGAGGGAAACTGAACTAAGAATCGGTGAGACATACCATAATATAGTGTATACAAGTGAATATTAGATTTTATGTATCTTAAAATATAACGAGTGCAATTTAATCAGAAAATAACAAAACATACCATATGTCATGAGAAACTGAAAGAATGTAAAAAACAAAGAGCAAAGTATGAATTAGGTGGTAATTATATATGCTACAATATGCATACATGCATGTGTGTGTGTGTCGAATACGCACGTGTACCTGTGTGATTGAATGAAGATAAGTATAGAAATTCGCCCAACAAACTATTATATATATATATATATATATATATATATATATATATATATATATATATATATATATATATATATATATATATATATATATATATATATATATATATATATATATATATATATATATATGTATATATATATATATATACGAAATATATGAAATATTAGAATCAAAGAACTGTTCAAAACATTTTTATGCTTACAACTGTTTCCTCCAAACCGAGGTTTGGATTATTCGGAGCAATTTATTAATGAATGAACACTTATATGACCTCCTTTTCACCCAAGAGACATACAGATACATATGCAAATGTTGTGGGTCAACATTCATTACAGCATTTAGAGTGGCAGTACACACTTAGAGATTACATTCATATTAAAGGATACAATCAACAATACAGGTTAAAATACAACATGAAATTAAGCGGTTATATAGTGGAAAGGTTATATGTGTGGCAAGCACGTGCGTCTTGTTTATATAGTGTGGCAGAGAGTTACGTGTAGTAGAAGCACTTAAGTAGGTAAACAAGAGTGTTAGGTTGGTTGATCTGGTGACAAATTCTTTATATGATTGTTATAGTCTGTGTGTGGAGAAATAATATAAGCATTAAAAATAGTGCAAGCACTAAAAATATTCGAAATGCGCAGCGAAGGGATGATATGGACTTCATGTACTTCGACATTTTCATAGTCTGGGGAGTGTATTTTTCACATTATATGCCCCTCACATAACCCACGACGATTCAATATCGAATCGTCGTGGGTTATGTGAGGGGCATATAATGTGAAAAATACACTCCCCAGACTATGAAAATGTCGAAGCACATGAAGTCCATATCATCCCTTCGCTGCGCATTTCGAATATTTTTAGTGCTTGCACTATTTTTAATGCTTATATTATTCCTCCACACACAGACTATAACAATCATATAAAGAATTTGTCACCAGATCAACCAACCTAACACTCTTGTTTACCTACTTAAGTGCTTCTACTACACGTAACTCTCTGCCACACTATATAAACAAGACGCACGTGCTTGCCACACATATAACCTTTCCACTATATAACCGCTTAATTTCATGTTGTATTTTAACCTGTATTTTTGATTGTATCCTTTAATATGAATGTAATCTCTAAATGCTGTAATGAATGTTGACCCACAATATTTGCATATGTATCTGTATGTCTCTTGGGTGAAAAGGAGGTCATATAAGTGTTCATTCATTAATAAATTGCTCCGAAGAATCCAAACCTCGGTTTGGAGGAAACAGTTGTAAGCATAAAAATGTTTTGAACAGTTCTTTGATTCTTATATTTCATATAACTGCTCTGTAAATCATCTGATGTTTTTACATTGAGCTACTTAACTTACTGGTAATAAGGTAGTAATATATTACTGCCTACCACTATTTAGGGGATGTATAAAAATACATATAACTGCAAAAGGTTTTTGTATTTACATAACCATAAATAGTATAATTAATTAATACTATATATATATATATATATATATATATATATATATATATATATATATATATATATATATATATATTTAGTTAAAACTGGGACGGGAACAAAAACAGAGAGGCAGTACAAACAAAAGTTTATTAGGTTCACGCTCTTAAGAGCGGGGGGGGGGGCGTTTCGGGCATAAGCCCTTCTTCAGGAGAAAAATGGGTGGAAAGAGAGTTCCGAGGGTGTATGGAGGAGTGGTGGAGAGACATTTAGAAAAAAGGGGGAGAGAGGAAAAGGGGGGGGGAAACGGTGGAAGGGGTACAAATAAAAATTAAAATAAACATAAAGATAAACAAGTGGTGGAAGGGTGTGGGGCGTGTATGGGTGGTGGTGGGTGGAGGAGGGAGAGGTAGGCTGTGGTCCGAGCGGGGAGGGGTGAAGGTGGTGTTTGTGTATGTGTGTAGGTGTACGTGTGTGTGTGTGTGTGTGTGAAAGTGAGAGTTGGGGGAAGAACGAGGTTCCATATTCAGGAAAAGGTGTGTGTGGAGTGGGGTGTAGGTGGGTGTGTGCGTGCGTGTGGATGGGGAGGGGTAAGAGTGGTGGGGGAGGGAATGGGGGTTGATTCCGGAGGCTGAGTGTGTATAGTGAGGGTACGCACGTGTGTGTTGGTGTTTATACGTGATGTGGATGTAGATGGCGTGGTTCGAAAAAAAAATTGTTGTGAGTATATGTCCGTGGGTAAGTTCCTAAGGTAGTCCATGGAGTGTGCGATGAGAGGCCGGATATGTTTCATGTTATGGAGTCGATAGCTGGAACGATGACCGGTAGTGCGGAATCCGTTGGTTGTGGTGGTCGGAAGTGGGGAGATGTGGG
This sequence comes from Eledone cirrhosa, assembly GCA_964016885.1. Taxonomy (NCBI): domain Eukaryota; kingdom Metazoa; phylum Mollusca; class Cephalopoda; order Octopoda; family Eledonidae; genus Eledone; species Eledone cirrhosa. The sequence continues at coordinate 55,257,094 of OZ024745.1, forward strand.
GTGCGCGCGCAACATGAAATGGTCAGAGGGTCAAGGCAGGATGAAGTGATAGCAGTAGGGGAGAATGACAGGTGGAGAAATAGTCTGTGTGTGGTGAGGACTGTGTGTCTGTGTGTGCGGAGGTGCGGTGGACAGGAGAGAGGATGGGTAGGTGTGAAAGGTGGAGTGGGGAGGGGGTCATGTGAGGGGATGAGGTGTGTATTAGTAGAGGTGTTAGTGAGATGTGTGTGTGAAGGGTTGTGGGTGGAGCGGGTAGAGGGAGATGGAGAGAAAAGGTGTTGGGAACGATGGAGGGAGTGTAGTGTACTGGTGTGTGTGTGCGTGTTTATATATTATATATATAATATTGATGAGAAGAGGGCTGCGTGGTTACTGATAACGAGTGTTAGAAGGTAATTAATCTTTCACTTTTTACGACTACATATTAAGGTAAATAAACCATGTTTCTTAAGAGATGGCAAGTTGCTTAATATATTAAAATGCATAATGAAATGATCCACGAAATTAGCGATATTGGATATTCATTGAATACAATAAACTACATTTCTATACATGCATTTCATTGTAATGGACAATTCTCCAATAATAAATATATTGTTCATGTTATCTCCTGTGAACAATTACTTGTTGTCAACCAAATTCCCTAACGTTTAATTTATAGTGGTTAATGAATATGAAAATAGGACCACAATATGGATTATTTCTCTTAAAATGTATAATCTTTATATTACACTTTATACACAATAATGTTTGTTCGCGTTTGCTCTCAGGTGAACCAAGTTCTGAAGATTATAAATATTTAATTACTCTAAGTGGGTTTACGACCAGAATTGCATCTGGGATCATGTTGTTTTTTTTTCCCGATTGTAAGTACCATATCAATTTCCAAAATTGGCATCAGTTTTTCGCTCTCACATACATAAGTGCAAAAAAAGACGCAATTAGTTTATTCCCCCATTTGTCTCCCTCCATTTTTTTCTATGTTAATATATATGTCTACTAGAGAATATATACATTTTAACTGCATCCATTTTAAAACGAACTGTAGCTAAATCTACTGAATTTAACCACAAAAATTCATTTTGAAAATCCTCACCTTGTTGATAATGTACATTTGTGGTAATGCAGTCCATTATATATAGCATAAAAGAACAAATGATTCTTTGATTGTGGAACACTCTTCTTCCTATATGTACTTGAAAAAGTTAGACAACGTACTGCATACCGTATATTTCAGGCAGCTCTATAAGTTTAAGATGACACTAATTTCAAATATTGCCAAAGAAGGAAATACACTCTCTGCAGCTTAACTGAAACTACTTTTCAAAAGGATATCTTTGCTAATTATTACATAGCACCATGCATATTCCTATTCAAGTTGGTAAGATATTTTATACGACTATAAATAGATGTGATCTATTTTCATTATCATTAACCAATTACCTTTCTCAATATGAACCCGGGAGTCCAATATATATATATATACTCTATACTAGCCGAATTACTCGCGCCTTGCTGCGTTTCACACATTTTTTATGTAAGAAAATGATTGATTTGAAATCAGTGATATCATTTATGGAGAAAAACTCTGCATTTCAATATTACTCAATGTAAAATGCAATGCACGAAAAATTCGAAAACATTATTTTTTGTAATATATCGGTAGAGGGTTGGACGCCATGCTTTCTATCATAGTTACGTCCCTTTACAGTCTGAGTTCAAATGCCGCCGAGGTTAACTTTGCCTTTCATCCTTACGGGGTCGATCAAATAAGGTACCCGTAATGTACTGGGTAATTGCTGGCCTTGTGCCTAAAGTAGAAACAATTATTTTTTGTAATATATCAAATCAAAATTACATTATTAAATCTTTATTCTTATTTTGTTTCTTGTAAATATTATTTTTCAAAATATCAATTCAAAACTTTTGTGAATGGGCATCATATCTTGTCATTTACCTATGGTTTAAATTTCATATAGATCGAAGGGAAAATATTTTCAGCAGAGATTTGTGCCCCCAGGAAGCCTACTGGGGGTTGGGGGGGGGGGGGGGGGGGGGTTAACCCCCATTAGATTGTCTTAGATATTATGTGACGGTATTTTAACGATAGTTATAGCTCTGATTCATCTGAATTATTGAGCCCTCTGCCGCTCATTTCGAATATTGTTTATCGTGAACTCGTGCGCCGATTTTTCGATACTCGATCTTTCTAATATTTTTAGCTCTGGACATAGCTATCCACCAGTTAATTTTATTGCTCATTTTTTGTCGATTCTATTGAGTGATGAATAGCTCTTGTTTTATTTTAACATGTCTATTGAGCACTCTTATTCGATATGTGTATTTCCACATTTCCTCGAATAGTTTTCGCGGATGTAGAGGTTATCTCCCTTGTCGAATTCCATGTGCGTATTTCGCTTGTGGTTAGCCCCTTATCCGCTAGGAAAAAGCTCGTTGATGAAGTAAACTCCATTCCTCTTGCTCTAGTAGTCTTATATATTTATATGTGAGCTGATAGAGTACAGTCTAAGGATTTACAGAAACCCAAGAAGCTAGATTTAACACCTTTCTAGTGGGTCCGGGTATGATTTTACATTCATTTAAATTATTGATGTATTGTTTTATTGATATTTTTTATCTGTTTGTCCCGAATCTTCTATTATCGATTTTTTATCGTATGGTTGATTGTAGACTTGTTCTATGTGTGACGGTATTTTAACGATAGTTATAGCTCTGATTCATCTGAATTATTGAGCCCTCTGCCGCTCATTTCGAATATTGTTTATCGTGAACTCGTGCGCCGATTTTTCGATACTCGATCTTTCTAATATTTTTAGCTCTGGACATAGCTATCCACCAGTTAATTTTATTGCTCATTTTTTGTCGATTCTATTGAGTGATGAATAGCTCTTGTTTTATTTTAACATGTCTATTGAGCACTCTTATTCGATATGTGTATTTCCACATTTCCTCGAATAGTTTTCGCGGATGTAGAGGTTATCTCCCTTGTCGAATTCCATGTGCGTATTTCGCTTGTGGTTAGCCCCTTATCCGCTAGGAAAAAGCTCGTTGATGAAGTAAACTCCATTCCTCTTGCTCTAGTAGTCTTATATATTTATATGTGAGCTGATAGAGTACAGTCTAAGGATTTACAGAAACCCAAGAAGCTAGATTTAACACCTTTCTAGTGGGTCCGGGTATGATTTTACATTCATTTAAATTATTGATGTATTGTTTTATTGATATTTTTTATCTGTTTGTCCCGAATCTTCTATTATCGATTTTTTATCGTATGGTTGATTGTAGACTTGTTCTATGTGTGACGGTATTTTAACGATAGTTATAGCTCTGATTCATCTGAATTATTGAGCCCTCTGCCGCTCATTTCGAATATTGTTTATCGTGAACTCGTGCGCCGATTTTTCGATACTCGATCTTTCTAATATTTTTAGCTCTGGACATAGCTATCCACCAGTTAATTTTATTGCTCATTTTTTGTCGATTCTATTGAGTGATGAATAGCTCTTGTTTTATTTTAACATGTCTATTGAGCACTCTTATTCGATATGTGTATTTCCACATTTCCTCGAATAGTTTTCGCGGATGTAGAGGTTATCTCCCTTGTCGAATTCCATGTGCGTATTTCGCTTGTGGTTAGCCCCTTATCCGCTAGGAAAAAGCTCGTTGATGAAGTAAACTCCATTCCTCTTGCTCTAGTAGTCTTATATATTTATATGTGAGCTGATAGAGTACAGTCTAAGGATTTACAGAAACCCAAGAAGCTAGATTTAACACCTTTCTAGTGGGTCCGGGTATGATTTTACATTCATTTAAATTATTGATGTATTGTTTTATTGATATTTTTTATCTGTTTGTCCCGAATCTTCTATTATCGATTTTTTATCGTATGGTTGATTGTAGACTTGTTCTATGTGTGACGGTATTTTAACGATAGTTATAGCTCTGATTCATCTGAATTATTGAGCCCTCTGCCGCTCATTTCGAATATTGTTTATCGTGAACTCGTGCGCCGATTTTTCGATACTCGATCTTTCTAATATTTTTAGCTCTGGACATAGCTATCCACCAGTTAATTTTATTGCTCATTTTTTGTCGATTCTATTGAGTGATGAATAGCTCTTGTTTTATTTTAACATGTCTATTGAGCACTCTTATTCGATATGTGTATTTCCACATTTCCTCGAATAGTTTTCGCGGATGTAGAGGTTATCTCCCTTGTCGAATTCCATGTGCGTATTTCGCTTGTGGTTAGCCCCTTATCCGCTAGGAAAAAGCTCGTTGATGAAGTAAACTCCATTCCTCTTGCTCTAGTAGTCTTATATATTTATATGTGAGCTGATAGAGTACAGTCTAAGGATTTACAGAAACCCAAGAAGCTAGATTTAACACCTTTCTAGTGGGTCCGGGTATGATTTTACATTCATTTAAATTATTGATGTATTGTTTTATTGATATTTTTTATCTGTTTGTCCCGAATCTTCTATTATCGATTTTTTATCGTATGGTTGATTGTAGACTTGTTCTATGTGTGACGGTATTTTAACGATAGTTATAGCTCTGATTCATCTGAATTATTGAGCCCTCTGCCGCTCATTTCGAATATTGTTTATCGTGAACTCGTGCGCCGATTTTTCGATACTCGATCTTTCTAATATTTTTAGCTCTGGACATAGCTATCCACCAGTTAATTTTATTGCTCATTTTTTGTCGATTCTATTGAGTGATGAATAGCTCTTGTTTTATTTTAACATGTCTATTGAGCACTCTTATTCGATATGTGTATTTCCACATTTCCTCGAATAGTTTTCGCGGATGTAGAGGTTATCTCCCTTGTCGAATTCCATGTGCGTATTTCGCTTGTGGTTAGCCCCTTATCCGCTAGGAAAAAGCTCGTTGATGAAGTAAACTCCATTCCTCTTGCTCTAGTAGTCTTATATATTTATATGTGAGCTGATAGAGTACAGTCTAAGGATTTACAGAAACCCAAGAAGCTAGATTTAACACCTTTCTAGTGGGTCCGGGTATGATTTTACATTCATTTAAATTATTGATGTATTGTTTTATTGATATTTTTTATCTGTTTGTCCCGAATCTTCTATTATCGATTTTTTATCGTATGGTTGATTGTAGACTTGTTCTATGTGTGACGGTATTTTAACGATAGTTATAGCTCTGATTCATCTGAATTATTGAGCCCTCTGCCGCTCATTTCGAATATTGTTTATCGTGAACTCGTGCGCCGATTTTTCGATACTCGATCTTTCTAATATATATATATATATATATAGTGGTTATGCAGTCCATTATATATAGCATAAAAGAACAAATGATACTTTGATTATATATATATATATATATATATATATATATATATAACAAGGGGTAGTGGAAAATGATTCTGCATACAATTACAAATTTACGACGTCCATCTGCATGGTTAACTTCAGTATATATCGTATAACATAATTGTTTCTACTTTAGGCACAAGGCCAGCAATTACTCAGTGCATTACTGGTATTTTATTTTATCGACCCCGTAAGGATGAAAGGCAAAGTTAACCTCGGCGGGATTTGAACTCAGATCGTAAAGGGACGTAACTATGCTGGAAAGCATGGCGTCCGACCCTCTAGCGATACTGCCAATCCACAATACTTTGATTTACATTGATCGATAATATAAACAACTGACTGAAATGATTGCTAAAGGCGACGTAATTGAACAACTATTCTAAGGTGTTTACCATTCCCATGACTAAACCTGGTAAACATATATAGAAAATAAAATATAGAAATATTAAAATGTCACTCACATATGATGCATTAATTTAACAGGAAAATTTAAAACAATATACGTCACACCTCTTGTTGTTGTTTTCGTTCTTGTATTTGATGAAATTGGTTCAAGTTGTGATCGCTGAACCTTTTCTTCTGCAAAGTATATATAGTACATTTATATTTCTGTTCGATGTGATAGAATGCAATTTGAAGGAGATTCAGCTGCAACATTTAGCAGTTCAAATACATCTTTCATGGCATTGTAAAAGTCTTCAATCATTGATACTTCGTCAGATATGTCATGGAATATTAGATAGATGGTACCCAATCATCATATGTTTGTTTGGATTAGCAAAGCATTAACCATTGCAAGTTACTTTATGTTAGTGTTACAACTTCCACGTATATATTGTACGTAATATTTATTCAATATCAAATAAACATTCGATAAGCATTCACCACCTTACGGGATGCCGAATTATGGAAATGATCAGGTGTTAACTTTGTTATCAGTTATTTCTAGTTTTATATTCCTCATATTACTTTCATTCACACACGCCAATTGTTCAATCTGATGTCTTATTCGTTCAGTTACCTTTTCATAAATGGCTTGACATTGGGTTAGAAATGTACATTTTGCAATTTAAACCATATGAACAAGATTGTATGCTGCTCGATTTAGTTGCTGTACTCAGTACCGTGCTAGGTTTATCATAATAGTTTCCAATTCATTCCTATTATAATGTCATTTTTTCAGGTGATTCCCACAGAAAACAATTTGCACCCGAGAATGATATTTACGTATATATAACGGAGTATGAGTCATATTATTATTTTACTTTCAAACAAAACAAAGAGCAGCTATCAAATACGTAGACACAGGAATGAATATTCTCTGAAGCATTTTTATTTAATTGATGGGAATAGATTTCCTAACATATTAGGGTAACATTTATACAGTTTAAACGAATATGTTTTTCTGAGTTACAAGGCCACTAGACATTGCAACCACCTCCATTCCCAATAGGACCAGCACTATCATTACCACACACTATATTTTAGCGGTGTTGGTTTTGAAATAATTCCTCTGCTCGTTTCTGATACTGTATTTTATCATATTGATGTATTTTATCACATTCATAAATGGATCGTGGATTCTATGAAAAGCAATTAATTATTCCAGTCGGTTTATTGATCAGAAAATAACAAAAATGAAATTGTAGGAATAATAGAATAAAACGGAAAGAATTTTGAATCACTACGATAAAATGCTGACTTCGCATTCTCAGTTAAAAACGTCAAGGTAATATATAGTTTAAAAAAGAATAATTATATATATTTTCAATGCGTCCATATATACCATGTTTTTCCCAAGCGGAAAGAACGTTAGCTATTCTATTTTAAATCATTCATATTCACAATTCCGCAAAATCATTGATAAATAAACTGACCATTCAGAAAGAGAGGCAAACAGTTTCATTCTATTGCAAGAGAGTTACAGGCAATTTCAGTGATAAAGTTAATTAACCATTAATGATCTTTCAGGGGTAATATCAGAAAAATGAAAGAACAACAAATAAAAAAGTGAAAAATATAAGAATCATATATATATATAAATATAAATATGTATGTATGTATATATATATATATATATATATATATATATATATATATATATATATATATATATATATATATATATATATGTGTGTGTGTGTATTTAATTATATATATATAAATATATATATATGTATATGTATATATATATATAAATATATATATATATATATATATACATATATATATATATATATATATATATATATATATATATATATATATATATATATATATATATATATTAAATACACACACATACGCACACAAACACACATTTTTAGAAAAGTAAAATTAATAATCCCGGAAGCCATTGCAACCTTGTTTGGTTTGAAGTGGAATGTTCGGTATAGTTCGTGGTATAAAGCTTGCTATTTCTTCATTGTTACTATGCAATCCAAATTGCTTGACAGGAATCAGTCAGTATAAAATGTTATGCAACTATTCCAAAATCAAGTGAATTGATGTAAAAAACGAAAAAGAAATGGTATAGTAATATAAAAGCATAATAGAACTGTTGTAGGTAAAGCTATATAGAAACAATGGTGGCTTTATTTTAATCGAGTATCAAGTGGCAGAGGTTTTAGATAAATGATTAAAAGCTCGGATTAATGTGTTGTATAACACCTTTTTCTTACAGTGGAGTTTAACAATACCGATTAATATTTATTCTATTATTTAGTTTGATGATATTTTATGGTATCGATTATTGCTGATGTTCTTATTATTGAGGGGTCAATGAAAAAATAATATTATGAAAAAGAAATAATAATAATAATGATAATATTGTGTCCAATAAAGAAATCATTATTATTATTATATGTTCTTTGAGTCACAGTCATTGATGTTAGTTAACTGGAAAGTTTGTTGAAATGAATATCAAGCCACTACCTGCAGCCTCAGATATTCAGGACGTATCGGAGGGTTCTTGCTTTTCCCAGCAAGCATGTCTTTTGAAGCGTTCCAAAAAGCGGGGCGGGGCCAATTTTCTTTAACCATCCCTGGAAACTTTTTGAGATAGTACCAAGTGCGCATATGAAAATCGGGACCACTTTGATTTCATGGCAGTTCTAAATCCTTTTTACCTCCCACTTTAAGTCCTGGTGTCGGTTAAATTTCTCCGTCTCCTTCTCTTGCACTCTCGTGTCGAATGGGCAGGCCACATGCACAATCCGGCACAATTTTTTTCCTTGTCCAAAACCACCAGGTCAGGTCTATTATGTTCCAGTTTCATGTCCGTCTGTATCCTAAAATCCCACAGCACCTTCACCTGATCGTTTTCTATCACCGACTCTGGCTTATGCTCATACCACTTCTCAGAATGTGGTAAATTGTTTACTTTGTAAAGGTGCCAGTGGATCACCCTGCCCATCACATCATGTCTCCAGCCTTTATAGTGAGTCTGGGCTAGGTGTTTACACTCGGATACAATGTGAGCCACTCTCTCTCCACAGTCTCCCCTCTCTCTCTCCACAGAGCCTCCTCCTTGTAAATATGGTCTTTCAACCACTTCGTTTTGAGGGTCTGCTCTTGCGCAGCCATTAGCATTCCTTCTGTAGCATTTTTAAGGTCTCCTCTTTTCAACCAGTTCCATGTCGTGGATCTCTGAATTCAGTTTTCTCAAAGAAGGTATTATGAAGGGATTTTTCATGAAGGCTGCTCTTTCTCCTTGTTGTTATTTCCTCCTTGGACATCCCCTGGTCTATTGTCATCTCCTTCAGTACAATTCTGAGCGTTGGCTCCTTACTACCAGTCACGTATTTGTGTAGATGTTTTTCTCCATCTGAACACAGTCCTCTATGCTGATAAGACCTCTTCCACCTTCAGATCTCCTTAAGTAGAGTCTATCGACATCACTCCTCTTGTGGAACATGTTGTAGTTAGTCAATAGCTTCCTAGTCTTCCTATCCATTTCTTTTTATTCAGCAACATTCCATCTCAGAATTCCCGCACTGTACCTAATAATAGACACAGCTCGGGAATTTACTGCACTTATGGCATTCCTACTGTTCAGATGTGACTTTAATACGCTCCTTAATCTCCGAATGTATTCAGATCTTATAAATTCCTTCATTTTTTTTGTTCTTGATGTCATCAACCTCCAGAACACCCAAATACTTGTATCCTTCTTCAGTGTCAATTTCCTTTATCATCTCACCTGTTGGTACCTGCATTCCGTTGCTTCTGCTCAATTTACCCCTCTTCATCACAAGGACTCCACACTTACTAATACCAAATTGCATACATATATCATTGCTGAAAATACGGACAGTGTCAACAAGCACATCCAACTCCTTCCCACTCTTCGCGAAGAGCTTAAGATCGTCCATGAAGAGGAGATGATTGATGGTAAGCTCTCCCTTTCCCAACTTGTATCCTGCTCTCACTTTTCGCATTATAATGGTCAGAGGCATCAGGGCAAGGACAAACAACAGAGGGGACAGACTATCTCCCTGGAAGATACCTCTCTTGATCTTCACGCCTCCCAAGGATGTTAACTCCCAGCTGATGTTAACTCTGTTTTCCAGGACTTCATACTTTTGCCCAAAATCTGTCTGATGTTATCTGCCACCTTGAAAATCTCTAGGCTTTTGGTGATCCAAGAATGGGGCACCATGTCAAATGCCTTTTTGTAGTCTATCCATCACATTACGAAACGAACTATAAATAGAATAGAAACGACAACAGCAAACGCTATACTGCTCATACCCAAGGCGCACAGAGTTGTGCTCCGTATAGCAATAATGATGCGTAATAAAAATATTAATGGAAATAATAATTGTTTCTACTTTAGGCACAAGGCCATTATTGTTTCTACTTTAGGCACAAGGCCAGAAATTACCCAGTGCATTACTGGTACTGTATTTTATCGCCCACGTAAGGATGAAAGGCGGGATTTGAACTCAGGCCGTAAATGGACGTAACTATGCTGGAAAGCATGGCGTCCGACTCTCTACCGATACTGCCAATCCACCGCCCTAATAATAATAATAATAATAATAATAATCATAATAATAATAATAATAATAATAATCATAATAATAACAATGATTTCTTTATTGGCCACAAGGGCTGACATCAGGAAAAACATTACAGACGGCACAGGGCGGTACAGGACGCTACGATGTGGGTTTTGTGCGTGTAAAAAATGTTTATTATTTATATAAGAAAGGAAAAGAAAAGAGACAGAAACATATATATATATATATATATATATATATATATATATATATATATAAACAATAAAAATGAAAATTCAAACAATGAATATTTCCCTATAGGGGGGACGTGGCGAAAACCACACAAAAGACCACGGCCACCCTGACCACCAGGGCAACCGCCCTCTCTCAATTTTTCCATTTCTCAAACTACAGACGTTTATTCAGAGCGGTCCCGTTCACTCGGATCATTCTCGCTACATTCACCCACCTTTCAACAAACTTGCTACAAGAGAGCATTTGCTTCTCCACCCTTATTTTCCACTTCAAGTGAAACTTGAAAAACTTAATTAGGGATTCGCCGAAGAGGAAAGTGTCTGTCTTAAACCCTTTCAACCTTGTCCACCACACTATCTCTTTCGCCATGGCCACCAGGCAGATGAAAACCGCCTGCCCTTCCTCCTCGAAGGAAGGCGGCGAGAACATCTGCACCATGGACTCAGTCGATAACCGTATCTGTCCTACACGCGACAGCAACTGTTCGACATAGCTCCACAAGTCAGCAATACACGGGCACTGAACGAGTGCATGCACGACGGTTTCTGCACGCATCTTGGACAGGCTCGGCTGACGGCACTTCCGTGCCTATAGAGTTTATCTTGAACTGGCAGAGCTCTTCGGTAGCACTGCCAGGCCAGGGATTTTTGGAAGTTATCCATAGGCCCTGGAATGAGAGTTCTCCGGAAGAGAGAAAACAGCTGATTTTCTTCGACGCTCAGTATCTCTCCGAGAACGTCGTGGCTCTTCCCATCCACTAGTTCTCTATAGAACGCCGAGGTGGATGTTCCGCCGATACTGGTGCCCAGCTGGCAGAGCGCAGTGAGCGACTGGAGACATTCCAGTTTCCAAGCGCTAACCCCCGGTATTTTCCTGAATCAGGACTACCGATCCGTCAAGAAGGAAAGCTGTGGGAAAACGTGCCTCGCGAACGGCGACCACACCTGTTCACCGTCAAGGAAGCACCAGAGATGTCGCAGCCTCAGCGCATGTTTGCGCATCATCAGCCATGGCATGTCCAGTCCTACACGCAACGGGTGCTGACAGCAGATGGATCGTCTGACCATGGGAGCGCGTCCCTTCCACTGCAAGTGGAAGAGGAGGCGCTACATTTTGGTGAGAGTTTGAGGAGGTAGCTGATGACGGGTGCGATGTCCGCATTCGCCACCTCCACCCGGCCTTTCAGGGACAGCTTTCTCTCGGCCCATTTCTGGGTGAGGAAGGCCACCCTGCCCGTCACCTCGCTCCAGTTTTTCTCCATCTAAAGGTCCGGTCCGAACCAGATACCGAGCAATTTAACCGGTCCGTTCGTCCAACGTCCACGACGCTGTCGGACAGCATGGACTAGCCTCTCCAGGTGCCGAGCTGCAAGCCCACCGACTTTTCCTTGTTTATCTTTGCTCCTATCACCGCTTCGTATTTCTTGAGAGCAGTGCCGAGCATCTGGACGTTTCTGGTGCAATACACCACCACGGTGACGTCGTCGGCGAAAGACGACTCGGATTTTTCGGATGCTAGTTCGCGTGGGACGCCCCTCATAGCCCCCAGTTTGTGCAGTAACGGCTCGAGAGCGAATACGTACAACTGAGACGAGAGAGGTCGTCGAGAGCCGAGACAGTCCGTCCAGGTATGCACAATGTCCATACCCTGATCTGGCCCACCGCTGCCCTGAAAAGTTCAGCAAAGTGCTGCTGAAAAGCCTCACACATCTGCTCGGGTTCGAGCAACATGCGCCCGTTTTGGTCAGACAAAGACCGAATTGTGGCTTTGATGCCACGCGCGCCTCTGCCACCCGGGCCTATTGGAGGGCATTCGTACCCTCGTGATTCAGAGCACACGCTCTAGCTCTGACAACGCAACCTTTGTGTTTTCCGTTGAAGAATTGGTCGAGTGTCAATCTCGCTGCAAGCACGTCGGTTGCGATGCCTGTCCTAAACGCCTCTTCTAGCTTTCTGACTAGCTCTCCCTCTACTCTATTTTCCTCTATCGCTACTCCTTTGCTAAACCTATCGACTCTACTTTAATTGCCTTTTTCAGAGCAAACCGCCACCTGTTGTTGACGCCCGCTTAACTAATACGCTAATCCGGTCTCTGTAGGCTTTGCGCGCCGGGAAAGACGCGTTCAGCTTCCAGTAACCGGGTCCTTGTCTATGAAGTCTCTCTATGTCGATCTCACAGATTACAAATTTGTGGTCCGTGTAGTCGACTATTTTAAATTGTGGACAACTGTACTAGCCTTATCTAGTTCCCTGCAGATTACCCTATCTAGATACGATCTGGATGACCCGATGTGGTTTGTCCATGTACACATTGGCACATTCGGGTGATCCAGTCGATACCTGTCAGACAGTTCAAAACGTCTGAGCAGGTTGGTGAGTCTCTTGCACCCTCCTCCCCTATCCACTAGCCCCACACAATCCCAGCGTGCATCCAACATACCGTTCCAGTCGCCCACTAACACTAAAGAGCGGGATGTTCCCAGAAAGATCCCTAGACGTCTGAAGAAATGTGGCCGTCCTGCCCCTGTCGAGGCATAGACGGCTACTAGCCTGAAAGTGTTGCATTCGGTGCCGTTCACTTCCAGCACCACCGACTTACCTTCTGAGTTCAGGAAGATGGTCCGTATGGCGAGACCCAAGCCTTTCCGAAACAATACAGCCACTACGCCCCCGCTCCCGTACGGCTCGGAGATGCGTACACCTCTAACCGTCGAAGATCGGTGCGAAAGCTTGCGTTTCGGAAATTTTCGTCTCGCTGATGGCCATCACATCTATGTTTAGTGACCTGAGGTCGTTAAGAAAGTGACCCTGCTTCCAAACCGAGCTCAAGCCACGCACGTTTACACTTCCGATCCTGAATACGGTCATGTTGGGTGAGGAACGGGGCAAGTGAGAAAGGATCACGTACCTTGATCGTCTGGAGAAGGGACCGTTGAACCGTCCCTTCGGCTGGTCGTCGGCTCTTCTGTGAGTATATCCGAGTATACTCTCCGGTTGGGTGTCCCTCCTAGATCTCTGAAATCACCAACTACGTTGGTCAATTTCATTCAGATGTTAGTGTATTCTTTCCGTGATATTCTTACCAGTCTTATGTTCGTTGGTGTTTTGATTGGTGCTTGTATTATATAGTCGTGCTGTGAAATGTCTGTGTGTTCAATGTTGTAAGTCATTAGTTTCTTGTGTGTATTTATTGCTGTGCATTTCTTTTTTGGGGAGTGGGGGTGTGGTTTTGATGTTTTCTTGTTGTTGCTGGGTGTGTGTGTTTTGTTGTTGTGTTTACGATGTTGGTGCTTGTGGTGGTCTTGTTGAAGGTGTTGTTGAAGGTGTTGTTGTTGTTGGTGGTGGGGTTGCCGCCGGTGGTGATGGTGGTGCTAGTGTGGGTGGTGATGGTGTTGCTGCTGTAATCTCTTTGCAGTAGCCTTTAACCTTTTTTCATTTCTTCCCTCCCTTTTCGAAGGCGACGATGCGCTGCTTCTGCGCTTGTGCCTTCTTGCGACCTTTTGCCATCCATCTCCCACCTCACACTCCATGTCCGATTCTGTGAGGTCGGGGAGGGTTACCAGCTCCACTCTTTCACTTGTACTTGTTGGTGATGGTTGCAGTGGAGTCTTTGTTGCAGCTGCAGTTGGTATTACTGTTGTTGTTGTTGATACTTCCACTGATGCTGCTGTTCTTGATTTCCGTGGCATGGGTATGGGTGCCACGGATCTATCCTTCCTGCTTGCCGCCTGTCCTGTTGCTGGTAGCAGTGGAACCGGTTTCGGAAGGAGGGGGGTTTTATTCCTCCCAGACGCCACGGAATCTAACATGGAGTATGAGGCGGGAGTGAAATGGCAAACGGTCTGCCACAAAAAACAAAAAAGGAAAAACCCCTAGGTTTCACACTCCAAAATTTAAGGCAGTCAAAGATGGGTAAAGGCTGCAAGGAGACTTGCAGCAATGCCACCACCATTACCATCACCACCACAAGCATCACCACCAACAGCAACCACACAACCACCAGCATCACCAAAAGCACCAACATTGCAAACACAACAAAACACACACACCCAACAACAACAACAAGAAAACAGCAACAAAATCACCCCTCCTCCCAAAGAGTACACAGCCATAAACATGACAAATAGTGAACTCATACAATATATAAAGCAGTACACAGACATCACAGAAAAAAACTGCTACACCCCACCAACACCAAGAACTCTCCCGACAAACATAAGCAACATTGAAATCAAAATAGAACAGTACAAACTTTTAAAACAAAAAGTCCCCAACGCAGTTGGAGACTTCAGAGGGTCGGATACCAAGTGTATATACATTGACATCCTCTTGGAAACACCCATGACCATCCAAAGAGACGGTTCTACTGTCCCTTCACCGCACGGTCAAGGTAAGTGATCCTTTCTCACTTGACCCGTTACTCATCCAACATGGTCATACTTAGAATAGGCTGTATAAATGTACGTGGCCTGGGGTCATCTTGGAAGCAGGGTCACCTGCTCAATGACTTCAGGTCACTAAATATAGATGTGGTGGCCATCAGCGAGACCAGAATCTCCGAAGCAGGAGCCTTCGCACAGATCTTCGGCGGCTACGATGTATACGCATCTCCCTGCCGTCCAGGATCGAGGGAAGGGCATGCTGTGCTTTTTCAGAGAGGCTTGGATCTCGCCATACGGGCCATCTTCCTGGACCCAGAAGGTAAGTCGGAGGTTCTGGACGTTAACGGCAACGAAGGCAATGCTTTCAGGCTAGTAGCCGTCTACACCCCAACAGGGGCAGAATGGCCAGATTTCTTCAGACGTCTAGAGACCTTTCTTGGAACGTCCCGCTCTTTAGTGTTAGTGGGCGACTGGAACGGTATCTTAGATGCACGTTGGGATTATGTGGGGCTAGTAGACAGGGCAGGAGGGTGTAAAAGCCTCAACAACCTGCTCAGACGTTTTGAACTCTCTGACAGGAATAGAATGGATTATCCGAATGTGCCATTGTGGAAATGGGCAAACCGCATGGGTCATCCAGATCGTATTTATATAGGGTATTCTGTAGGGATACAGATAAGGCTAGTGTAGGTTGTCCACATTTTAAAGTAGTCGACTACACGGACAACAAATTTGTGATCTGTGATTTGACTTAGATATACTCCATAGGCAAGGGTCCGGCTACTAGAAGCTGAACGCGGTTTAACGAATTAGTTAAGCATCTGTTGATGGCTGTGATCGTCATCAACAGGTGGTGGTTTACCCTGAAAAGGGCTATTAGAGTAGAATCGATAAGGTTTAGCAAAGGAGTAGTGATAGAGGAAAATTGATTAGAGGGAGAGTTAGTTAGAAAGCTAGAAGAGGCGTTTAGGACAGGCATCGCAACCGACGTGCTTGCGGCGAGATTGGCACTCAACTAATTCTTCAACGCAAAGCATGAAGGCTGCGTTGTCAGAGCTAGAGCGCGTGCTCTAAGACACGGGCGGGGGGGGGGCGAAAGCCGTTCAATGGGCCCGGGTGGTGGAGGCGCGACGTGGCAACAAGTCCACAATTCGATCTTTGCCTGATCAAAACGGGTGTATGTTGCTCGAACCCGAGCAAATGTGTGCGGCTTTTCAACAGCACTTTCCTCAATTGTTCGGGAGCGGCGCCGGATCAGAGTATGGACTTTGGTGCATACATTGACGGACTGCCGCGGCTCTCGACGACTGCAGCGCAGTGCTGCGAAAAGCTGATAACAGCAGGTGAAATACGGGAAGCGATGTCTGACTGCACGAGGGGTAAATCGCCAGGTTTGGATGGTCTGCCCTAGGAGCTTTATGCGTATATGCCAGACTTGTTCGGCGACCTCTTGCCATATGTCTATTGCAACTGGCAGCAGAACGGGAGAATTCCCAGTTTTGTGAGCCAGAGAGCGGTGGTGCTGCTAAGAAAAGACCCGAACAAGGAGGACGTTATAAACAACTTCAGGCTCATAACTCTGCTAAACGCAGAGTTTAAGATTTTGGCCAAGATGTTAGCAAAGAGATTGGCGCTTGTCGTCGGTGATCTGGTGGGAGTGGCGCAGATATGCGCTATCCCGGACAAATCCATCCACGACAACCCCCATCTCATGCGATACATCTTAGAGAGGATGGTTATGGAACCTGCCACGGGTGGAGCCCTCATCAACTTGGATCAATCTAAAGCATTTGATAGGGTCGACCATCGGTACCTGGCTGCGGTCCTCGAGTCGGCCAGCTTCGGGTCCGTTTTTAGGAGCTAGGTCGCTACGATTCACAGCGACATCTGCTCGATTGTGAGGGTGAATGGTCACTTTTCGCAGGCTTTCAGCATCATGCGCTCGGTCCGCCAGGTTTGCCCCCTCTCGTCCCTCTTGTACGTACTGGCCCTCGAGCCTTTACTGCACAAATTGGAGACCATGAGCTTACGCCGACGAGGACACCGTGGTGGTGTCGAGCACCAAACACGTCCAGATGCTCGGCACCGCTCTCAAGGAATACGAAGAGGTTTGGAATTTACCATTCATATGAGAGCTCCATCCTCGTATATATTGTATGTAGCTGCAAGTATTGAAATATATGGTGCCTTCAAATATTGCACACATAGCGCCACAATATTATGAAAATATTCAGCGTTGGAAAGAGGTTTTTATGCGAAAAGCTTTAGTTATATTCATACAGCCTGGCCAAAGTGGTTGACCATGATGATAATTATCACCAGGCAAGTCTTACACGATATTCTCTTTCTGTAAATAAAATTACCAAACTATAATAAAACTCACACATCATATATTAAAGATTGAAGTTAATTCATGCTTATAGTTTTCTTTGTGTGTACATATTTTTTTAGGCCTCTACATATAAATTAAAATGGATATTCAGTGGACCAGCTGCTAAATGAAGAAATTCTATATTATAAGAGATATAATTGAAAATTGATTGACTATATAATAACATGGATAGCACTTTATACATTTTATTCACATTCAAACTTTACAAACAATATTAGTATTACAGCATTTTCGATTAACTCCCTAGCGTGCATTTCGAGGCATTTTTTCAAAATCATTTTTTCAAGCAATTCTATAGCGGTATTACTGGGCAAAATGCATTCACTTGAAATGTTGATAGGATCACTCCGAAGAAAATTTCAGCATTGGTTTGTGTGTGAAATATTGATTTGTTCATTTCCAATGGAAATATATTGACACTGTGTCCAATTTTATGAAATATTAATGTTATATGAATTTGAATGGGATACATATGGATTAGAAATACGCATGAATGACAAAAGAGTATAATATGAAAACTGCAATTTTAACATTTCGCTGCATGTATACATTACCATATGCATAAATATGAATGGTAAGAGATATATTCATACATATATATAATTGAAAACACATACAGACATATGTATATATAAATAAATATATATGTATATATATATATATATATATACATACATACATATACACACACATATATATACACACACACATATATACCCCCCCCCACACACACACGCATATATATATATATATAAAGTAAGATCAATAGGTGTGCGTATAACTCTCGTTCGATACTAAGTGCAAGAAAGTTCAATTTATTAATATCTTATGGGAAAATAGAGCATAGTAATTTAATTCAGATGAAAACCAAATATTCTAATTTAAATAATACACTTTTTAAAAAAAGCAAGCGTTGCAAAATTATAAGGAAACTTGATAATTTCAATTCAGATAATTCCAACTGACAGTCAGGTACCCATTAGATTTGCGGAAAGCACCAGTGTGGGGATGGAACAGTTGCATTGAGTTATGGAGATTATATTTAGATAGGTTTTTAATTAGGTTAGCAGACATGGATAGCATAGTGACCACGAGTAAAAATGGTAACCTATTTATAACTCAAATTTAAGCTCGTCATGTAGACATAGAAAATGTAGACAGCGATCCTGTTACTAGAGAGAAAACGTGTATAGGCATATATATATATGAATATCATGTATAAACCAAGTATATATATATATATAAATGTAAACATGTATGTATATGTATATATATATATATATATATATATATATATAAATGTAAATATGTATATATGTATATATATATAAATGTATGTATATATATATATATGTATATATACATGTATATATGTTTATATATATATATATATATATATATATATATATATATATATATATATATATATATTAAGTATATCTATGTCGAAATGCATACAAGTATATATATAGTATTAAGGATACTATTTATGGTTATGTATATACTAAAACCTTTTATAGTTATATATATTTTAAACCCTAAATAGTGAAAGACAGTAATTTATTACTATCTTATTACCAGGTATATATATATATATATGTATGTGTATTTGCACGTCCTCCCATTCTGTGTTTGTGCGTGTGTGTAAGTCTGTGTGCGCCAGTGTGTGTTTAGAATTACATATAAATGTTGGAATATAAGATTTCACACAATGTTCCTCCAATGCATCCATTTGCTATGTTCGTAGGAATATCAAAATATTATTATCACTGGGGGATCGATCTAGGATGCAACTATATACATATTATCACGATAATATAATCGAATATGATTTAAATATTATCTTATAAAGGCATCTCGAACGGAAATATGGTTTCCTTTCCCTAAAATGTTATTTGAAGCATTCGATTTGAACCTCAGGTAGAGTGAAAAAGGCAGGGATAATCTTAAAGATACAAATACCTACACAATAGAATTATTAACTTGCAACTAAAATCAAGCATAAAAATATATATTTGATTCGAGATTACAAACCAAATGACAAATATTTCATGTGTTTTAAATTTATACATATCTACACATGCAAAGGAATTATGTTGTACGTTAAAATATTGATGCAATGGTTATCATATCTTGTAAATACAATATAAACGTCGTTGAACTGATTTGGGTGTATAAATGTGCAAAACAATGTTTTGAATTTCGACTACATCTGCTACGTCTCTCGATATTTCACATTACACCTAAATTACTAAAATATTTAAAGACACTGGAATAAATACATGGAAGCTCCTTGCTAGGAAATGTTTGGTGCGAATATTTTACATTTGATAGATTGAACAAATAGATTGATAAAAGCGAGCACATTACTGAGAAAATAATTCTGTGTTATACGACCATTGTCTGATTCATACTTATACAATATTTGAAAAGGTGTGTGTGTGGGGGGGGGGGGGGTTCAGTGCATGTACATCTAGGCGAAGATGCCATACAATATTTGCTGGAAAGGGTTTTAAATTGAAATTATTAACTTACAATATGTTGTATCCTTCAGAATGTGTGCTGCAATACACATTTACATTAAAGGCTTATTTTATGTTGAAATATATCATAATTGTCATTATTCTACAAGATAGGAAACGAAATTATTTAGGATTACTTCATGCGTTTAACAAGAATTAATTCGCAAAGAGGTTATTAAATTATGAGATAAGTAACACATATGTTTATAGATTACACTAACTAAATTATATGTCATTAATACCATAAAAATATTCTATTACCAACGCACTATTGTTTCTTAATGGTGAAAAATGATTTCGTTTTTCTAAGTATTAACTGGGTACTGCTGTTGTCTATACACAATTTATATTTATTCGCTAGATTATTTGTCTTTTACAAAATAATGCATATGATAATTATGTATATTTATTCTGTGCCATCCCTCAGTGCCATTCCTCAGATTTAAAATCAGAGCGACCCATTTCCTACACAGACTGTCATCCAAGGTTGTCTACCTGAAACAAATGATTCTAACGCGCAAGAAAATATTCTTTGCTATTTCTCTTTGTCAGTTCCAAATATCTCCGCCATATGAAGGCCGGGAACTGGTTATCAGAATTTATGAGTTGCATGCCAGTCGGTGAATTTTAGTGGCGAGTAGATTTTTAGACCTATTTCCACAACAGCAATGATAACCTCAGTTTCTTTATCTATAACACCAGATTTCCATAACGACTTGAATAAACTCAACATAGAGATCTCTGAAGAAACCACGGTATTCAGAATTTTCTGTCTAATAAATGCGAGAACAGCCAATCACTCTCCATGTCTGCACTTTGTGTTCAGCCACATGTTGAGTCCTTGTTTTCTGATTTTTTTAAATTTAGTAATATTTCGTCCTATAACTGCCGGAGACTACTTAGTCCCTGGAGGTGCCTGCTAGCATATTTTACACACGTCTTAGTAGTTTCAATCGCAAAAGTGTCCTATGAGAAATGTTACCTAAAACTGTAAAGAAGCAAAATATTTAGTCAAGCTATGTACCTTGGCATTACAACGTAGCTTTCTTCAATGTTCATAGCTACCTGTAATCTAGCAGTAATAAGTCCTGAATTGATAGCTAATGAACCTACTTTGCATTCGATAACCCTCGTCTATATCAGGAAACTGAACCCATTAAATCCACTCATGTCTGTTTACTAATTGAGAATAGTATATCAATTATTAAACTGGAATATAAAAGGGATCACCAAACCTATAAACAATTAACCCAATTTTTAATGGAAAGCAATGATTGTGTAATTGTTAATTGCTATAGACTTCGATGTTTATATGCAAAATAATAAAATAAGAAATGAAGTTTGAAAGAAATACCTGCTAAAACATTAAGCTGAACACGATTGCATGTTATAGGCCGGATGCAATCCTACGACTAGCTTATACTTAAATCAATTCAGAGCGTATATCATTTATAAATAACATAGATGTTGTAAGCAAACAAAATAACCCCGTATCATTATATCACATTAAGAGCATAACAACTATGTCAAGTAAATGGAAATAGAAAATCCTTCACTTTAAATGCAGATGAAAAAAAAAAAATTTCCCACCATATAACCGTCTCGATGAATCGTTTTCGTGGAACATAGATTGCTTGAATTTCTTTATGAAACTTTAATTCGCGAACAAAGCTGCCGTATAAATCTACTAATACCTAGTTGCGATGAACTACTAAAATTAAGAAACATAAAATCTATACTATTTGCAAGAGGCAATGTGTATTTAGACAGCATTTTAAATGCTGTATATTTATTCAGCTGTAATATCACTGTATGAATGGACATTAAATAAATTGTCCGAAGGTTAATCAAAGAAGAACAACTTAATTAAAACTTTAATTATTAACTTAACTTCAGAGATTGAAATCGGAGAATTAGACCAGAACCCCCGTTAGTTAAATAAAAATAGATCAAATAGATAATATTCATCACAGAAGAATTAATGAGAATAATATCGAGAAGTACTTTTGAAGTGACAGGCTATTATCAAATGCCGAATCGATTTTCAACAATAACAAAACAGGAGCAAATATAATTGTGAACCCTGATCAGGAGCAGCGTTCAATAGGATATGTTGAAAATGAAATGATGATAGTAGGCTTGCGACAAATTGCCCACTGACATTGCAATCTACGTTTCTAAATCGTTTATTAATAAGATATATCTTCTTGTAGATAGCGAAAATAGGTTTGAAAAACATGGAAGGCTGTTAGAAGTTAGTTAATATATTCGGCAGAAATTCCTAGAAGCAGGCAAAAGATTAGGATAAGGAACTCATATGAAGCTGGTAAACAATTTCACAATATATATATATATATAACGAAGGAAGTGTGATAAGTAACCAGCTGGACCATAATGCACCAGAGTACTCAATACTTAGGGTAATAGGAAAATGTTCAAGACCCCGACGGCATATATATATATATATATATATATATATATATGTATACAATATATTAATATATGGAAACTATATTTATAAAACCATATTTATTTTATTATATATATTTCAAGGGCAACCAAGGCAAATTATGGTGCGTTTTCATCAGATAAAATACAGATTTGTTTTATAAATAAATATTGACATACCCGGAAAAAAGACAACCTTAACGGTTGGAGCTTCCAGGATAGTGGAGATAATACTTTATTGAGGGTAATACAAAGTTATGAGTGAGTATGCAAATGAGTGTCCGAAAAGTTGAAAAGATAACAGTTTATTTAAATTAAACTTTTCGAAGAGGATGATATGTAAGGAAGAGAGAAAAAAAGAGAAAAAAAAAGAAAAGGAAGGAGAAAGAGAGAAGAGGAAAGAAAGAACGGTTATACATATTGAAGAAAGTCAGAATGAATGAAGATATAAGTTTTAATTGAAAAATATACATAGCGTAAATATATCTAAGTGAAAGAAGAAGTGAAAGAAGAAATAAGATTATCGTGGAAGAATAATATGTAGAATGTAGGGTTCATTACGCTGTGATTATAATATTTATAATGATAGGTTGAAAAATTATATTCAAATTAAAAATTAGAAATCAAAATTAAAGATTAAAATTAAAGATTAAAGATTTAATTTAATAATTTTAATATTAATATTAAAAATTAAAATATTAAAATATTAATATTAAAAATTAAAAATTAAAAATTAAAAATTAAAAATTAAAAATTAAAAATTAAAAATTAAAAATTAAACATTAAAAATTAAAATTAAACCAAAGTATTTATATTATATTAAGATGTATTAGTAATAATATATTGGTTTAGATGTGTATGTTAATGATTATAAATTATTTAAATAAATGTATAGTATTTTACATTAGAAAAAATCTAGTATAGTTTATTTTATTAAAGTAAGTTTGGCAAAATTATATTTATTAATAGTTGTAAGTCAAAATTTAAACATCCAAATAATTCTAAATTTATGAAAATTTACGAGAGTTTACAAAGGAATAACTACTTAATTATATTATAAAAAACAGTAAGGAAGTATAAAGGAAGTTAGAAGTGATTTTTTAAGATCTCAAATGATTCCAAGGATTAAATGTTATAAAGTTAAACATTTTATCTTAAGAATATAATTAAAACATAAAACATGTTATTTTATAAGAAATCATAAATTTATCTTAAGAATATATTTAAAACATAAACCATAGGTTATTTTATAAGAGGTCATACTTGCTATAAAGTTAAACAAATTTATCTTGAGAATATAGTTAAAACATAAACCATAGGTTATTCCACATATATATAACAAATCTATATATAAAAATTATATGTTATTCCACATATATATAAATATTTGGATACATATATTAAAAATGTTTGAAGATATAAAAATATTGGAAGATATGAAAATAATGGTTTTTTCATATCTTTCAAAGAATTTTCTAAATCCTTCCGAAAGTTTTTCAATGAAAATTTTCTTTAAAAGAATTTCAAGTAGTCATATAAAAAAGGTTATAATCTATTGATAAGTGTAATACTATATTTATGAGGTATAGATAATAGAAAGTAAATTAAATATATATGAATCATATATAGATATAATCTGAAGGATGACGTTGTAGGTGGTTGGATATAGAAAACATTATGTAAAGGAGATTAACCATATATTACATTTTATATATATATTTAAAAGTTGAGTTTAAACGATGTTTACAAGAACTAAATAAATTATTTCGCAAATTAATAGAGTTCTTACTTTTTAGTATAAAGAATATTTCTTCAATGCAAAGTGAGCAAATGTTGGATAGAGCCGTGTAATGAAAGAGCTTTGGAGATAATTTCCCAAAATAAAGAGTAGTTAATTTTCTTGGATTTTAAGTTCCATAATAAATTGGATAGAGAAGTTGAAGATTTTTTACCAATATTCGTAAAGGAACATGTATGGTTATTGAAACGAGATTTGAAGTCTGTGGAAGTAGAGCCGACATAGTTAAAGGAATTTTCATTGGTTTTGACATTACAATTGTATACTATATGTTTAACTAAACAGTTATTATTGAGAGGACAGTTAGATTTAATTCTACAATTACATTTATCTGAATTTATATTATTAGGAGCCGTAACATTATATTGGATATTGCTAAAGGTATTAATGCTATTCTGGTTAAGTTTCAAGTTTCTATTATTAATTCTATTAATATTCTGCGCTAAATTCATAGTGGTGAAATATGAGCGTTTAATAGTATGTCTATTAAAGATTGAGTAATATTTGTTTCTCTCTCCCTTACATATCATCCTATTCCAACTGTTTAATTTAAATAAACCGTTATCTTTTTAACTCTTCGGACACTCATTTGCATACTAACTCATAACTTTGTATTACCCTCAATAAAGAATTATCTCCATTATCCAGGAAGCTCCAACCGTTAAGGTTGTCTTTTTTCCGGGTATGTCAATATTTATTTGTAAAACAAATCTGTATTTTATCTGATGAAAACGCACCATAATTTGCCTTGGTTGCCCTTGAAATATATATAATAAAATAAATATGGTTTTATAAATATAGTTTCTAAATAAGTGCGTCTAATATCGGGCGTATTTCTCCCGTAACATTGCCAATGTAGATATTCTGGAATTTGTCGCTACAGTCAGGCCGGATGACATCAGGGACGGATTAATATGTTCATTCTGCACGACACCTCGTCCCAGTCTGGATACACTTGGATAACAATACAAAATCAGACCCTTGGTCTACTTAACTGGTCTGACTGGCTAGCGATCCATGATGCTGCTGAATATCATGGACCTGGCACTCCATTTGCGCTAAAAATCCACCGACCTGTCTTGCTCAATCGTTAAATCCTATTTCAGAATTTAGTAACCATCATTATTATCGAGGATTTCGACTCAATTACAGAGCTCTACTCTGATCCAGCTTCCGCAGTATCGACTAAAAAATAAGCATATGCAGCAGGAATATAAGAGTACGGTGTTGACGGACAGATGATCTAATATGAAACGGTTGGGATTGGTGGTCAGTTATACGGATCACTGGAGAGATGTCGCTGTGCATTGAAGTATTCCAGCTTCTAAGGGAGGGACCTAAAACGGCTATTTGAAGACATCATCCAAGTTGCGATAGTCAACAATATGTAGAGATTTCGAGCGATGCAAATTGATCTCAACTCCATTAAAAAATTGTATTAATCGCTACCGTCTTTATGAAGTATAGCCTGATGTAGGGCTTGTCGTGTACAGGCCTGGTGGGGGCTGGACAGTTATATACCACTTCACCTAGACATTCTACGGCAAATGGCCACATATTTGAGAGAACCTTGAGCCTAATTATAATTAGTTTGCAGGTTACAACATTTGAAATACTAACATATTTTTTTCTGGAAACTCCTCACTAATGTTACTATTCTCTCGCGTATAGTACGGGGAGGTCTCTCATTCTGTTGCGATTAGCAGTAGACAAATGTGAGGATATTGGCGAATAGTTCCGGCATATATAAGTCAAGATCGTACTATGGACCATCCAAAAATAAATATTTGTGCCTCGTACAACCGCTTATTATTGTTCATTGTCGGCTCTTTATGGCACTCCACATCATCCATTGAGTGTCATGGTACTAGTTGTTATCTTAAGTGTTTTGTCTCTCTTGAATTGTTCGGGGTGACAGGTGTTTGAAACGCGGGAGAAAGCAATTTTGTTTGCATCGATTGCTTCATGATTATTTCAGTATCATTATCATCATCCTCATTATGAGTAGCAGTAGTAGTAGTAGTAGTAGTAGTAGTAGTAGTAGTAGTAGTAGTAGTAGCAGCAGCAGTATTATTATTATTAGTAGTAGTAGTAGCAGCAGCAGCAGGAGCAGCAGTAGTAGTAGTGGTAGTGGTAGTAGTATTAGTAGTAGTAGTAGTAGTAGTAGTAGTAGTAGTAGTAGCAGTAGCAGCAGCAGTAGTAGTAGTAGTAGTAGTAGTAGTAGTAGTAGTAGTAGTAGTAGTAGTTGGGGGGGGGGGTTCTTTATAAGCACCACCTATATTATTTGTTGTTGATGTTATGGTGTTTATATTTTGCTTTACAAATTGTGTACCTCTCTGTGGATAACCGTCTGTTCAATTCGTCGCTTTCTCAAATCAAATTGAAAGCTCCATTTATTATTTAGCGCAGCTCTTGCATTTCAGTGGATATTTGACTGGTCATCGACAAACCCATTTATGTTAGACTTAAAGAAGTAAAAATTTCCAGAAAAACGTTACTAAAAAGGTAAAATGTGTAAAATGTGTATAAAGCGATCTGGAAAAAAAAATGATAATATAACAATAATAATAATAATAATAATAATAATAATAATAATAATAATAATAATAATAATAATAATTAGACAAGGGAGAGGCTAGCAAAAGATATAAATAGATTGACTTAGTGACCTGGCCAAGGCCAAACGACAATATCAACAAATATGGGACTGCTGGCTCACCCCTTCCTCACCAACAATATAAAAAGCCCCGGCACCACCACCGACATAGCCAACAACAATAACAGCCAACTACAACAACAAGTATATTATATTATTGTAATGCACTGAGTGATTGCTGGCCTTGTGCCTGGAGTGGAGACAATTATTAATAATTTCATTCTTAAGCCACGCAATGCTCACATTAAAGAACCACTCATGATAATAACAATTTTAAAAAAAACAACAAAAAGAAAACCCCGTGACCAAGAAATACCGGGATGGCGGCCGGCAGGGAATAGCCGTGTCTCTGGGGGAGAACGACCCCTCTAGTCTTGGTTGACACTCGTTCTAGAAGTGGTAACACGAAATGATTACCCCTTGGCGGATAAGGATAAAATGCGAAAAAATAAAGTAAATGTCTAATGATAAAATCTCATACCGGATCGGCCGTCACCCGGGTAAAAAACGGCCGCGTCGCTCAGAGAGGAACCAGACTGGGGTCGAAAAATCAGCTAATGGTTCAAACCTTCCCATCACTTCGGAGCTGGAGACCTCCCATAACCGGAATACTTCTACTGTTGGCCCTCCATGCTCACCACCAAGAAATCCAAAGTAAAAGAGAGAAAAATGGTCAAAGGAAGATAATAAAGAAGGCCGTGAGGCTTTCTAGACTGCCATGTACTACCCATCAAATACATCGAATACAGAACAGACATATATCAACTGGAAAAAGAAGCATCCCGAAAACAGAGGCTATATTGACAGTAACAAACTAGCCAATATACGAAGAAATATTGTAAGAAAAAAGTTACTAACTGATATAGAAATTGATCAGATCAAGCTATTAGCACAAAGTCAGCGAAGGGAAAATGAAACATGTGTCAGTGAAAACGAGGTAAACTGTAACACTTCGAATCCCAGGGTTGGGGCGGAATCACTGGCAACAGAACAAATTAAAGAAAGGATCGAAAAAGTGGAGGGAGTGCATGCTCAGGATGAAACTCCAAATGAAAATAATGAGATCGTAAATGATAAGGAAATGAATGAGAATGAACTTGCCAACTTGAAGGATGGAATTATGATCGAATGGATGAAAATGAAAGAATCTGACATGGGGCAACGAGACACCCTCCCTAAGATCCAGAATTCCAAACAGAACCAAAAGATAATACACAAGACTAACATAATTCTCAAAAACATTATCATCACAAACAAACTAAACATTACTGATTTAAATCATCTCTATTATGCATCGGCTAAAGTCACCACTCACTTATGTGGAGTGAAGATGAAAAAACAAAGGAATTCCCACAAGAAATCTACTTGGCAAGAGAACATCAATCGCCAAATAAACCTTCTCCGATCTGACATAGAAATTTTAACAAACTATAAAGTAGGTGAACATGTTAAACAAACTAAACTTAGAAAATTGAAAAAAAGTACAGTATAAAATCAACAAGTGACATAGACATGCTGATAGAAATAATCAAACAAAAAGTCTCGGGCAAAGCTGCTCGTATAAGGCGCTTTGAAAAACGATCTAGATTATATAAGGACAATAATATGTTCAAAAACAACCAAAGAAACTTCTACAGAAAAATTGGTAAGTCAACAATAACTGCTAAATCAATACCACCCAAGGAGGAAGTGCAAGAATTCTGGGAAAAGATCTGGGCCGAAGAAAAAGTTCATAACATACATGCCACATGGATAGACAGACAAATGAAAGATACAGCTCACCTTGAGGAACAAACATGGGAAAATATAACAGTTGAACAGTTGCGCTTGGCTCTAAGAAAAACCAGCAAATGGAAATCCCCAGGAAAAGACAAAATACAAAACTTTTGGATAAATGCCTTCACAGAGTCTCATGAGCTGTTAGCCCAACTTTACAATGAAATAGTTAAGGAGCCAGAAAAGATACCTTCATGGCTAGTTAACGGCATTACATTCCTGCTTCCGAAGAATGATGAGACAAACAATCCCAAAAATTACAGACCGATAACTTGCTTGACCACAATGTATAAAATGTTAACATCAGTCCTAACTGAATACACATATGACCACCTGATAACAAATGACCTATTTCCCATTGAGCAGAAAGGGTGTAAACGAGGCTCATATGGCTGTAAGGATCAGCTTCTGGTTAACAAAATGATACTGGAAGATTGTCATAATAGACACAAAAATCTATCGATTGCTTGGATAGATTATAAAAAAGCATTCGATAGTTTGCCACACAGTTGGATTGAAAAATGTTTAGAGATTTTCAAAATATCCCCCGTTGTCAGGAGGTTTTTGTCATTCAGTATGAAGACATGGAAAACGACACTCCTTTTGAATAGTGAAACAAAATCACTGGAAGCTGGAGAAGTTAATATTAATTGTGGAATTTTTCAGGGTGACTCTTTATCACCGCTTTTATTCTGCATCGCACTTATACCATTAAGTAAAATGCTCAATGAAACAAAACATTGATATAAAGTCTATGACAAAACCATTAATCACCTGTTCTACATGGATGACCTGAAACTATTTGCAAAAAATGATAGCAAGGGCTATTATCCACTGTGGAGCAGTTCAGTGATGACATTAAAATGGAGTTTGGACTAGATAAATGCGCCAAGTCAACGTTCACCAGAGGAAAGCTGCTGAAGAGTTCAGACATTAATCTTGATCGGGGGAACGTGATAAGAGAACTTGATCAAGAAACAACTTACAAATATCTAGGTGTTTGTGAAGGAGACGGAATCAAGCAGTCGACAATGAGGGAAAGGATAAGGAAGGAATGTTACCGCAGAGTAAGAGCAATCTTAAGAACGGAATTGAATGCAAGGAATAGGATCGATGCCATGAACACGCTTGCCATACCAGTAGTAACCTACAGTTACAATGTCATCAACTGGTCAAGCACAGTGATCCGTAGGCTCGATACAAAAATTCGAAAATTCTTAACCATGCACAGAATGCATCACCCTAAGGCAGATATAGATAGAATATATCTCCCTAGGAAAGAAGGAGGACGTGGGTTAATCCAGTTAGACATTGCGTTGAAAACTGCAACAATTGGATTATCTACATATCTAAGGGAATCACATGATTGGATGATCAAACTCGTTTTGAAACACGAAAGCATCAAAAGATCATATTCCATTACAAAAGATGCACAAAGATACAGAAATGGACTACACATTTCAGAAGTCCCATTTACTGCTGAAATGGAAAACACAGAAAAAGCAAAGCAGGTAAAAGTAACTCCAAAGAAAGAACTGCTACAGAAACTGGCTAAGAAATGGCAAGAAAAGCCTCTGTATGGAAAATACCCAGAGCGAGCTAACAATCCTGATGTTGACAAAACTTTAACCCATCAGTGGTTGGCATCCTCTGGACTGAAATCGGAGACTGAAGGACTGATTATATCGGCACAAGATCAGTGTCTGCCAACAAAAATTTACCAAGCCAACATAATAAAAAATGAGTGCAGCCCATTATGCCGTGTATGCAAAAAACAACCAGAGACCATTGACCATATAATTTCAATGTGCAGTCCTATAGCTCCAACCGAATACCTAAACAGGCATGACAGAGCTGCACAATACATACATTGGATAATGTGTAAGCATTTTGACCTGCCCCATCAAAAGAATTGGTGGGAGCATCAACCACCTCCCATACTTGAAAAAGATCACATCTCAATCTTGTGGAACTTTAGCATCCAAACAGACCGAAAAATAGATGCAAACAGACCTGATATAATATTGAAAGACTTTCAAAAGAGGGTATGCCTGCTAATTGATATGTCTGTTCCAATAGACAAGAATGTATCTATAAAAACATTTGAAAAATTGAGCAAGTATAAGGACCTGGAGATAGAAATTGGAAAAATGTGGAAATTGAGAACTAAAACAATACCAGTGGTTGTAGGCGCTCTGGGAATGATACCTAAGGGGTCTAATGATTACATATCGCAAATCCCAGGAAACTCGCGTATAGGAGAAATACAAAAGATAGTATTAATGGGAACTGCCCATATACTAAGGAAGATTCTGTCAATATAAGTACATCACAAATCTAAACACTAAAGATGCATGTGTGAATATGTATGTTCTTTCTTGAACATGGCGGACCTTGTTGTCTCTTGAGGTCACTGGTTGTGACTTGGTGATAACTCGTATGAACATAAAGCAAGATAAATGCAACTGTAATAATAATAATAATAATAATAATGGTATGAGCATAAGCCAGAGGCGGTGATGGAGAACGATCAGGTGAAGGCGCTGTGGGATTTTAGGATACAGACGGACAAGAAAATGGAACACAATAGACCTGACCTGGTGGTTGTGGACAAAGAAAAAAGATCGTGTCTGATTGTGGATGTGGCCTGCCCATTCGATACGAGAATGCAAGAGAAGGAGAGGGAGAAAATTAACCGATACCAGAACTTAAAGTGGGAGGTAAAAAGGATTTGAAACTGCCATTAAGTCAAAGTGATCCCGATTGTCATAGGCGCACTGGAGACTATCTCCAAAGGTTTCCAGGGATGGTTAAAGAAAATAGACCCCTTCACGCTTTTTGGAACGCTTCAAAAGGCATGCTTGCTGGGAACAGCAAGAACCCTCCGATACGTCCTGAATATCTGAGGCTGCAGGTAGTGGCTTGATATTCATTCCAACGGACTTTCCAGTTAACTAACATCAATGACTGAGATTCAAGGAATAATAATAATAATAATAATAATGGTTTCTTTATTGGCCACAAGGGCTGACATGAAGAAAAACATTAGAGACAGCACACACAGTACAGGACGATACAAAGTGGGTTTTGGTCGTGTAAACAGGTTATAACAAAATCGGGTTAGAAATCCAAAAAATTCAAACAATACAAATTCCCCAAGAAGGGGGAAACCTCCGAGGGTCACTCGTGGTTAAAACCACAGAAAAGACCACGGCCACCCTGACCACCAGGGCAAGCGCCCTCTCTCACTTTTCCACTCCTCAGTCTACAGGCGCATAATCAGAGCGGGCCCGTTCACTCGGACCAGACCCGCCACTTTCACCCACCTTTCATCAAACTTACTAGAAGATAGCACTTTCCTCTCCACCCTGATTTTCCTCTTCAAGTGAAACTTGAAAAAGTTAATTAGGGATTCGCCGGAGAGTAAAGTGTACGTCTTCAACTCTTTCAACCTTGTCCACCACACAATCTCTTTCGCCATGGCCACTAGGCAGATGAAAACCGCCTCCCCTTCCTCCTCTTTAAAGGAGGATGGCCGGGCTATGTGCACAATGGACTCAGTCAATAACCGGATCCGTCCTACACACTACAGCAGCTGTTCTACATAGCTCCACAAGTCAGCAATCCTCGGGCACTGAAAGAGTGCGTGTAGGACGGTTTCGTCGCCCTGCGCGCATCTCGGACAGGTTCGGCTGACAGTACCCCCTTGCCTGTAGATATCCCGAACCAGCAAAGCTCCCCGGTAGCACTACCAGGCCATGGATTTCTGGACGTTATCCATAGGCCCCGTTCAGAAAGTTCGCTTGAAGAGAGCGAACAGCTAATCATCTTCGACGCCCAGCGTCTCCCTAAGAACGTCGTCGCTCTTTCCATCCACTGGCCCTCTATAGAACACCGAGGTGGATGTTCCACCGATACTAGTACCCAGCTGGTAGAGGGCGGTGGGTGCTTGGAGACATTCCATCTTCCAAGCCCTATCCCTCGGTCTTTTGCTGATTCAGGACAGTAGCTCCGTCAAGGAGGCGAGCCGGGGAAAGGCGCGTCTCGCAAACGGCGACCACACATGTTCACCGTCAAGGAAGCACCAGAGATGTCGCAGCCTCAGCGCGCGTTTGCGCATCATCAGCCACGGCATGCCTAGTTCTCCACGCAACGGGTGTTTACGGCAAATGGATCGTCTGACCACGAGAGCACGTTCCTTCCACAAAAAGCGTGAGAGAAGGCGCTCCATTTTGATCAGAGTTGGGCGGGAGCAAGATACGACGGTCAGGCGGTAGCAGATGACGGACGTTATGTACACATTCGCCACCTCCGCCTTCACTATAATTTAACAAATCTGAAGCGATCACATCATCTTCATGCACGCAAGCGAGTGAAAATCACAATCTTCTAATAAACCCTCCTCCTTATACATATAAGGCACTAGCCTGAAATAAAATTTTTAAAATCCTCAACCCTCACAGGAATAAACAACCAGACGGCTCCAATTACGGATATGTTTGTGAGAAACGTCAACAGGTTGCAGCTAATGAATTACGTAATTTCTAAATTATTCTGCACTTCTACACCAGTGTGCAATTGACATTGCATTAACACATAATTAAATATAACAACCACGCACTAGTTTTATACACTGTTTCAATACAGCCTAACTCAGAATACAGAGGCAATAAGGCATATCACAGGCTTAACCACCAGGACCCGAACTGACACAAACGAAATTGAAATAACTCATTATTATTATTATGCAAACCCCGTCTAAACAATTGGTGCCGTTGAAAAAAGAATGAAGGAAACCACAGACACAGGGATTGAATTTCCAGTTCAATACAAAAAGAAGCTAATAATGAAGAAAATGAAACAGCTAATAATGAAGACTACAAGTATCTAATTATGGACAACAAAAATGTAACAGCATTTTAAAACAGGTATACACAACAAATATATATATATGTTGAAATATTAACGTCATCTTACACATAAAAATCTTGTAGAAGCTATATACCGTAATACATGTGTACTAGATCTTATTTCATTTGTTTACCTGACGAAGGATACAATCATAATTGTTTCTACTTTAGGCACAAGGCCAGCAATTACCCAGAGTGCATTACTGATACTTTATTTTATCGACCCCGTAAGGATGAAAGGCAAAGTCAACCTCGGCGGGATTTGAACTCAGATCGTAAAGGGACGTAACTATGCTGGAAAGCATGGCGTCCGACCCTCTACCGATACTGAATCATAATGAGTGCCGGTGATTGACCTAAAACATTATGCTATATATTAATTCGGTACGTTAGCATAAACTTTTCATTTTGTTCTATGAACAAAACGTTATTGTGAAATATACTAATATAATTACCTATCAGTTATCAAACTATTCCTCTGGAAAAGACTTTTACACATTGTAATGTTTCATCAATTCGGTTGTTTATACGTTATACGTATCGTATACCATTAACACCAACGTGAACAAGCGTCTAAGAGACTGTCGTTTCATCACCATACTGTCGAATACGGAGTACCAGTAAATGTAATCATTGACTATGTTTAACACCAAATAAGACTCTGATATGTGTTCTTGATGGCATGGAGTATTTCTAGACTCAAACATGCATATTAGAATAACATAAAATGAATAGAAATTAATGTATATCTCGCAACTAAAATGGAACATTTCTCACTTACTTAATCTACCAATGTATTTTATATCCGACTGTACGTTATCAATTTATATATATATATATATATATATATATATATATATATATATATATATATATATATAATATATATATATATATATATATATATATATATATATATATATATATATATATATATATATATATATATATATATATATATATATATATATATACATATATGATCATTTGTGTGTGTTTATGCGTGTGTGTGTATCATTTTCACAGTTCCCATTAATTTCATTCAGTTCTATGACCTCACACTACATTTTCTGTCACTGATACTGTATCTTACAGTAACAGATACATACAGCTGAAGCTGCGTCAAACCAACGATCTGTTTTACGTCTAATTCAAACATTATAAGTATTAATTGATAGACGATAAACAATGATTCAGCCCTAACATCAATTGAATTTAGGATGTAACGTTTATACCACTGTGTTATATCAATGTTGCATACATTATTTCTATTAAATTAACTAGAATCATGATCGTTTCTGTGAATCGTTAATGTTATCATCACATGCTTGAACGTAATTACAGGCTTTCATTCCCATAAGAAATTCAATTGTGATCGCTAGATTACTGTCATATTGTGACAAACTCTTGATCATTCGAGAAACCAACTGGGAACGCTTAACGTTGAAAGAAAATTTAATTGGATTTGTTTTGAAACAATGTATACTTCATCATTCGAAAAGATGGATTTTGTTATCCATCAAGGATTCTTGCAATTCCTTCAGAGAATTAGGTGTAAAATAATTATCATGGCGCATTTTCGCTCAACACTAAATACAGTTTAACGACTTTAATAATGTTGTAATTCAATTTCATCCCATTGTAAGATAACTGAAATTGTCCTTTAATCGTTAGAAACTAGAGTATCTACTATTCGATCATTAATTCCTATAATGACTTCTTCTATCCATGCGCCAACCTTAATGTTTCTAGGTAATCATTCGTTCACTTGTAAAGTATAAAAAGCAAATAAATTTACTTGATTTTGAGACAAATACTTTACAAAATGATTCGAGTAGAAAGAAATATGTGATATTTACATGTCGGGAAATATTTTGCATCTAGAAAAATATACATAAATATCATTATCATGCGGATGTCTACAAATAGGAAAGTGAACATATACTACAAGATACGCAAATCTCATGTAATGTCTTTTCAACTACATTCTATGGCATATCGTTTTGTCACTCTCTTTCTCTCCAAATTTTAACATACACACTCCACATGCACACTCGAACAACAAACATACACACATTTATATATATAATATATATAAGTATGTATATATTTATAATATATTATATACCTTACATTTATATATAGTTAAAACATATACACGACAAACAATGAGCTCCAAAGATACAGTTTTATCAGTTGCAGGCATTGGAAGAAGAAAATGAGTATTCCCACTCATATGAGATAAGTGCTTTTTCAGGAAATAGTAAGCTCAGAGAGAGTGAGAGAAAGGATAAAACAACGGTATTTGGAAAAAAAGATTAAGAAGGCTTGGTGAGGGATGGGTGGTAGTCTGGCCTGCTAGAGATGGGACTGCAGTGGTGTGTCATGGGGTGTCATGGGTGATAATACGTATGAGCAGATTGAAGGTATTTCGTGGTATGGCTATTGTTTGTTTGTGTATATTCTTGGTTTGTGCATCATTGATGAATGTGCACGTGCGTGTTTATCTGCGTGTATATATGAATTTGTATGTACTTTTCTCTTGTTTGTATTCACGTGTGTGTTTCATTTGTTATCTCGTTGATGGAAGTGTTCGTTTATAGCCGTCCTAATATCAGAGTATTTTCAGATGAAGCATTGGTCTCCGGCGATAAATTCCCCGCTGCCAGGCCCGCCCATGTGATGATGTAGTGTGGTATCGCGGGTGATAGCAGGGTGGCTGCTGAAGAGCGAAGGAGTAACAGGATATTCCATGTGGCAACACGAATTTTCTGGCCTAAATCAATTTCTCGTTGATGGGGAATATGCAGGGTCCGTTCCGATTGTGGGCAGTCTGGTTTCTTCTGGTCGGTTTCGTAACATATTAGTGTTCTTGTGGCCCGGTTGTTGGCCCTCCGCAGAATAATCGGAGATCGGCGTGCGTAGGGTGGCTCTACCAAGAACAAAGCTCTAGGCAATAACGTTGCCTTGGATATACGGAACACACGCCTCCACGCCATGAAAAGGCTAGACCTCAGAAAGGGTAAATATTGCTATTATTAATCAACAAAAAAACATTTCTGAATATATCCAACTTGTGTCCTATACAAATGAAGCTACGAAAATATATAATATAAATTTAGTAATTACATTACAAATCAAACCCGACGGCACTTAAAACGGAAATTATTATGAGATGGATGACAAAAATATTGATTCAAATTTTCCTGTATATATGCAGATAAACAAATACTCGAGTTGGCGTAGCCTGGCACTTATATTTTTAAATAATCTTTGTCAGGAATTGCTGCACAAAATTAAATCAATTGCCTTTTTATTCAAACAGAATACTTTCTGCCACGAAGGATGATTATTACACTGAAAATGATTTTGATTATTTATTTGAAAGTTTACTTTTTTCTAATCGGAAAAAAAATGCTATTGTCGTTAAAAAGAAATCTAGAAAATAAAATATTACAAATTTACGTGTTTCATGGTTGAAAATGTTCTGCTATATTTCCAAGCAATACCTTTATTCGTTTTATATTGACACTTAATGCTGTTATTTGTGTACGTATACTTAATATTTGTTTCTACTTTTGGCACAAGGCCAACAATTTGTAGTATAGTTAATAATGGTTTCTTATATAGGCACAAGGCCAGACATTTTGGGAGAGGGGTTAGTCGATGAAGCGACCCCAGTGCGTGATTTGTACGTTACTTTATCTACCCCGTAAGGATGAAAGGCAAAGTTAACCTCGGCGGGATTTGAACTCTGATCATAAAGGGACGTAACTCTATGCTTCAAAGCATGTTGTCCGACGCTCTTCCGATATTGTCAATCGACCGCCCTGTACGTATAGTTAATAATAGAGTTGAAAGTAATTATCCATTAAACATAGTTAAGTATCGTGCAATATATAAAATATTTTAAGACCCACTGTGATTAAAATTATGCAAATAATTCGCTTTAATATACTTTTCAAAATACGGCCCACATTTAAATAATTTGTGCCCGTTAGTCTTACATATGTGGAAGTAATGTCATCTTGCGTTCAATCGATTGTAGAACTTGACTGCAGCAGTTGGCCTCGTCGATAATTAATATACAACGGCAAAAAGAAATGTTAATTACTTTCCGCGAGAACCAAATTACCTATCGCGTTTTGCAATTTAATATGTTTTCTTCAAGTACATCGGTTACAGTATTGTGTAATCTATCGAAAGTATTTCCCGTAATTCAGTGAGCCCATCCAATGAAAATCGGGATGTCCTTTATGAAAATATTATAAATTGTTGCCATTATTATTCATACATTATATAGAATTATTAATATACACAATAGGGCGGTGGATTGGCAGTATCAGTAGAGGGTCGGACGCCATGCTTTCCAGCATAGTTACGTCCCTTTACGATCTAAGTTCAAATCCCATCGAGGTTGAATTTGGCTTTCTTCCTTACGGGGTCGATAAAATAAAGTACCAGTAATGGACTGGGTAATTGCTGGCCTTGTGCCTAACGTAGAAACAATTAATATACATAAGTGTATCATATTTTCATTTGTACATAAAGCAATATATCTTCCTTGAATTATGTGCTTGGCAACTGTCATATAAATATGAGCCTATTTTGGGGAAGATCTCATCTTTCAACTATAAATTTCATAGGCTCAGTTTCACTTCCCTTTGGATAATATGGATTTCGGCTAACGCACATCTTTCAGCTCCTCCTCAAACCACTTTCAAAAATCAGATACCAAATTATTTGAGATCAAATTATGTAGGTTGTAAATATTTGTAGGAAATCATTAATTCCCATTTCTGCATTGCAAATTATTCCAATATAATTAATTCTGTTTAATCGAGATAACTTCACATTTAATCAACAAAGCAGAAATGGTTTGTATACTACCTAATAGGAAATAACACGCGTCACTAAACCTAAAAGTTACTCAACTGTTTCATAGTATTCTGGCTTATCAAACATGCATTTTATGCTCATAATTCTTGAATTTATACTCATGTGGGAAATAAAATATTACATACAGAAAAGAGCAGAATTGTTGATAAAAGCATGCACATAAAATATGTTTGCAAGAATGTCCCGAAAACGTGAGTGTAAATTGTTAGCGCGTATATAATTAAAATGTCAAAAATGTCTAGAAATTTGGTTAGAACCTCTACCAAATCGAGCGAAAGAAACTCTTTGCATTCTAAACATAGAATAATGAATTATTTTAGAAATTATTGCAATGATTTTGTCTATGTCAAGTAACAATGATTAACAAATTTACGTTTCAACTGATATTTCTCAAACAAAAAACAGCACTTACGCACACACATACACGCAGCGCACACTGACGCACTGAATATATATCCCCCTCCATATATATATATATATTGCCCTCAGATTCATGTTTGTGTTGTATTTCCGTCTCCACAGTCAGTCTGCTAATCAGATTTATATAAAAATATTGTTTTATTTTTTATCTTCTTGGCTCAACTTTTTTTCAAAGGTGAAGCATTCATTTTTCTTTTTCTAATAGTTAGAATAATTTCGAATCGCCACACCTGCATAAACACCCACGCCAGCAATGTTGTCCAAAGGAAACGCAATGACTGATACAACTTGGCACTATATATATATATATATATATATATATATATATATATATATATATATATATATATATTAGGATTGGTACTCTGAAATAACGATGTATATATATATATATATATATATATATATATATATATATATATATATATATACATATATATATTTCCATGTATATGTTGGATATATATTAGTTTCAATACATTACCATAGGTAATTTGCCAAGAAAATAATTTAATAATATATTTCGAGACTTTTAGACGAGACCACATAATTTCGACGGCATACACTTACGAATGTATGCTAATAATGATATCCATAAGGGAAACGAATGTTCCTTTTACGATGAATTTGTAATTGAAGATAATATATTCTGCAAGAAACAATTTGAATGTGCTCAGTGCAATAATCATATGGATATCTCAGCTAGAGTACATATAATATACACTTTAATATTGAGCCATATAGAAACTACGTACTGCAATAACTACAGCGTATCCTATGACCTACCCTGTTCACTAATTTAGCAGGCTGGTTGTTGTATAGCTGAGAGGGATGGGATATAATTTCGAAGGATGTTTTTCAATTACATGTATGGGTGTTGCAGAACAGTGTTTTGGGTAATGTCGGCTCTACTATTTGTTTGCCGTTTTGCTTGTTTTCCTGTTTAGCTCAAATATGGTTCATTGCTTTTTTTCCTTACATCCTGATAGAGGCTTATATCTCTTAGTTATATATTTAAATATAAATTTAACAAATATTTCTGATATTTTGAAGCAATTTGTCTACAAATATTGGTACTTTTGTAATATATATGATGTAATTGTAGGCAAGCGATGTTTAGCGTAGATATTAATGCATTTTATTGTAATTCGAGATAAGCCCTGTTCAAATCCTGGTGGATGTCTCCATTCAAATATTTTCCGATTTTAAAATGGTAATTTACTATAAGATAGACATATTATTAGCATAATCTTTCCTCTGAATATATACACATATTTACATAAACTTTTGAAAGTAATGTATTCAATATCCCGATAAGGGGTGTGGGTGCACATATGGGTACGTTGGTAGGAGTGTCCTGCTTACAGGTTAACACGCATACATGCCCATTCTTCACAGCCATTTAAATATATATATATATACATATATATATATATATATATATATATATATATATATATATATATATATATATATATAGTTATATTTGGGGAGGGTCATATTTGCGTAATATTGCCAGAATTAATAACAGAACACACTCACTGTTTGGTTGGTTTTCGCTTCTCGCTGTCTTTTATATATATATATCTGCGATCTAACTTACTCGGTCCTCAATGTTGCCATTGACTGACCGGCGGTCAAAAATAATACAGATACAATATAGACAAACACTTATATATATAGTTTACATAAATCTTTCGTTGCACATCTGCAACATCGTCAGTGGTGTTATATTCATTGTTCCTCCTGTTGTGTTGTATGTCTACGCCATTTTTTTGTTCAGTCTGTCTATATA
This sequence comes from Eledone cirrhosa, assembly GCA_964016885.1. Taxonomy (NCBI): domain Eukaryota; kingdom Metazoa; phylum Mollusca; class Cephalopoda; order Octopoda; family Eledonidae; genus Eledone; species Eledone cirrhosa. The sequence continues at coordinate 55,297,718 of OZ024745.1, forward strand.
TTTATTTATTTATTTGCTTGTTTGTTTATCTTATTTTGTCTTCTTTGCGCATGCGTTTGCGTGTGTGTATAGTGTTATGTGTGATGTGTGATGTGTGACTAGTGTGTATAGTGTTGTCTGCTGGGTGACTAGTGTGTGTTTATGTGCTTGTGTATGTATTTATTTATCTTATTTTATTTAATTTAATTTACTTATTTATTTATACTTCTCTTAGGTCAGTGTTGTTTGTTTGGGTGTTGTTGTTGTTCCACTCATTCTTTCTGTTTAGCTTTGGTCTTCTAATTTCTATTTCACTGGCCTCTCTGATTTGCCTATCTGCTGGGTCATTCCTATGTTTAGATATTATTCTAATTTCTATGTTGTCTATGTTACCGTCATGATGTTGTCTAGCATGTTCGTATAGTACTGACCCGTTTTTTCGTCCTTTTAGTTCCCCCCAGTGTTGGTCTATCCTTTCACCTATGCTACGAGCTGTCTCACCTATGTATGTTGTTGTCGTGTTTCTGCAAGTACCCTCTGTACATCTTATGCTATAGACTACGTTTCTAGTTTTACAGTTTATCCGGGGGTTCACCTTACATATGATACATTTCCTATTGGTACAGTGGGTTTTCTTAAAAGGGTAGGTTTTGCTGATCAGGGATTTTATGGTGGTTCCTGGCTTTTCTACCACCTTTATTTTTAAGTGGGTCTTTCTCAGGGCCTTTCTACACTGGTTAGCTAATTTCCCTCCAGGGGTGGCGTCCACAAACATGACACTCTGATATCTCTGGTTGTCGTACCATGATGTGGCCTTCCCTATCTTATGTCTAGCCCTATCTAAGCTATTCCATGATTTGCTCCTGTATAGTGGGCAAATTCCTTTCATGTCCAGTTCTATGAGGGTCTTATACTTTTCCATGGCTCCTTCGTATACTCTGACTCTGTCTCTTTGGTTGTAGCCAGAGAACTGCATGCGGTTGATGAAGTGTTGGATGTGTCCTTCCATTTCTGTTGGGTCGCACATGCTGGACACATTCTTCATCACTCGTACCAAATCTGCGATCAGAATATTAAACTTAGCACTACTGGACATTGCTGAGTTTTTGAGTATCAGGTATTTGGAGGCCATGGGTTTAGCATAGTGTGAGTGGAGAATTTGGGCTCTCTCGTCTATAGTGTTAATCCAGAGTTCTGTGTCTAATACAGGTAGTCTATTGTTAGGGTGTTTGGAAGGGAAGTCTATAGTTACAGTTATACTCTGGTGTATGGAATTAGCTATCTGCTGGATGCTTTCCATCGTGCTACGTTCTAAATCAAACTTGTTAGTGCTCTCTAGTGGGGGTGTTCTTATAACTATATTGATATCGTCTACATAACGAGAGTACATGATGAGGTCTATGGAGCTTTCATTAAGGAGATCTTTAAGTCTCCTTTCCCACCATACCATGAAAAGGTTGGCAACATCGCCAGCTATGCTGACGCCGATGGCTGCTCCCTCATTTTGGGTGTAGATTTTCTCATTGAACTTAAATATGTGGCCCTTTAGGGTAGTTTTGATACTAGCCCCTATTGCATGTGCGACCATTTTTCTTACCTGATCAGTGTTTTGGGGGGTCCGTATAGCTTTGGTCCACCCAATCCACCTTCCTATGGGAGTCTTTTTAGCCATTGAGGTTATGGTGGGGGGTCTACCTCTTATAGGTCTACTAGGGCAGAAACATCTAAGGTCATGGCTGTCTAGGTAGTCAGTGTCGTAGGTAAGTCTAAGTAGGAGGCCCAGTTCGTCTGTGTCGACGTCGCAGAACTCCACCTCACTCTCAATGATCATCTCCACACATCTTTTCACAGCAAAATCAATGTTAATGGATGGGTACAGTGACACCACATCCATGCTGCCTATTATGCAGTTGGATAGGCTCCTGTTTTTGTTGCACTCACTGATTCCGCTGAGGAGGTCCTCTGTACTTTCACATACATCTGGGGACATCTTGATTATGGGGCGTATAACCATTGAGAGGAAGTAGGAGATCCTGTAGTTGCTAGCTATATTAGCTCCGCATACAGGTCTTGTTGGTGGTCCTATTGTCGGGTCGTCGACTGTCTTGTGGTCTTTGCGGAGCCCATACAAGGGTGGTATGCCATTGTTAGACGCCTGGAAGTTGTTGGCAGTGCGTCTGCTTGGCTTTAGGATGTCAGTCCACATCATCATGTGAGCGTTGAGGATTTTTTCTCTCCCATCGTGTGTTAGTTGTGCAACTTCGCTCGTGTTGGTGATGTGGGGTTGCATTGCCTCGATGTAGTTCGGCATGCTATCTATTGACATCCTACCAGACTTATCTGTGGGTAGACACACTACCTCACCATCCCTTGTGCGCTGCTTGAGGCTAACCAAGCCTTCTACAGGTTTTATCATGTACTCTCGTTATGTAGACGATATCAATATAGTTATAAGAACACCCCCACTAGAGAGCACTAACAAGTTTGATTTAGAACGTAGCACGATGGAAAGCATCCAGCAGATAGCTAATTCCATACACCAGAGTATAACTGTAACTATAGACTTCCCTTCCAAACACCCTAACAATAGACTACCTGTATTAGACACAGAACTCTGGATTAACACTATAGACGAGAGAGCCCAAATTCTCCACTCACACTATGCTAAACCCATGGCCTCCAAATACCTGATACTCAAAAACTCAGCAATGTCCAGTAGTGCTAAGTTTAATATTCTGATCGCAGATTTGGTACGAGTGATGAAGAATGTGTCCAGCATGTGCGACCCAACAGAAATGGAAGGACACATCCAACACTTCATCAACCGCATGCAGTTCTCTGGCTACAACCAAAGAGACAGAGTCAGAGTATACGAAGGAGCCATGGAAAAGTATAAGACCCTCATAGAACTGGACATGAAAGGAATTTGCCCACTATACAGGAGCAAATCATGGAATAGCTTAGATAGGGCTAGACATAAGATAGGGAAGGCCACATCATGGTACGACAACCAGAGATATCAGAGTGTCATGTTTGTGGACGCCACCCCTGGAGGGAAATTAGCTAACCAGTGTAGAAAGGCCCTGAGAAAGACCCACTTAAAAATAAAGGTGGTAGAAAAGCCAGGAACCACCATAAAATCCCTGATCAGCAAAACCTACCCTTTTAAGAAAACCCACTGTACCAATAGGAAATGTATCATATGTAAGGTGAACCCCCGGATAAACTGTAAAACTAGAAACGTAGTCTATAGCATAAGATGTACAGAGGGTACTTGCAGAAACACGACAACAACATACATAGGTGAGACAGCTCGTAGCATAGGTGAAAGGATAGACCAACACTGGGGGGAACTAAAAGGACGAAAAAACGGGTCAGTACTATACGAACATGCTAGACAACATCATGACGGTAACATAGACAACATAGAAATTAGAATAATATCTAAACATAGGAATGACCCAGCAGATAGGCAAATCAGAGAGGCCAGTGAAATAGAAATTAGAAGACCAAAGCTAAACAGAAAGAATGAGTGGAACAACAACAACACCCAAACAAACAACACTGACCTAAGAGAAGTATAAATAAATAAGTAAATTAAATTAAATAAAATAAGATAAATAAATACATACACAAGCACATAAACACACACTAGTCACCCAGCAGACAACACTATACACACTAGTCACACATCACACATCACACATAACACTATACACACACGCAAACGCATGCGCAAAGAAGACAAAATAAGATAAACAAACAAGCAAATAAATAAATAAATATATAGACAGACTGAACAAAAAAATGGCGTAGACATACAACACAACAGGAGGAACAATGAATATAACACCACTGACGATGTTGCAGATGTGCAACGAAAGATTTATGTAAACTATATATATAAGTGTTTGTCTATATTGTATCTGTATTATTTTTGACCGCCGGTCAGTCAATGGCAACATTGAGGACCGAGTAAGTTAGATCGCAGATATATATATATAAAAGACAGCGAGAAGCGAAAACCAACCAAACAGTGAGTGTGTTCTGTTATTAATTCTGGCAATATTACGCAAATATGACCCTCCCCAAATATAACAATATCTGTTTCGACACACGATTTCATATAAAAAACCTCGCAAAACTATATATATATATATATATATATACATATATATATATATATATATATATATATATATATATATATATATATATATATATATATATGTGTGTGTGTGTGTGTGTGTGTGTGTATGTGTTGTAACGTTTGCGTGTTTTTGCCTTTGTGTACGCATCTTTCGGTATAAATGCAACTAGCGAATCTTCGGAATACATGCTCAGGTTATATTTCCTTATGTGGTATTCACAGCCATTGATACAGGCAGTCATACAACCGTATACACACATGCATACATGCACTCACGCCCACTCATGATACACAACATGCACACACATACAGGCACAAACAAAGAAAATATGCACTAAATCAGCACATATATATAAAAGTACCAATGAAAGACGGGACCCTCCAATACTGCCCCCAGCACCATGTTATAAATGTGGCTTGCCCATCTCCCTCATTCTGACAAAACTTTGTTTTTTTCCTCATTACTAATTTGCAGTTTCTAAATATAATGGAGAAAAACAAGTAGGCACAATTATTATGAAAATAGAGGTATAAGTTCGTTTCGCACACACAGAGTAACACCCATTTTTTCCGTATTAGGTGTTCATAAGCCCTGTTATTACACTACATTCTTTAGGCAGAATATATTGGCTAAATTATTAATTTATTTTAGTTTTCATATGTTTCGTATGAAGGAATGGGAAAATATGCAATTTAATATGTGTGTGCCCCAAACCGACTGAAAATATTGGGCCGAAACACGTGCGCGGAATCGAACATTTACTCAATCGGTTGACGCGTGAGTGTTGTAAGCACTGCCTTTTAAGCCGCTGGCTATCAATCCTGTTTTGGGGAATGTTGGATACTTGTATTAGGACCGGTAACGAATTGGGAGATAACATCACGTCTCAAGCGAGTGTCATATTACAAGCATTGGGTCATACCATGCATTGTAAGTGAAATCGGGTAGGCGTAACTAACTGGAACATGTCGAATGGAATGTGCCTTTCATTCTAACGTCCCAACATTTCACACATTCTACAATGCTGAATCTCCCTGAGAATTACATTAAGTCTCGTAAATTTTAATTTCATGAGCCATTTATTCCATTGATCTAACAACTGGAACATTGATTCCCGAAGCCCCTGTAGATCCATATTCTTGTATATGCTTACATTTAGCAGTGTAACCACATTTTCCTATATCTTGCAGAATAACTTATATTTATTGATATGCTGTGCATTGCACAAACATTAAGTTCAACTTTCTAACCACAATATTCAGGAATAAACTATTGTTTGTAAATTAAATATCAATATAAATGTATCTATGAAACGGCATAAATGCAAACATATATTTGCTAACATATTTCATTATGTAAACCTTACTAATATATAGATAAGGACACTGTCATATATCCAATAATCGCACACACCTGATGGTATTTCGGCAAAGCATATGACATCATATTATTTCATATATATAAACACCAATGAGGCAAGTATATAATAACAAACAGAGAAATAAGCGATGTATATGAGCGTGCTAATATTGAAATTGCTATCGATGTTTATTTGTTATTTTACATGAAGCGCTATACATTTACATATATTATTGTCTTTTGAAACAAGTATTGCTCTCGCCACTACACCTTCAATTCTATACGTTAATAAGCTCTCTCTATCACCCTCTAGGAGTGTCTATGCGTAATCTATCAGTATGTCCGTATGGGTATGTGTGTTCATACGAAATATTGCCCACATGATGTTCATACTGCTCTGATCGAAAATATATTGTTACCCATGAAAACCTTCATATATAGACGTATACACACATCACACGCTAAGACACACCCACTCGCGTTCATAAACGTCTATGTATACTGTATATATGTATATATATATATATATATATATATATATATATATATATATATATATATATATTGGTAAACGGAATAGAAAATGCTGACAA
>OZ024745.1:55308799-55311299 GCA_964016885.1 Eledone cirrhosa
TTAGGTCAAATGCCCTTTATCGTGTAGATTTTTTTTTATATATGTATTGCGCTTTCGTATTCGATTCGCATTGACTCTTCATCACAAATCCAATCTTCTATAAGGTTAATAAGATGTGATACAGACATACAAATGTCCTCATCTCGAATTAAGAAACATGCCCTTACACTCACATATATCTGCCGTCATGAATATTTGGATAAGCAAATAATATTCAATACACACACACACAGACTCACACACTGGTGCGCACATACACACATTCACACACACACATAAACACATACTCATACACACACGCGCGCACGCAAACATACACACAAACATAGTGTATGTTTGCGTGCGCGCGTGTGTGTATGAGTATGTGTTTATGTGTGTGTGTGAATGTGTGTATGTGCGCACCAGTGTGTGAGTCTGTGTGTGTGTGTATTGAATATTATTTGCTTATCCAAATATTCATGACGGCAGATATATGTGAGTGTAAGGGCATGTTTCTTAATTCGAGATGAGGACATTTGTATATCTTTATCATATATATATATATATATATATATATGAGGGGGGGGGGGGTGCTGGAAAGAGTGACAAATCGAAAGAGAGAGAAAAAGTAATAAAAACTTCTCGATTCACTTAATGTTATATACTTTCAACAGATACTAAAATTATAGGGACACGCAGTTACAAGAAATCTAAAATACTCAATATATCAAAGTATTACTGGGTAATTGCTGGCCTTGTGCCTAAAGTAGAAACAATTATTAATAACAGATGAATGATTCAATTATGTAACTGACTAGATTGTAAACAAAATACATTCAAAACAATATGCCAGAAATTAGAATTGATATTTCGGACCTGTGCACAAGACCTAAACTTCCGGGTTATTATTCTTTTTATTTTTTATCTTTTGGAAACATCAATGGCACATTAATTCTAAAAAATGATTACCTACCAAAACTGAGGATTTTTGAGAAAGCATCTGAAGTGTACCAAGGACTGAATATTAATATGGTAGACCTTTATTTTATTTAAAGTCTCAAATGTGGCTCTGTTGTTGTTATGCACACAGAAAACGCGTATATTATACAATCTATGATATATAACAATACATACTAGACAAGGTATGAATGAAAACAATGTTGAAAAAAGTAGAAAAAAATCGTCTAAGTGATAAATATTCAGTCTTATCAGTTTTAGATGTGTCACACGTAAATTCTACGAATTACGACAACTTCAAAGGAATGAAATATTTACGGAGACTTTCTAATAGTCGAGGACCACATGAGTACATATACCCACGCCAAATGCTGTAAAACTAAGGCCAACTAAATATGGAAGTTCCAACCGCCGAAATATATTGCTGAATCTTCCCCAACCGCATTCAGATATTTATACGAGATGGTGTAGATATTTTCAATATTGACAGAATTATACGAGATGGCGTACATATGCTGAACTTTCAGAGATTTGGAGAAAATGATCTAGATATACTAAACAATATTTCGAAAGATTTGAAAGGACACACATGCATTCAACAGAATTGAGAAAATAGTATTGAGAAATTAAAATACAGTCATGATTACTTTCTTAATAAACACCAGACCGTTTGACAGGAAATTCATTATAGAAGCATTTCTGCTAATTTTATTTGTCTTAAATACATTAAGTTGTACAAAAATTAAAGCAGATTTTTACGTTATTTTATTCGATTCAGCATGGTTTTATGAATGAGAACGCACGCAAGTTGTGTTACATAATGTATCATTTTTAGTGCTCATTTTATGTTCCTCCTTTTTTATATAAAATGCAAATTTTTCATTAGACCGATCATTAAATGTCAAATCAAGAATTTTACCAGATTTCATTCTATAGGTGTAAACTTGGCTGCAGTTTAGTGCGATCTGCTAGAATCATTAATGAATTTCGGGGTCCAAGGAAGTGTTAACAATTATAAAGTGTGACGTTTATTTCAAACATTCCTTCATGGTGTTCACTTTTCACGTTAAGGAAGATCTTAGATCTCATTCGGCAACTGGCAACGATGAACTGAAAACTTTGGAAGATGCAAATCCTCGCGCAATTTTTGGAACGATTCCTCTTCAACATTTAGAAAGCCAAAGAATCTTGAAAAATGGGTGCGACAGACACTGAGCAAAGATCAGAATGTTCGCCATTATGAAGTCCGCTCTCCATTCTTTAACAAAATGATATATTTTGTGATCGCATTTTAACGATCGATGAAATGTGGATGTTATGCAAGATGAAGATTTAAAAGAAACGCCAAAACAATTCCCAAATCTGACGATGGACAAAAACATGTTGTGGTGACTATTTATTTCTCTACACCCAACTTGTTATATATCTTTCTACATCTTGACGAAACACCCAGAGCTGCATTTTGTCACAAAATGGATGAAATAGAGCGTATTTAAACCCCATTTATCAATATAAAATGCAGCGATAAACCGAAATATATATTTTGTTAAATTGCATCCATATG
>OZ024745.1:55316299-55338799 GCA_964016885.1 Eledone cirrhosa
TCACGATGGTGAGAATGAAGCAGATCAAAAAGATGTTGGTGTAGGAAAATGAGCTGGAGAGAAAATAGAAGGGAAATACATATTATCAACAAAATAGTTCATGAAAATTATTGCATCTGTGTTTGCTTAAAGTTCAAATGCCACCAATGCAAAATTTATTAGTTGCATGTATCTGGTCGAAACTTTGTTTTACATGTACTAAAATATTATTTATATATAACATTCTGGCTTATGAAAACACTGCATACCATTCATTAATATTATAATTGTTTCTCGCATGTGAAAACATTTCAGAATCTACCATACCCAAATCTGTATATGCATATTCTCACCTACGCATTTACAAAATACCAGATCCGACAATTAATGTAACATTGTGTTTCAAAATAGTATTTGAATAGTGTAATCTGAGATATGAGAGCAAATGTAATAGTATTAAATTGGTGGCATAAGTGAGTGATGTCGACATGTTTGGGTCGATAAATATTCCTGATGCTCTTATTCAAATCATATCTCTATTCAAGATAAACAATTAAATGAGATTTGTACTACATGAAAGGCGTCTCTTCTATTGATTCCGGTTCTAGATAACCGGGAACCATGCCAGGCATTGTGGATTCAACATCCACAGCATTACTAAATACGAAATTATAAAATTGAATTAATGTTTATGTGAAAAGATGGTGTCCCTGCATTACTGTCATGCCTAAGCGATTGTGGGATCACAAAGAGAATACACCAAAACGGTAAGCAAATGCTGGCCTCCATCCTGCAAGGCCCTACTGAAGGTCTGGCGTGATTGGAAAAGGATCATCTAATACGAGCTGTCCCTCACCAACCTCTGATGACTATTGCCAACATTATAACAGATTCACGGCGAAACCTCTTAAATCAGTGGCTGGTGGCACTATTTGCATCGAAGTCCGAAGAATCATGCATGATAGAATCAGGCGACTAGTTGGTAGAATATAGGCATCTTGATTATATATAGAAATGGCGTATGCAATCAAGAGCCGTTTCGTATGAATGACAACCAAGAATTTATTTTTCAAATGATTTATATACGTACCCATATGTGATTACAATTTTATTTATGGATTTCTTTGGATTATGCTGTTTTCCTTTTATTTGCGCAAGTACACGTTAAGCGATTTTGCTATGAAGCTTTTTAAAACATTACTCTTTTAATACAAGTCTCACAATGCTTCATATTAACTTCACTACTCTCTCCCTGCCTCCCTCTCTCTGTCTCTGTCTGTCACACTCTCTATGTCTCTCTCTCTATCTTTCTCTGTGATATATATATATATATAGGGGTATTCTTTTATTATTTGTCCAGTTTCAGCAATTACACTGTGGATATGCGCTGACACCAGTTACATTTAGATTATCCTAGCGGCCCTGTATTTATTTTCTCAAATCTAATAATTATTTATGTGATATCTTATTCTTTGACCACATATATCTCTGTGCTTGTATTTCATTTACTGTAAAACCCATATCCTATCATTAGACACTGAATTGGTTGGATAAGTGTCCAATTTTAGAGCTTCATGCTTTAAAATGTATCGGGACTTTTAGGCTTTGGAAATTAAGAGGACATTTTTTTTTTTAATGCGTAGAATAGTGTGGGTAAATTATTTATTTAGGATTCGGTTCCAAACCTGAGTTTGTTGCTGGACAAACTCAGGTTTGTAAAGAGGTTAAACTAGTGTTTAGAAAATGAGAATGTATTTATACTTATATTTTATGTGTGCTGTTTTCTTCTAGCAACCAAATACAGTTTGGTGATATTGAGTATGTTCTGATTTTAATCGTAGCATTCTTAAATATTGAGATTTTGTAGTGGAACAGATGTATGTTGCATATTATACGTCAATAGCATCTGTTTTTGCGGTAGCATTCAAAATGAACTTTAAAAATATTATAGTGAAAATACTTCATTGGTCAGTATATATTGATCCTTTTTAAACATATTTTCACAAAATCTCCATTGATATTCTTTACTTGTAATCTTTATATATCATTTTTGCAAATGCCTTATTTTATATTATATATCAGCTGGTCTATCAATCCTCTCAAATTCGATAAATAATGCAGTCCAAGATATATTCAGGTGAGGACTATTCGTAAATATTACTTCCAAATATTCGTTGATTTTTCGCAAATTAAAGAAATAAATGTTAAATCTATTAACATTAGACTTTAATGGTATATCCTAACTTTTAGACGTGAAGCTCTCTAAGAGCATTATTTACTGCAGTCATCTCATTAATATTGCCATAATTGAATCTTATACATTGCTGGCAACGATACAGGATCTTACAAAACCTTCCTAAAAATAATATTTCAACTACCACTGAACAATCCAAGTACTCACGTATCTCCATAGCCATATCTCCCCCAAAAAGGTGTCGAAAGGAACGCATATTATGTCGTTCTTCTAAATAGCTTGTTGATACCTATTTCATCAGGAATTAACGAGACATGTATGTACTAGATAATTTGTAAACATACAAATGTAAAACATCTGCATAATTCATGAAATATGGGGGTAACATAACACACACACACACACACACACACACAAACACACACACACACACACACATATATATATGTATATATATATATATATATATATATATATATTTATTTATTTATTAGTGTATAACAAAGAACTAAAAAGGTTAACCTACAGAAGAGTGAAATATAATGGATGAGGATTACAATTTCTTAGGAAATCAAAATCATTATATGTTAACACCATTAATAACACTTATAACTGATCAAATGTTAGTCGCGTATCGCTATTATTAGATTATAAATGTGTCGATTTAACTGTCATCACTCGGAGGTAGCTAATTGTACGGTCAATGAACTGAGATCTTGTATATAATCTATATACCTAAGTTACAAATATTAGTACATCTGAAGCTACAAGGAATATCATTAATAATAGATTTTCTTAATATTTATTTTCGTACATATCTCTCGTTCTATACGAAAAAAAGATATATGGCGTTTGGGTCTAATTGAAACACAGATATCTGCGTTTGTTAAAGAACATAAGAAGCTACGCATGTATATGATATACGTGAAACTAGGCCTTATAAATATTCATGATCTGTTTGATTCAAATGAAGAGCATACATTACGGCCCTTTATGGTCTGAGTTCAAATCCCGCCAAGGTTAACTTGGCCTTTCATCCTTACGGGGTCGATAAAAAGTACCAGTAATGTACTAGATGTTTGCTGGCCTTGTGCCAAAAGTAGAAACAATTATTTAAAGGCCTGGTTAAGGATAGCAAGTGGTTGAACTATCTGTTCATATCAGCGCATGTTTTTAAGCATATCTATTGCACAAAATCACCATCATCCATGTATGTAATTGCAATGCGACTAATGCTTGCAACCAAGAACGAATTAACCTAGCCAAACAATCTTGGCTTCGCAATTAACAAAGAACACAATTTTTTCAAATTGCATAGACACATGACACACAAGCCGACTTCTGTAGAAACAAAGCAAAGAATAAAATACCATGATACACACACACACACACACACACACACATACACATATATATATATATATATATATATATATATATATATATATATATATATATATATATATATATATATATGGAATAGAATGAAACCAAATTTCATTTCTCACTCTTAGTACGGCACTTACTTAAATGTATATACTTTCAAACGTTCAACCATCTGGCAGGAAGGTATACGATGCTGACGATAGCTAATAATCTTGAAACTAGTACATCGTTCCTGTGTCAGTGTTGAACAAAAAGGTGACGTGGTTGCCTAAACACTGTACGGCGTAATTCGGGCTGTTTGTTTGTTTACAAACAAACACACCGAGCATTATAATAAATGTTCGGTAAACCGATACGTGCATATATATATGTGTGCATGTATGTATATATATATACATACTACTGTACGTATGTATACATATATGTATGTACGTATACATACATACTTATATATATATATATATATATATATATATATATATATATATATTGGTAAACGGAATAGAAAATGCTGACAAATTGTTCACAGTTGAAAAATGGTTTAATTAGGAATAAAAGAGTATTAGTAATTGTATGGGTTAGTATTCAGTTGTGGTTTTAAGTTTTTAAGTTTTCACCGGTTGCGCATTTCTAAATGCTTTTCAAAAATAATTTTGAGATAGAGCGTCTGTGTTGTTTGCTCTGATATATATATTTAAAGAGAGAGAGATAGATAGATAGATAGATAGAGACAGAGAGAGAGAGAGAGAGTGAGAGAGAGAGATAGAGAGATATATATATAGAGAGAGAGAGAGAGAGAGAGAGAGAGAGAGAGAGAGAGAGAGAGAGAGAGAGAGAGAGAGAGAGAGAGGAGAGAGAGAGGGAGAGAGAGAGAGAGAGTAGTGTAATTTACACAAGGAATTACATGTAGTAAAAACTGATATTTTCGTCAAGCCAGTACAATGCGGTAGAAAAAAACGCTGGGCGAACGATGACAAATGAAAAGAAGCAAAATAAAGTAATATTTTACTTACTGTATTTTCGTATTATATTTCAGGTCTACCACTCTCCTTTCGTATTGGGTATGCAAAAATGCGATATAGGAATATTTATTTCGGTCATTGGATCTTATTTTGCCTTCCAATCCATTTCTCCTGTGTCCATACTATCATATATTCTGTCTATAGTTATTCCATGAGTACATCATTCTTGTAACCGTGCAGGGCTTTCTGCCAAATAGAGACGTTGGTATAATCATCATAGTATAGATCCATACAACCCCAAATCATCTATTGTTGCAAGAAACTATGTCTAAATGTATTTCCTGTGCGTAATTCAGGAATGTATCTTATTCAGAAACCAAATGTGTAAAACAATTGTTAAATTGGCTGCCTTCAACATAGATTAATAGGTATTGAGTCACCTGCTATAGTATTGATGCCATTCATTTGATAAACCTAATATTTATAATAGTTGAATAAATTTGTGGATTTGATATTCACTATATTTTTGGTAATTTGGCTGTATAATTGATCTTAAATATATTGAGAAAACTTTCCTGCGATTGGCCACCGTCCCTATGATGCTAGAGCCTAGATAACGAAAATGCGTTTCAAGATAAAGTATCAGTAACGATTGTGTGAAAACAATTATCGCTAGCAAAAATGCAATGTTGCGATTTAAAGATATATTATTAACCACAAGTTAACATGCATAGAAATTGATCACTCTAGTTAATTGAATCTGTCTGGCGGACATCATATCACAAATTCATAGTTCAAATACCGTAACATATGATACTATATAATTCATACAATCTTTAAATTTCCAACTGCAGAAATTACAAATTCAATGCAATAATGTAGTATAACCTGGTATTATTGTTTTAGTAAATATATATGTAGAGATAAGCAGATAATATTCGGAAAGCTTGTACAAAATATGAATAACACCTCATGGGCGTTAAAGATGCATTATCATCGAATATTCCGTTACAAACAAGTGATTTATAGCCAGCTAGTAATATATATTCTTAATTAATTGATTAACATAATTTGTGGTAGCCGACTGATAATTATATGTTCTCTTTTCCTTGTTGAATATATGAAAGTGGATTATATTGATTTAACATACAACATATATAGGTTTTGTATATATAGATGAGGCAATTCTTTCGGCAAGCATGTTTAACTCATATGCGAAATAACTTTGTAGCTTGTGTCGATGTTTCACTATGGCTACATATTCGACTAGTTGTATAGATAAAATGGATATATATTGTAGCATAGGAAATAACATGAGGTCGATCTATAACACTTTGGTCATTAACAATTCTACATTACTAGATTGGCTTTTCGCAATGCAGGATGTAATTATTTTTTTTTTGTTTAATGAACTTATATTAAATACATAAATTTCTATTAAAAATCTTAAAAGAAACTTTTAAGGGTTTTTAATTCAAGTCAGATGATTCCATGTAAGGCATATTGTCTTTTATAATTTTGCATTAATTGTAGCAATTATTCTAATTAGAATGCAACTAAATATTTATGGTATGCCGATTATTTATTACGGCTTAACATTACGAATTAATATAAATGCAAATAAAACAATTTCACGTAGAACAATAATCTCTCTAGATACAGTAAATATTTTTCCTGCGTTGTAACATGTCACTAAAACGGGAAAAAAATGTTTGCGTTAAAGTACAATCTAACAGGTTCATATATTTGTCTTGTATTATACATTCAGTTTTTTTTTAAATTTAGTTCTTCATTTTCGAAACAACGTTCAATGGATTTTTATAACACATTTCCAATGAAAATTTGCGTAACGAAACATTTCAATTATAAACATGATGAATACTGAATTTACGTTGCTGTAAATATTTAGGAAGCAGCTAATATTAATAAATGGTACCCGCAGAGTTTAGGGAATTACAAATCAGATTGAGTTTTGGTAAAATACAGATTTACGTATCGTTGATTTTTACACCTCTGGAAGTATTTTCCCTATACAATATTCGCCTTCACTTTAGCAAATCCTGATAATAGATTGTTGTGAAAAGCCAATGCAGGTAATCTTTTACAAGTGTGTATTATTTTCAAATGAGTATGTTTGGCAAATAAATTACCGTTATAATATTTATAAAAAATGAGAGCATTCTTCCGAAATTATTCCGAGCGGCAGAATAATAAAATGATTTATTTACAAAGTTCATATTTTGATTAAATTGTAAATATATGAAGATTAATACAATGGTCACTCTCGGTAGCTCATATTTCGGTAGTATGTGCGATGGTGTCACTAAGCGTTTCAGGTGCCAAATATTCGTCAGCAGAAACGGAAGTCATTTCGATCCCCACTCGATAGTAAACCCGAACCCGAATGGACTAAAGGAAAACTGCATTGGAGTTTGGAACTCAAATATATGGAAAAATTATGCTTAACCAACATGCCCATGTGTATGCACATGCGCGGATACATGTATGTATCTGTGTGCACGCATATATACATACATGCATGTGTATGCATGTCTGGGTGTATGTATTTGTATGAACATGTCTGTGTAAGTGTATGCATATGTATGTGTAGATCTTCGATTTTTTCATCTGTATATATGTGCAGCGTCTTAACTATATACGCTTTCCTGAGTACAGTGTATGTGTGTAGATATGTGTATATTTATCAAAATACCTTTGAAATAACTTTTTGGAAAGGCTCTTTGAAGCCTTTTTAAAGTTTTTTTTATAGGGCTATTTTTCTGAAATGTGTGTTTTTTAAGGTATTCTGGGGGTGTGTTTTTCTGAAATATTTTTTTAAAATTATTTCTAAGTATTCGCTGCACATTCAATATTTACTGTGATTGTCGCATATAATAAAGTTTCGGGTCTGTGTGATTGCTGTGGGTGTATAAGTACCCATATGTATCACGCCTGCGCGAAATATGGACATGTGTTTGGGCACCTACAGGCCGGGAAGTCTGCGACAGGCCGCGAGCGGTTCAATGATACAACCCTTTACCTCCTACAGTAGTAATTCCGATATAAGAAGCAACTTTGATTGCTAGGTGGAAAAAGAAAAGAACCAAATATATGACGGCCATGAGTGGCCAAGTATACCGATGACGTGTACAATAGATGACCACTCGCAGAAAGACGACAACAGGATTTAAGCTCCCGGGTGAAGGCCCCGTGTGTAGCTGGACGTTTGGAAACACTGATTCGTAGAATCAAAACGTATCGAGACGATTCCAGAGTCAGGTTCGATCATTGCATCAATCGTGCCTCGAGTTGGTCGCCAGAGTAACGATTGTAATATGTATAATACATTTTATTTGTCGCTCCACTGATTCTCATTTTCTTATGTGATACATACATATATATATATATGTATATATATATATATATATATATAAATATATATATATATATATATATATATATATATATATATATATATACATATACATATATAATATATATATATATATATATACATACATACATACATATATATATATATATATATATATATATATATATATATATATATATATATATATATATATATATATATATATATATATATATATATATTTATATTTATTATTATTACTATATATATATATTTATTATTATTACTATATATATATATATATATTTTATATATATATTATATAACTTTAACTTTAACTTTGATAACTTTGATAGGTTTCGGCCAGTATTGGCCCAGGCCATGTCTAACTTAATAGCACCACATTGCGAAGTTTTACAAATTAGTGTTTGGGCACCATGTCCCACTCGAGCAAAGAGTTATTGTTTGCGGAGGCATATCCGAGTGTAGGAGGCTTAGCTGGGATTTCTTGAAAGAATTTATCTAAAGACTTTTTGAACTTGATGGGGTCTGTCTCTGCTTTGATGTGTTTTGGTGTAATGTTAAAGAGTGCAGGGCCAATTGAGGTGAAATAATTATGCCGTATTGTTGTTATGAAATGCGAGTGAGATTTTTTGTCGTGGGCGGATAGCACGGGGCCCAAGTCTTAGGTGTACATTAAAGGTGATGCCAACATTTTTTGGGCGAAGCTGATGCAATATTTTCCACATCATGCAGATAATGTAGCGCTCACGGTGATGTTGGAGAGAATAAATGTTGAGCTTTTCTAATCGACTCCAATAGTCAAGGCCTGTGATGCCATCTATCTTTTTTTGTAATTGACATTTAGGGTGCTTCAAATTTCATGATACATTGTTTCGTGTGGGGTGACCACAGTGGACAACATTATTCAAGGTAGGGTCGGGCAAATGTGGAGAAGAGAAGGATAACAGTGTGGATATCTCTGGACTGGAACATCTGACAATCCAGGTACACATTCTGCGGGCCATATCACTTTGCTGTTTATATGTGTGGCCCAGCTTATGTTGTTGTCCACAATTACTCCCAGGTATCTGATGTTATTGGCTGCCACTAGAGTTTCACCCGAAGGAAGAGAGTATGACAGTTTCAGGGCATCCTTTTTTCCAAAATGGATTAATTCAAACTTATCCTCATTCAACGGCATATTATTCATTTCTGCCCATTGGATAACAGACAGTAGGTATGACTGAAGGCAAGTTCGGTCACCCACCTCATTGATGACCCTTTGGAGCTTGGAATCATTTGCGAAGATTCTTATGTTGCTGTGCTTGATGATGTCAGTAATGTAATTATTTTTACATGATGAAAAGAAGTGGGCCCAACACAGTGCCTTGTGGGACGCCACTGCTGACTTTGGCAGGGCTTGATTTTACTCCTTCGACTACAACATGTTGGGTTCTTCCAGAGACACCAACATTGTATAGTTTTTTCAGTAGAATTTTATGATCAACCCTGTCGAAGGCCTTGCTGAAATCAAGGTAGATGGCATCAGTGTTGGAGCCCTCTCCCAAGTCTCTCAAAACATCGTCAAAGTGATGAAGGAGCTGCGGTAGGCAGTCCCTTCTATTGCGGAACCCATGTTGGTTGGAGTTCAGCAGGCCATTGCTTTCAAGAAAGTGGGTTATTCGTGATCTCACCACCCTCTCAAATACCTTGATAATATGATAGGTGAGTGAGATCGAACGGTAGTCCACTTCAATGGACTTATTTCCCTTTTTGGAGACTGGGACAACGGACTAGGACAGAAAGTTTTCAGGAATATAGCCAGTTTCAAGTGAGTTCCTCCACAGATTAGCAAGAGTGGATGCAAGTTGGTGTCGATACACCTTCAGGACACAAGCAGGGTACCTGTCGGGGCCTACTGCTGAATTGTGTTTAACTTCGTTTATTGCCGCTAAGACAACAGGGGCGCCAATCGTTATGTCTGATATAGTGTGTTGGGGATTAACATCACTGATACGGCCAGATCGGCCATATTAGGATTGCTGAAAACAGAACGGTATTGTTTCTGCAGTATCTCGCCCATGGTTTTGGCATTGTCTTGGAGTGTGCCATTTTCATCAACTAGGGAGCCAACAGTGGAGACGGTGACCTTGTGTTTTTTAGCAAATGAAAAGAACACTTTGGGGTTTAGTTTGATTTTTTCAATGGCTCACCTCTCTTCAGCTATTCTCTGGTTATTGATGTTGGTCATCATACATTGCTGGAGGGTATATTTTTTTTACTCAAGCAGGGCGATAGCCATTGAATGTGTGTGTTGCTGTTGGCAGTATTTTAGTGTGTTAATTTTTTTGTTTCTTCTTTTTATTTCTCTGATAATTGCTTTTCTGTTTCGGGGATACTGCACTTGATTTTGTTCACAGGTTTTGGTGGGGTGTGTTAATGCATATATTTGTGACAGTATCTACAAAGAAGTGCCAACATGTTTTGATGTTGGTGGAAGTGTGTGCTTGTGTAAAAGACCAGTCGACATGTGATAGTTTGTTCATAATTGCATCCCTGTTGGCATTCTAGGGATCCATGTTATCAAATGGGTGGGGTGGAAAGAGGACGCTGGGGTTAGCTTTCGACTGGTGGAATCTCAGGTTACAAAGAACTATGTCATGGACTGAGAGAAGGGATATATATATATTTTATATATATATATATTTTTATATATATATATATATTATACATATTTGATATATATATATATTTTATATATATATATATATATTTTATATATATATATATTTTATATATATATATATATATATATATATATATATATATATATATATATATATATATATATATATATATATATGTATATATATATATATATATATATATATATATATATATATATATATATATATATATATATATATATATATATATATATATATATATATATATATATATATATATATATATATATATATAATGTTTCTTAGAACCTGAGCTGGTTTTGAAAAGGGTGGTATCAAAGGGGTAAATTAACAAATGAAATGATCTGGGGTTTTGTTTTATGTGAAAAGTGAAGCACTAGACATGGGTGGTAAACAATTTTTTTTAAATCGGTGTACTCACTATATGTGCCTTTACCGCCCTTTCAAGCTCCAGAATAAACGGAAAATCCAAGCGGACTTCCAGAAGAGCCTTCTTTAGATACCTCCCTTCCCAATGGAAGTCGGCTTGGATTTTCCGTTTATTCGGGAGCTTGAAACCGCGGTAAAGCACATACAGTAAGTACAGCGAATTTTTTTTAATTTATTTTAAAACATTTTCTCTATTTGCTATACCTTGATTTTATATGTTCTGATGTGCTAATTTATTAACCCGCCATAGAACTACATTGGCATACCGTTGGATATTACTCGTTTCCCTACATGTATTTTTTACACGTTGGAATTCATACTTTATTATTATTATATATATATATATATATATATATATATATATATATATATATATATATATATATATATATTTTATATACTTATATATATAGTATATATATATATATATATATTTCGTTTCTGAATTTGTTTAGCAAGATTCTTTATCTGAAAATGTGTGTTGAAACCGATATTGTTATACTTTGGGAGGGTCATGTTGCCAATAAGAAACACACGCACCAGTTGCTTTAACTTCAATTTATTATAATAAATTTATAAATTTAGGAATTTATAAATTTCCGGTTGGTTGGTTGGTTCCACAACCAGATGGTTGTTTATATATTGTCAAAGTTCTTTCGGTACACATTCTGTGACCTCTTCAGTGACTGCGGATTCTTTTCTTTGTTTTTGTGCCTCTCCTTTGTTCTGTCCTACGCCATTTTGTTTCTGTGTTGTGTGCTTAGTTAGCGCGTGTGTTACATCCGGGTGTCTGTGTGTGTTTATATTTGTTTATTTACATGTTACTGGTTAGTTGTTTGTTCTATGTGTGTTTTCACTTTGTCCTTAATTGTAAGTTGTGATGTTGCTATTCTATTCATGCTTTCTATTTAATTTTGGTTGGAGTTCATTTATTTTTATGGCCTCTGTGATTTTCTGTGTGTAGATTCTATTTGTATTTCTATGTTCTCTAATTTACCCTTATGTTCTATTTTAGCATGTTGGTATTGTACAGATGATTCTTTACTATCTTGAAGCTCTCGCCAGTGTTCATTTATCCGTTCTCCTATACTACGAGCTGTCTAACCTATGTACACTATATTCTTATATCTACATTTTCCTTCAGTACATCTTATGCTATATACTACATTTCTAGTTTACAGATCTAGTTTACACATCTTAGTTTACAGATTATACATTTCTTATATATACAGGGAGGTCTTTGAAAAGTGTATGTATTGCTAATAAGAGTTTTTATGGAGGTACCTGGTCTTTCTACTATCTTAATATATATATATATATATATATATATATTCTATATTCTATATACATATATATATATTTAATACACTAACAGAGAAAGCTTTAAGCAGTACTCCGACCGACTTCTGTCTCACTCAACAAACATTATGATATACCTTAGTATAATCCCAATTATACGTTTGGGGTGCTAACTATTCGTATTTTGCGGATAGCTAGTTGTATTATTTTATAAGAGACATAATTAAATACATCCCTCTTTCCAGACGATAGTTTCATTATAAGTTTTCTACAAGTTGGGAAAATAATGTCCAGGTTATGTAGAAGCCTACACATAGTCCAGAATGCCCAACAATATCGATATAAAAACCCTACCTATATTAATATTCAGCGATGGTACGCGTCAGTGTTAGAGTGACCGCCAAATTTGACATTCCAGCAGTGTCACAAAGAGAAATCTCACACCGTCACCAACCGGGAAGGGGAGGTCATCGTAAAACATAAAAGGATAAAATAATATGCACGCAGGTCAATTAATTCTGTCAAGAATTTTAACCGTACGTGAAGAACTCAATTGGATATAAATATATATATATATGCATGTATTATTTATACATGCATATAAGTATTTTCTCAGGCTAAAAACAGAGATAAGATACCGGAAAAACAATCAACATTTCTTACAAAGAATAAAAAAAGAAAGTCATACCTAAAAATATCTGGAAATTTTCATATCTGGCCAATTCAAGAGTATAATATTTAATAAACTAACAGAGAAAGCTTTAAGCAATACTCCGACAGACTTCCGTCTCAATCAACAGACATTAGGATATCCCTTAGTATAATCCCAACTATACTTTCGGGGTGCTGGCTATATGTATTTTGCGGATAGCCAGTTGTATTATTTTATATGAGACATAATTAAATACATCCCTCTTTCCAAACGATCGTTTCATTATAAGTTGTCTACGAGATGGGAAAATAATGTCCAGGTTATGTAGAAGCCTACACATAGTCTATAAGAATATATGCAGGTGGGCACTTATAAATCATCAGTGGATGCCCAACAATATCGATATAAAAAAAAACCCACCGATATTAACATTCAGCGATGGTACACGTCAGTGTTAGAGTGACCACCAAATTTGAAATTCCAGCAGTCTCACAAAGAGAAATCTCACGCCGTCACCAAGCGGATATATATATATATATATATATATATATATATATATATATATATATATATATATATATATATATATATATATATATTTTATCTATCTATCTATCTCTCTCTCTCTCTCTCTCTCTCTCTCTCTCTCTCTCTCTCTCTCTCTCTCTCTCTCTCTCTCTCTCACTCTCTCTCTCTCTCTCTCTATATATATATATATATATATATATATATATATATATATATAAGATCAAAAGATGGTTAAAGGAGTTCCATGTATTTTATTATGCGCATTTCAAAAACAAACATCATCATGCAATAATATTTGTGTTTTCATCAGATAAAACAGGAGAACATGATATGAAGGCTAAAAAACACTTGTGGATAGTGCAGTTTTAAATCAACATATGAAAAGTGGTTTTAGATTGATGTGTGATATTGGGAAAACTATTTTATTTAGAGAGGGGGGGGTGGAAAGGATGAAAAAGGGGAGGAGATGAGAGTGAAGGTGGAGAGGGAGAGATGGGTGATAGAGAGAAAGAGATAGTTTTTATAACTGAGAGAAGATATATTGTTTTACATAGAGAGGTTGAAAACCGTTGGAAGATAATGTATGAATTAAAAGAATTTGAAAATTAACGAAGGGAAAAATATGTACGAGGAAAAAATATTTTATTTAGGGAGAGGGGTGCAAAGGATGAAAAAAGGGGAGGAGATGAGAGTTAAGGTGGAGAGGGAGAGATGGGTGATAGAGAGAAAGAGATAGTTTTTATAACTGAGAAAAGATATATTGTTTTACATAGAGAGGTTGAGAACCGTTGGAAGATAATGTATAAATTAAAAGAATTTGAAAATTAACGAAGGGAAAAATATGTACGAGGAAAGAGAGGGAGTTGATATGTATGAAGATAGAGAGAAAAAAATAATAATTGCGGATGAATATTCTAACGTCAAAAGGTGTATGTTTATAAGTATTGTGGCAATTTCAAAATTAACAAAGAGAAAAAATTATTAAGGTTTGTGTGTAGAAGGATTTGAGAAAAATAATGTGAAGTTAAAGTTTGTATATTGAAGGAATTGATAATATGTGCGAAGAAAGAGTTAATATGTATTAAAAAATTATTAAGGTTTGTGTATTAGATGATTTGAGAAAAATAATGTGAAATTAAGGTTTGTATATTGAAGGAATTGATAATATGTGCGAAGAAAGAGTTAATATGTATTAAGAATGAGTTCGTTGATGGGGAGAAAAAAATAATAAATTAAGGATGAAATTGAGATTAAAAAGTTTTATGATAGAGAGAAAAAATAATAATAATTGCGGATGAATATTCTAACGTCAAAAAAACAAATGTATATGTTATGAAGGATTTTACAAGGTGAAGATAGAATGAGGGTAATGAGTAAACAAGTATTATAGAGTGTATAATGCCCTTTGAAGTAAGGTAGGAAGATGGGTATATTTTAAAGAGGTGTATGTATATGTGCCTTTGAGAAAAGATTCTAAATTGATAAAGAATTGAATATTAGCTGTATACTTTGTGAAAAGTCCTATGGAATTTATGCAGGCAGATAGAAAACAAATCTGTACGTCTATTTATTATAGAATCTAGATTAGAGATAATGGTAAATTTTTCATTTAGGCAGAGATTACAGATTTTAGATAGAGAGCTGTTCAAGTATGAGGACGCAGAAGAAACCTTCTTCCAAAAGATGGTATATTTAATGTTTTTGTCTTTCAAGGACCATGTGAGTTCTGAGAGAGCCGTGTTGGTTCTTTTAAGTTTGTATTTAAAAGATGAATGATGATTATAGAGACGAGCTTTAAAAGAGGTGGAAGTGGAGCCAAAATAGGTGAAGGAGTTGGTGCTAGTTATAACTTTACATTCATAAATTAAGTTTTTATCAAGACAATGGTTGTTGAGAGGACATTTATTCTTAATGCGGCAGTTGCAATTAGAGAGATTATTAATGAGTGACCTAGTGTTATCTATAGAAGGAATTGGATTGGAGAAGTTGTTTGCGATTTTATATATATATATATTTTATATATATATATATATATATATATATAAAATATATATATATATATATAGTATGAAAAAAGAAAAAATCAGTGATACATCTGGACTCAGTTTATTGCGTGTTACAATTGTTTCGCCGGTAGGTAGTTCGAGACATGATCACTGTATGGATGTGGCTGATTCTACGGCTGCAGGTTCTAATGTAGAAAATAACAGCCAATGGCATGACAAGAGTGGAAGATGTTTTTGAAGGTGTTTTTTGATGATAACACCCCAGTGAGAAAATTTACTCCGAAAGAATTGCATGTGCCCGAAGGAACCTGCAGCCGTAGATAGAATCAGACAAATCCATACAATGATCCTGTCTCGAGCTACATGCCGGCGAAACAATTGTAACACGCAATAAACTGAGTTCAGATGTATCACTGATTTTTCGTTTTTTATACTATTCACATTGTGCTCTGTGAGAATATTGAGTGCTAATTTTGGAATACCGCCTATGGAAGCACCATAGCTACCATTAAACATACGTATATATATATATATATATATATATATATATATATATATATATATATATATATATATATATGATAATAATGGATCTGCGGCGCTGCTGCAAATGGGTTACATATGAAAAAGATTGTCCTCATCAGTGGCCATCCAACCGTCGTAGGCATTTCGTCGCATTAAAGGCCATATACCTCAGGTTGGTGCGAGCAACGGCTAAAAAAAGTTGTTGGGACACGTAAATAAGGGGGACGCTAGGGTACAACGAACAAAATGGTTTAAGCAGCAGAAAGTGATGAAGAAGGAAACAAGTCCCAGATTTCTATGAATATAAATTCGGTGGAATCGTGAACGAGAGAATAAAGACCATCAAACCTGGTTGAAATGTGAGCAAGGAAGCAATTTCGCACAGGTCTAACGGGAGGAAGAAGGGGTCTTGTCTGCGAATTCGGTAAACATAAGATCCGTGAAGTCGCAGACGAGAGAGAGAGAGAGAGAGAGAGAGAGAGAGAGAGAGAGAGAGAGAGAGAGAGAGAAAATTCATACCGGCTTGGCCAAGTGCCCGCGAGAAAAGGATTATGGACAGGTCAAACGGGAAGAATGGGGAGGAGGAGAGGTAGTGACAGAGAGTGAGTGAGTGAAAGGTGAGGAAGAGGCTAACAGAGAGAGAGACTGCTAGAAAGGGTAAAGACACAAAGAAAGAAACAGACTGGTGGCAGCGGAGGAAAAAATATATGTGTAAATATGATAATAATGGAGCTGCGGCGCTGCTTAAACCATTTTGTTCGTTTACCCTAGCGTCCCCCTTATTTACGTGTCCCAACGACTTTTCTTTAGCCATTGCTCGCACCAACCTAAGGTATATGGCCTTTAATGCGACGAAATGCCTACGACGGTTGGATGGCTACTGATGAGTACCAAATTTGTTCATATGTAACCCATTTGCAGCGGCGCACCTCGATTATTATCATATTTACACATATATTTTTTCCTCCGCTGCCACCAGTCTGTTTCGTTCTTTGTGTCTTTACCCTTTCTAGCAGTCTCTCTCTCTCTGTTAGCCTCTTCCTCACCTTTCACTCACTCACTCTCTGTCACTACCTCTCCTCCTCCCCTTTCTTCCCGTTTGACCTGTCCATAATCCTTTTCTCGCGGGCACTTGGCCAAGCCGGTATGAATTTTCTCTCTCTCTCTCTCTCTCTCTCTCTCTCTCTCTCTCTCTCTCTCTCTCTCTCTCTCTCTCTCTCTCTCTCTCCCTCTCTCTCTCTCTCTCTCTCTCGTCTGCGACTTCACATAACTTATGTTTACCGAATTCGCAGATCAGACCCTTTCTTCCTCCCGTTAGACCTGTCCGAAATTCCTTCCTTGCTCACATTTCAACCAGGTTTGATGGTCTTTATTCTCTAGTTCACGATTCCACCTAATCTGGGACTTGTTTCCTTCTTCATCACTTTCTGCTGCTTAAACCATTTTGTTCGTTTACCCTAGCGTCCCCCTTATTTACGTGTCCCTACGACTTTTCTTTAGCCGCTGCTCGCACCAACCTGAGGTATATGGCCTTTAATGCGACGAAATGCCAACGGCAGTTGGATGGCCACTGATGAGGACAAAATTTGTCATATATATATATATATATATATATATATATATATATATATATATATATATATATATATATATATATATATATATATATATATATATATATATATATATATATATATATATATATATATATATATATATATATATATATATATATATATATATATATATATATATATATATATATATATATATATATATATATATATATATATATATATATATATATATATATATATATATATATATATATATACACGTGTGGTTGAGTGGTTAGAGAATTGGATTCACAATCTTGAGATTGTGAGTTCGATTCCTGGACCGGGCGATGCGTTATGTCCTTGAGCAAGACACTTTATTTCACGTTGCTCCTTCTACCTGGAGTTGCGACCGATAGATAGTTTTAGCAACTGGAAAGACCGACGAAAACATTGTTTCCTCGGTCCGATTTGAGGAAAGTCGATCGATCCTTTTTTTTTATATATATATATATATATAAGTTGTAATATAATGAAACGAAATTTCATTTCTCACTCTTAGTACGGCACTTACTTAAATGTAAGTATGTATGTATACGTACATACATATATGTATACAGACGTACAGTAGCATGCATATATATATATATATATATATATATATAAATACAGGTACACATATATATATGTACCTATCACTTTAGCGGACGTTTATTATAACGCCCGCTTTGTCCGTTTGTAAACAAGCGGACAGCCTGATTTATCGTTCCTGTGTCAGTGTTGAACAAAAAGGTGACGTGGTTGCCTTAACACCGTATGGCATAAATCAGGCTGTACGCTTGTTTACAAACGGACAAACCGGGCGTTATAATAAACGTCCGCTAAACTGATACGTACATATATATATATATGTGTACCTGTATGTATATATATATATATATATATGCATGCTACTGTACGTCTGTATAGATATATGTATGTACGTATACATACATACTTACATTTAAGTAAGTGCCGTACTAAGAGTGAGAAATGAAATTTCGTTTCATTATATTACAACTTATCGTATTCGGTACGCCTGGCCGACTGAACTCACTCGATATGCAAATTTGGCTGCTCAGCCGTTAATTTTCATAAGGAAAGTATATACTTTCGAACGTTCAACTATCTGGAAGAAGGGTATACGTTGCTGATGATAGCTAAGAAGCTTGAAACTAGTACATCGTTCCTGTGTCAGTGTTGAACAAAAAGGTGACGTGGTTACCTTAACACCGTACGGCATAAATCAGGCTGTCCGATTGTTTACAAACGGACAAAGCAGGTGTTATAATAAACGTCCGCTAAACTGATACGTACATATATATATGTGTACCTGTATGTATATATATATATATATATATATATATATATATATATATATATATATATATATATATATATTTATATATGTATATATAGAAAAAATTTACGAAATGGAAATGCGGGTATATAGAATTTATTAGGTAACAATTGTTTCTATAGTGTATGAGTTACCTATACCTCGCTATTTGAATAATACACAAATATTATCAAAAACCGAAAGTACACTGTAAGCCAACACACCATCTCATCAGACCTTTGTATTAGAATGACATGAAAATATTTTATACACTAGATAAAAGATAAAGAAGGAGGTAGGAAGAGAAGGGGAAGAGGGAAGTGAGTAAGGCGGAGGGAGTCTTAGGGTTTAAGACTGTCAGACTAGTAGAGATTGTGAAGAGAGAATGTTTTGGCAGCAGCTAGCTTAATGAGGCGTGCTAAGGTTGGCTGGGAAGTAGATACTTCTAGTGGTGTTGTTCGGACAAAATTTAGTTAGAGGGGTCAAAGTGGTACAATGTCACAGACAAGTTATTAGGGCTATTATAGTAGCAGGTTATTTCTAAAGGGGTCCAGAAAAACAGCTCAGGATTCCTTTTCCTTTGAGCACATAATTTACAGGGAATACCGGCAGTCTATGGCTCCGTTAACTTATATCTATCTATCTATATATATATATATATATATGGTGGCTGCCAACTCGTTTTCGAGAACGGCCACTACCCTATATCCATGTAGGAGAACCCCTACCGATGCGCTGAATGAGTGTGACTTTTTAGTCCAGCCTGCGACATGAAAACTCTAGTACATACACTACACTTGTGACAATTATTGACACATAGTGCTGGGCCAATGGTACCATGTGACGACAAGTGCAGAGAGATCTCCAGATATAAAGCAATGCCTGTGCCGTGAAGCTATTATAGTGAACAAAGCCACTGCACAAAGCCAGTCCCACTCCCTTAACCAAGATGATATTTACCAAAAAGAAGAACAAGTCAACATCATTGGATACCATCAGGGTTGCAGGTGTTATATCAGAGTTTTCCTTCTCCTAGAATTCCGCCTTGATAAAGGCTAAGGGGTCATCTCTCCCGGGATATATATATATATACATATATGAATTCAAGCACAATAGCTGAATTACTGAATGACAGTATCCCTCAACCACTCACTCTGTCATCATTATCGCCATCACCATCACCACCGTCACCATCTTCTGCCACATCAACATCTTCTGCCTCATCAACTGCTCGTAATGGACCACTGCTCTCTCTCCAACCACAGTTGTCATCATCATTATCATCGTCACCACTACTGCTTTCTTCCACCACATCACCACCACAGCGATGCCATAGTCAAAAGAATTTTTTTTTTAAATCTACGAGCTGTATGCACCCCCCACTATACATACTAGAAACCCCAAAATATGCCGCTACTCACTACGTCAGGGGCTATGCACACGTAGCGATTTTATATTTACCCATTTACCGGGTACGAGGCGCACTAACACTGCCAACCAACACAAAAGCTCGCTGCCTTCACGCATAGGTCGCAGTCCCCAAATCTGTCAACATTCCCAACGTGAGAGGCTATGTCTGCTGACTGACTGTCCCTTCACTCATCTTCCTGGGACACAACGCGCAAAGAGAAATTGGGCTGCATGCAAACACACAAACCGCAATAAAACCACTCCCTACTGCGGTAATGCTGCTCCAGTCTCCTCACAAAGATATGATTACAACAACAACAAAAGTAATGCTGCTCCAGTCTTTTCACAAAGACACGATTACAACAACAACAAATACAACAACAACAACAACAAAGGAGGGAACTGCAACCCTATCCGATGGTGTAACCACAATCCAATCAAAAACTGCTCCCTGAACAAGAACATTTTTCTTTTTTAGCCATGAACCAGGCAAAAGAGATAGAGAAAAACATTTTAGCCATCACTGAACACCATCCTTACTGTCACTAACTCACAATCTCAAAACAAGCCCCCTGCAACAGTCAAAACCAGCCACCACACTAGCCTCCACATTTTTAGTCAATACACAAGGTATCAGCCGTTCCATTAATGCAAAGAAAAGGAAGATCCAATTCATTGAGGATTGGGTTGGTAACCATCCATTTCACATCCCCTTCTTCATACTTACTGAGACCCACCTTGACAACTCCCACTTGGAGGCCGAAGTAAGAGTTTGAAATCTCACAACCATCTGTGCGGATCGTGTTGGCAGAAGGAAGGGTGGAACTGCCATTTTGCGGCATGATTCCTTTAGGGCAGATGGTAACACAACATTCTCCAATGGTTACTGTGAATCAGTCACTGTGCACAATAAAGCCAATGACCTGACATTAGTTGGGCTCTACACCACAAACACCCATAATTTGCTTCAAAGTATGCCTCAACAGTATTAAATGCTTTATTAAACAGTGTCATTCTAGCAGCATACTTTTGATGAGAGACTTTAATCTACCCTGTGTCGATTGGTCTACATGTAGT
Source organism: Eledone cirrhosa (assembly GCA_964016885.1). Lineage (NCBI taxonomy): Eukaryota > Metazoa > Mollusca > Cephalopoda > Octopoda > Eledonidae > Eledone > Eledone cirrhosa. The sequence goes on from OZ024745.1 coordinate 55,337,765, forward strand.
TTGAAACCAGGAACCACAAACTCAACCACTGACAAAGAAGCTGTCGAGTCACTTCTTGACTTCATGAATGAGTTTTTCTTGTCCCAACTTGTCCTTGCACCAACGAGGCATCAGAAGAACATTCTGGATCTAGTGTTTAATAACCACAGTAACACTATACATAATATTACAGTGGAAAAAACCCTTCTCTCAGACCATGGTTCTTTGTAACCTGAGATTCCCGTAGCTTAAAGCTAATACCAGGGTCCGCTTTCCAACCCACCCATTTGATAACATGGATCTCTACCAACTGGGATGCAATTATGAACGAACTATCACATGTCGACTGGTCTTTTACACACGCACGCACTTCCAGCAACTTCAAAACATCTTGGCAGATCTTTGTAGACACTATCACAAATATATGTACAAAACACACCCCAACACAACCTGTGAAGAAAACCAAGTGCAGTATCCCCCTAAACATAAAAACAATTATCAGAAAAATAAAATCAAAACAAAAAAATTAATACATTAAAACACTGCCAACAGCAACACACACATTCGATGGCTATCGCGCTGTTTGAGTAAAAAAAAATATAACCTCCATGATGACCATCATCAATAACCAGAGAATAGCTGAAGAGAGATAGGCCACCGAGAAAATCAAACTCAACCCTAAAGTTTTCTTTTAATTTGCTAAAAAAACAGGTCACCGTCTCCACTGTTAGCCCTCTAGTTGATGAAAATGGCACACTCCAAGACAATGCCAAAACTATGGGCGAGATACTGAAGAAACAATACTGCTCTGTTTTAAGCAATCCTAATATGGCCGATCTAGGCCGTATCAGTGATGTTAATCCCCAACACACTATATCAGGCATAACGTTTGGCGCCCCTGATGTCTTAGCGGCAATAATCGAAATTAAACACAATTCAGCAGTAGGCCCCGATAGGTTCCCTGCTTGTGTCCTGAAGGTGTGTCGACACCAACTTGCATCTCCTCTTGCTAATCTGTGGAGGAACTCACTGGACACTGGCTATATTCCTGAAAAC
>OZ024745.1:55343799-55351299 GCA_964016885.1 Eledone cirrhosa
GGTGAGATGGAATGATTCCGGTAAACTTCACAGTTTCGAACTTTAGTCCAAAAGATTGAGTATTTTAAATTTTTCTCTTTTAAAGACCATATTAATTGTGATAAAGAAGTAGATAATTTCTTATCCGGATTATAAAAAGAATGTTTATATATATGTATATATATATATATATATATATATATATTGTTATACTTGGGGAGGGTCATATTTGTGTAATAATAACCCCACATCACCAACACTAGCGAAATTGCACAGCAAATACATGAAGGGAGAGAGAAAATCATCAACGCTCACATGATAATGTGGACCTACATCCTAAAGCCAAGCAGACGCACTGCCAACAACTTCCAGGCGTCTAACAATGACATACCACCCTTGTATGAGCTCCGCAAAGACCGTAAGACAGTCGACCACCCGATAACAGGAGCACCAACAAGACATGTATGCGGAGCCAATATAGCTAGCAACTACAGGATCTCCTACTTCCTCTCAAAGGTTATACTCCCCATAATCAAGATGTCCCCAGATGTATGTGACAATACAAAGAGAACCTCCTCAGCAGAATAAGTGAGTGCAACAAAAACAAAAACCTATCCAACTGCATAATAGGCAGTAGGGATGTGGTATCACTGTACACATCAGTTAACATTGATTATGCTGTGGAGAAATGTGTGGAGATGATCATTGAGAGTGAGGTGGAGTTCTGCGATCGACACAGACGAACTGGGACTCATACATAGTCTTCCCTATGACACTGACTACATAGACGTTTCTGCCGCAGTAGACCCATAAGAGGTAGACCTCCCCACCATAACCTCAATGGCAAAAATGACACCCATGGGAAGGTGGATTGGGTGGACCAAAGCTATACGGACCTCCCAAAACAATGATCAGGTAAGAAAAATGGTCGCACATGCAATAGGGGCTAGTATCAAAACTACCCTAAAAGGCCACATATTCATATTCAACGAGAAGATCTACACCCAAAATGAGGGAGCAGCCATTGGCGTCAGCATAGCTGGTGATGTTGCCAACATTTGTTATGGTAAGGTGGGAAAGGAGACTCAAAGACCTCCTTGATGAGAGCTCCATAGACCTCATCATGTATTCTCGTTACGTAGACGACATCAATATAGTAATAAGGACATCCCCACAAGAGAGTACTAACAAGTTTGATTTAGAACGTAGCACAATGGAAAGCATCCAGCAGATAGCTAATTCCACACCCCAGAGTATAACTGTAACTATCGACTACCCTTCCAAACACCCTAACAATAGACTACCTGTATTAGACACGGAGCTTAGAATTAACACTATATACGAGAGAGCCCAAATTCTCCACTCACACTACGCTAAACCCATGGTCTCCAGATACCTGATACTCAAAATCTCAGCAATGTCCAGTAGTGCTAAGTTTGATATTCTGATCGCAGACTTGGTACGAGTGATGAAGAACGTATCCCGCATGTGCGACCCAACAGAAATGGAAAGAAACATACAACACTTCATCAATCGCATGCAGTTCTCTGGCTTCAACCAAAGAGACAGAATCAGAGTATAAGAAGGAGCCACGGAGAAGTATAAGACCCTCAGAGAACTGGACATGAAAGGAGTTTGCCCATTATACAGGAGCAAATCATGGAATAGCTTAGATAGGACTAGACATAAGATAGGGAAAGCCACCTCATGGTATGACAACCAGAGATACGAGAGTGTCATGTTTGTGGACGCTACCCCTGAGGGAAATTAGCTAACGAGTGTAGAAAGGCCCTGAGAAAGACCCACTTAAAGATTAAGGTGGTAGAAAAGCCAGGAACCACCATAAAATCCCTGATCAGCAAAACCTACCCTTTTTAGAAAATCCACTGTACTAATAGGAAATGTATTATATGTAAAGTAAACCTCCGGATAAACTGTAAGACTAGAAACGTAGTCTATAGCATAAGATGTACAGAGAGTACTTGCAGAAACATGACAACAACATACATAGGCGAGACAGCTCGTAGCATAGGTGAAAGGATAGACCAACACTGGGGGGAACTAAAAGGACGAAAAAACGGTTCAGTACTATACGAACATGCCAGACAACAACACGACGGTAACATAGACAACATAGAAATTAGAATAATATCTAAACATAGAAATGACCCAGCAGATAGGCAAATCAGAGAGGCCAGCGAAATAAAACATAGAAGGCCAAGGCTAAACAGAAAAAATTAATGGAATAACAATAACACCCAAACAAACAATACTGACCTAAGAGAAGTATAAATAAATATAATAAAAATAAAATAAAATAAATACATACACAAGCACAATAACAACAAACACATATAAACACACACTAGTAAACTTAGATAGAATACAATAACCAATACACAGTCACCCACACAACACACACACGTAAACGCATGCGCAGAGAAGGCAAAAATAAATAAATAAATAAACAGACTAAATAAAGATGGCGTAGGCATACAATACAACAGGAGGAAACATAATAGCACCGCTGAGGATGTTGTAGATGTGCAACGAGAAGAACTTTGTTAGACTATATATATGTGTTTGTGTCTATATTATACATGTATTTTTGACCGTTGGTCAGTCAATGGTAACACTGAGGACCGAATAAATTAAATAAACCGATTTAAAATACACAGAAGCGAAAACCAACCAATCAGTATGTGTGTTCTGTTATTAATTCTGGCAATATTATTACACAAATATGACCCTCGCCAAGTATAACAATATTTGTTTCAACACACGATTTCATATCAAAAACCTCGCAAATCTCTCTCTCTCTCTCTCTCTCTCTCTCTCTCTATATATATATATATATATATATATATATATATATATATATATATATATATATATATATATATATATATTATATATTAATAAGAGGAATTCCAACTTTGTCTGATTTACTCGTTTTATTTACAATCCTTTAAAATATATATAATATGGTATTATAATGAAATAGTATGATAGAATATTAAATTCTAAGTGTTAATTGAACAAGTACTTTCATGCTTTCGCAATCTTCAGGTTCATGATATGTCGTGACAGTCGAGTTTGCAATTTTCAACTGTCACGACTTATCATGAACCTGAAGATTGCGAAAGCATGAAAGTACTTGTTCAATTAACACTTAGAATTTAATATTCTATCATACTATTTCATTATAATACCATATTATATATATTTTAAAGGATTGTAAATAAAACGAGTAAATCAGACAAAGTTGGAATTCCTCTTATTAATATAATCTTCTATACACAATCATACACACCCGTGTATATTTACTTATCTATCTATATATATATATATATATATATATATATATATATATATATATATATATATATATATATATATATATATATATATATATATATGTATATTTTTTTTTTAGTGTATGTTGGTTGTTTACCGACACTTCAGTATGCAGATTGGAGCACTCGGTGAAATAGGCAGGTTCGTTTGGTTACTCCAGTGTAATGTAAAATAAAGTAATTAAGTCACACATTTAAGATTTGGCTTCGTTTATTAAAGATGTACTGCTATATATTTTTCGGTGACAGCCATCATTGGCTGTGACCTCTTCAGGTAGTCCGAATTGGTGTGGTAGAGACAGGTACACATGTTGTTAAAGTGATTTACTCCGTCAATACTCCGGTATGTCTAGCTCCTGGTTGGGTTGCTATTTCTCTGAGGAACTGGAATCATATGATTTAGAACAAACGAATTGCGGCATCTCTCCTCCCATTGGTCAGTTGTGAGAACATTCCTCAGTCAAAAGTCTATAGACATTTTTTTCTGAGGCAAGACAATCTGTTGTAGTTGTTTTTCTTAAGTACAGCTGACCTCCTCCCTTGTGTTTATTGGTGTTAGGGGGTCAGCTGGCAGGTCAGCCTTAGTTCAACTGATGCTGACTTTAGAAGAATGAGAGTGTGTGGGTTGGCATCAATCCTACCACCCTTTCACGTGGTACGGGGTGCCAAACGAATAATGGAATCAGATAAGGTAAAATGAAGAAATAAAATATAAACAAATAAGATAAAATAAATAATAAAATAATAAGTTACGATACAATAAAATGAAGAAGTAAAAAAAAAAAATAAATGAATAAAATAGAATAAAATGCGTGTTTGTTATAGACAATATCAAATACCAAAGAAGAATTAAGTGCGTCCTTGTTATAACCAATATTAAAGTTTGAAAGATTTGGAAAATATTGACTGAAGTAGAAAGGCTATGTGTCAGAATCGGGAAATGCAAAGGGTTACGATCTTTACACTATCAAGGGGTGGTGCGTTTTAAGAGCTAATTAGGCAAGATTGGAGTGTAAAACACCATAACCTGAGTGTCAAAATCCCGAAATGCAGAGGACTACAGTTTTTAATTCGGTATAGAGTACATATGTGTATATGTCAACCCACATCGTTGCAAGCCCAAACGCACCAACACGAGCCCAGGTGCATCCCATATTCACACACACACACACACACACACCCATATATATATATATGTATATATATACTCGCACACACACACACGCGCGCGCGCACACGCATATGTAATTATCAGTGCATGTACAATCTTAAATAACAGGATCTATGTATGGGCATATGCATAGGTACTGCACACAGGAGTCGATCGAGCCAGGGGTAGGAGTGGTGAAAATATAGGGTGTGGTTTACCGTGGGCTCGGTGTGGCCGGGCTACTGTCCCTATAGCTTGAGGGAAGTTCCCTTCCCAATGCGTTGTTGTTGCCCATATAGATAGAGGAAGGTCCCGGCCTTGAGGTGTCTACATGTCCCGGGGATGTCTCTATAGCTTGAGGGAAGTTCCCATCCCACAGTGTTGTTATTGTTCATATAGCTTGAGGAAGGTCCGGGCCTGGGGTGTCTACATGTCCCGGAGAAGTCCCTATAGCTTGAGGGAAGTTCCCCTCTCAGTGTGTTGTTATTGTCCATATAGCTTGAGGTGTCTAGATATCCCGAAGAAGTCAGTCTTGCTTCCACCACTGAGTATCTCAGGGTCTCGCTCTGACATGGTTTGCAGATGCCAGATCCCCCTTTATCAGGTGGTACTTTCCTGATTTGGGAACAGACCAGAGAGTATGGGGTCTTGTCCAGCTTGAGCTTCCAGATCAGTTCGGAAAGAGCCGTACTTTTCCTTTTGTCCTCCTTATTAAAGGAATTGCGATAGTTATATCATCGGTCCTTAAAGCTCGTTGATGTGGCTCCTATGTAAAGGTGTTCGGGGTTGGGGGTTTTTACCCTACATCCGTATATTAAGTTTTTCCTTAGGCATTCATTACTAATGCTGGGATTCTGCAGTTGCAGGAGGTGGTCGACCTCCGCGTGCATAGTGGGGTTCCCGTTGAGTATTATATGGCCGTCCTCCCACGGGGGCGGTGGGGGATCCCTGGGTCTATTTGGGTTACTGGGTCCACTCTTTTTTCCCTCCGCATGGTTCTGCCGTGTGCCTATATTGCCAGCTTCCGGGATGTGTGTTGTTTTTAAGTCAACCCCTGTTAATGCTAGCTATGTGCTAGGCCACATTTAGAATGGAAGAATATGAGAGTTTTACAGTGTGTCTTTTGAAGTTCTTGCGGTATCTATGGTCCTTCAAGAAGCATTTATCTAGTGCTCTAAAGAATGAGCGGGGCATGCTGTTCTTTAGGCCCGCTGAGTATGGTGGGTTGTACCACATGATTTTTTGTGTCTAATCCTATGTGGATGGGTTGAGCGTGTCGTGGGCTGTTGGGAGTTGTTGGGTTGTTGGGTTGTTAGTGGTTCCCGCATTGCTGCTTCCCCTTTGGGCGCTATGTGTTCCGCTAACTTCTCGGCCCGTATCTCTGGGGTAGTTGTTACCCACGCTGGGAGTTCTACGGTGGGATGGTCTTCCATCGGTCCCGCTTCGTGTCCTGCAGTTGAGGGCGTCGGGCACGGGGTGGTCGATAACACCCCTGAGACCGCTACTCGTACCGAGTTTCCTCCCATAGTTATGTGTATGCGTGCCCCTCGCCAATGTGGTGGTGTCGGGTTCATAGTGTTTAGTTGTTTTTACTCTACTTGTATTGTTAGGTTCCCCCCTCCCAGATTCTGTGTGTCGGGGTATCCGTTGGGTTATCCCCGTCATGGCGCCTCGGATTATATGGTATATTTTGGCCATGCGCCGCCTTATTTAGAGCTGCCTTGTAATATTCCGCGTTGCGAACGAAGATCTCCTTATGTGCGGACAGGCTGGAGATCCTGTCCGAGACACTCTTCACTACGGCCTTAATTATGGATCTAGGGTGGTTTGACTTGGCATTAACATATACCAGTTTCACGTTGGGCTTGTGATAGGGGTAGTATTGCTCGGTGTTCAGGTTTAGGGTGGTGTCTAGGAAGTTAACTACCTTTCTATGTGGATCTAGTTCGATATTGAGCCCATGGTTCTTAAAGAAATGCGGAATACGTCTCTTCATTCTCTCCACCATAGTGGTGCTGTGGTCATAGACTGTGAAGCGTACATCGTCACGATACAATCCGCCGCCCAGGCAGGGGACTTCATCTTTTATCTGCTTCAGCAGGAATAGCCCAACCAGATCCGTTACCTGTGCGGAGTCGCTGGAGCCCATCGTGATGTCAAAGTTATTTGGCCAATCACTTCTGGTCCAAAGGTCTCCACCGAAACTGATCAGGGTCTTTCGGGCGGCGTGGATGATGCCCACCTCCTCGCGTGTTAGGTCCGTATTGGACGTCGCTAAAATAAGGGCCTTAGACCATAGATACCGCAAGAACTTCAATAGACACACTGTAAAGCTCTCATATTCTACCACGCGAAGTGTGGCCCAACACATATCTAACATTAATAGGGGTAGACTTAAAAAACACACACACACGGAAGTTGGCAATATAGGCACCCGGCAGAACCATGTGGAGGGAAAGAAAGGTGGAGCCAGCAACCCGAACAGACACAGGGACCAGACACCGGGCCCGAGGGAGGAGCAGCATATAGTACGCAACGGGAACCCCACATTATGCACGCGGAGGTCGACCACCTCCTGCAACTGCAGAAACCCAGCATTATGCCCCCTTAGTAATGAATGCCTAAGGAAAAACTTAATATACGGATGTAGGGTAAAACCCTCCAACTCCGAACACCTTTACATAGGAGCCACATCAACGAGCTTTAAGGACCGACGATATAACCATTCTCTGATGACTCCAAACTTTTGTTTGGTGTCATCAGAGCATTATCAATGTTTGTACATATAATTAACCTCCTATCAACTGAATACCTCCTATTCAACTGTAAAACACCTGATGTTCTTACATTGAGCTATTTCTCTTACTGGTAATAAGGTAGTAATAAATTACTGACATTTCCTGATTATAGTTGTTTATAGTATAGTATATACATAACTATAAATAGTCTCTATATTATATATATATATATATATATATATATATATATATATATATATATATATATATATATTGG
>OZ024745.1:55361299-55391299 GCA_964016885.1 Eledone cirrhosa
TATATATATATATATATATATATATATATATATATATATATATATATATATATATATATATATATATATATATATAAAATACACAACTATCAAAGTTATGTTCAAATCGCTGACAATTGTCTCTTCCAAACTTTTGTTTGGCGTCATCGGAGCATTATCAATGTTTGTACATATAATTAACCTCCTATTCAACTGAAAACCTCCTAATCAACTTTAAAACACATGGTGTTCTTACATTGAGCTATTTCTCTTACTGGTAATAGGGTAGTAATAAATTACTGAGCTTTCCTGTTTATAGTTGTTTATAGTATAGTATATACATAACTATACATAGTATCATTATTATATATATATATATATATATATATATATATATATATATATATATATATATATATATATATATATATATATATATATATATATATATATATACGTACATATATATAAGTGTGCATGTATGTATATATATATATACATACTACTGTACGTCTGTATACATATATGTATGTACGTATACATACTTATATTTAAGTATCAGCCGTTCTAAGAGTGAGAAATGAAATTTCATTTCATTCTTTTCTCTCTATATATATATACATATATATATACAAGTATATATATATATATATATATATATATATATATATGTATACTTGTATGTATATCCACATAACTGTATAAGAGGGCACACGACTGTACAATGTTGATTTGGCGATTAGTAGTGTTAAAGAATATAAGAAAAACGTACACATTCAAATAAAATCAATATGCTAACTGGGGGGTTTCCGTGGGCCACGATAGGAGGATAACCCACAAAAAGCCTCGAATGAACTGCCCGGTTGGCAGAGAGTTGTAAGCGCTTGCATGCATTTCAAGCTCCAAGGACTCTCTCACGATCTTCGCTTGACCCTGAGAACACTAGCTATGTTAAAACCTGTATAGTGGAGGGCGAACACAACATGTCCATCGTTTAGGAAGAGTTGGAGATGCCATAACATCAGTGAATGTTTGTGCATCGTCGGCACGCGATGCCATGTCTTTCAAGCATTGGATGTTGACAGAAAAGGAGCCCCTTGACCAGGGGAACCATTCCTTTCCTCAAAATGCGAAAGTGTAACCTCTCGAATGGAGTCAGACTAGACCAGGAATAAAGAAGAAGAAGAAGAAGAAGAAGAAGAAGAAGAAGAAGAAGAAGAAGAAGAAGAAGAAGAAGAAGAAGAAGAAGAAGAAGAAGAAGAAGAAGAAGAAGAAGAAGAAGAAGAAGAAGAAGAAGAAGAAGAAGAAGAAGAAGAAGAAGATACTGATGATGAAAAAGATGTGGATGAGTGAGATAGGTATTTCTAAAACAATGGAGTGTATACATATATAAAACTCTTGTAGATTTAAATCGTTTGGTGGCACGAAGGTAGTATCACAGACAGTCTGCTTAATAAAAGGTCTATGTACAGATAAATAAATATAAAAGGTGAAAATGTGCCAATTAGATTATTTCCTCTGACTTTAGAATACAATAAGTATGACAGATATGAACAATATTGTTTTTTTTTATGTTCATCATACATCACACGAACATTTTTTATTGATACTGTTTCTTTATCTTCGTTCTAATTCCAAAGGCAAATCATCTCAAATTGGTGGTGCATCGTATATACATCAATGTATTTAATTCCTTCATGGAATGCTTCTTTGCCAATTAAGCAGTACAGACAACGCCCATAAAAGCGTGCACTAATAAACTTGACAAAACTGTGGCACCCATAATGATGAGCTAAACCTGACAAAAACAAAATTACGCATAAACATAGGCACACGTAGGAATAAACACATATATATGTATCTATACATATATACATAGACACAGACCTATATATATATTATATATATATATATATATATATATATATATATATATATATATATATGATTATATATGCATATATGCATTTATATATACATATACATATATAATATATATGTGTGTGTGTGTGTGTGTGTGGATAGATAGCGAGATGTAGAGAAGCAGATATACGTATTGTACATGTATATTTCCACACATATTGTTGTAGTGTACGCCTGTATGAGTCTGTTTGTGTATATGGGTGTGTATGCGTGTGCGCGCGTGTGTGTGTGTTTCTGTATGTGCGTGTATGTGTAAAGTCGTAATTCTATAATGAATACAACTGTATTGTCTTCTCTACATGTTGTCAAACATTTATGCATATAATACAGAAAAATAGAAAATTATTGGAAATCATTAAATCCAAAGCGCTGTAAGAAAATGTATATTAGTAGTATTGTGAACTTCACAATATTATTTTCGTGTTATGATATTGGTCTGATTCATTATTACTAAAATATTGTCTAATTGTTACATTTGATTTCACATTCGTAAAGAAACTAAAAATATGCATCAAATGAAGAAGAACAAAAAAGAGCAGAAATACACACACAATCTATGAAAAACACACATACACACACTGATATATATATAAATATATATATATGTATATATTATATTATTTTTTATTTTCTCGTGTATTGGTTGTCTCCCCTTCCCGCTTTGTGACGCTATAATACTTCCTCAGTCAAAAACTGCTGGAATTTCAAATTTGGCGGTCATTCGATGCGTGAGGGAGTAACTTAGCAGACACGATTTTTAACTGCGGTAAGAATGTTTTCTTATATCAAAGTTTAATGGGCTTCCACTGATGATTTATAAGCGCCCACCTAAATATATTCTTACATGAATATATGTTAGGCTTCTACATAAACTGGAAACATTCTCCCAATTTGTAGAAAACTTATAATGAAACAATTGTTTGGAAAGAGAGATATATTTTAACTTTAATTATATCTCATAAAATAATACAACTGGCTTTCCACAAAATACATATAGTTAGCACCCCAAACACTTAAATTTGGTTTATACTAACATATAACCTAATGTTTGTTGAGTGAGATGGTTACCAGTCAGAGTTTAGCTTTAAGCTATCTCTGTTATTGTATTAAATATATATGTATATATAGTATTAGTTATACTATTTATGGTTATGTAAACACAAAACCTTAAGCAGTTGTAAGTATTTTACACACACCCTAAATAGTGGTAGGCAGTAATGTATTACTACCTTATTACCAGTAAGTTAAGTAGCTCAATGTAAAAACATCAGATGATTTACAGAGCAGTTATATGAAATATATGAATCAAAGAACTGTTCAAAACATTATTGTGCTTACAGCTGTTTCCTCCAAACCGAGGTTTGGATTCTTCGGAGCAATTTATTAATGCATGGACAGTTATATGACCTCCTTTTCAGCCGAGAGACATACCAATACATATTCAAACATTGATACATATTCAAACATTGTGGGTCAACATTCATTACAGAATTTAGAGTGGCAGTACACACTTCGAGATTACATTTATATTAATAGGTACAATCAAAAAAATCAAAGATATAGGTTAAAGTACAACATGAAGATAAGTGGTTATATAGTGCAAATGTTATATGTGTGGCACGCATGTGCGTCTTGTTTATATAGTGTGGCAGAGAGATATGTGTGGTAGAGGCACTTAGGTAGGTAAATAAGAGTGTTAGGTTGGTAGATCTGGTGGCAAAGTCTTTATATGCAATGCAATGACTTCACCAAAGTCTTTATATGCAATGCAACTGCCGTGCGGGTTGTACGTATATGGATGATCTGACGGTCAGAGAGGGGTCGCGAGGACTGCGACTTGACCTTTGGCCTGCTTGGGGATGATTATCTTTCGACATCCAATGTAGCAAGCGATGACCCGGATCTTACCAGAGATCATTGGGTCCTGAAGCAATCCTGCAATCACCGCGCCTGGTCATATGAGCAGACTACAACCATAGAGATCATTAATTTAGAATCCTCGCTCATCATCTATAATTTCCATTTGTAGCACCTTAAGATGGGTTAATCCACCCTAATAATAATATGGTCACCTTCAGCATAATTTAGTTAAACTACTCTATAGTTAGTACACTTTATGCTTTAAAAGTCTCTCTTGGAAGGTGCACCTCACCATAGAATTTAGGGTCTATATTGAGACACATTTTAATGGCTAGATATAGAAACCCCAGAGTTACCTCCCCGCATGCATTAACTCCCCTTAGCCACACACACACTTCCGGTATTCAATGGCGTCTCTCGAAACGTAACAACCACCTGTATCGAACTAAAGAGCACCAGACTACGATCTCTAACTGGATTGTCGTGGATTATGTGAAAGGCATATAATCGAAATATACACTCCCTTGACCATGAAAATACCGAAGTACATGAATTACTTGACATCCCTGCGCTGTGCATCTCCAATACTTATAACACTTTTAATGCTTGCACTATCTTTAATGCTTATAATATTTCTCCACACACAGACTATATCAATCATATAAAGACTTTGCCACCAGATCTACCAACCTAACACTCTTATTTACCTACCTAAGTGCCTCTACCACACATATCTCTCTGCCACACTATATAAACAAGACGCACATGCGTGCCACACATATAACATTTGCACTATATAACCACTTATCTTCATGTTGTACTTTAACCTATATCTTTGATTTTTTTGATTGTACCTATTAATATAAATGTAATCTCGAAGTGTGTACTGCCACTCTAAATTCTGTAATGAATGTTGACCCACAATGTTTGAATATGTATCAATGTTTGAATATGTATTGGTATGTCTCTCGGCTGAAAAGGAGGTCATATAACTGTCCATGCATTAATAAATTGCTCCGAAGAATCCAAACCTCGGTTTGGAGGAAACAGCTGTAAGCACAATAATGTTTTGAACAGTTCTTTGATTCATATATTTCATATGTATATATATATATATATGTAAGTATCCACACGGGCACACACACACACATATATATATATATATATTCATACATACAAACACATATATACACATACATATGTACTTGTGGGTTATATTGAACGAGTAATTTTGGGGAGGTGAAAGTCGATTAAATCGACCCCTGTACGTTACTTGTTATTCTTAAGGGTTTTTATGGCCAAGCGGACTTCCTTCTCGGTGAAGTCATCAGTATTGATAGGCAACAAACTTGTAGGTTCCTTAGTGTCTGCTGGCACACGTGGCTCCGGTCGCTTGAGGACTTCCTTGAAATGTTCAGCCTATCTGACTAACTTTTCTTCACTCTTGGAAAGCAGCGTACAATCTTTCCCTTTCACCGGGCCTGAGTTAGCTCTAGAGCTGCCGGTGATTTTCTTGGCAATTTGGTACACAGAGCGCATGTCATTGCGTGCCGCATCTGCTTCCGCCTCATCTGCCTTACCCTCAAACCACATTCGTTTGTCCTTTGGGGCGCTGCGTTTCACCTCCTTGTCCTTGTCAACATACTGCTGATATACCTTGATGGCCTCTGGGGTAGTGGCATACCTCTTCTGGTGTAGGGCTTTCCTTTCATTAATCAGCTGCCAGGTGTTGTCGCTGACCCAAGCTTCTCTGAGGGACTTCCTGTAGCCCAGAATTTCTTCCCCTGCAGCTTCCATGGTCTTCTTCATTTCCTCCCACCAATTGACCGAGCCTGGTACAGACTCCTCAAGGACAGCAAATCTGTTCCTCAAAGCAGCCTCGAACTGTGCTTCTGTGTCACCGTTCTTCAGCTTGGTAGTGTCAAAAGGCCTTGTAGTGAGTGCTCTCTTCTTCTGATTCCTCAGACTGATTTTAAGTTTGGTAACAGACAGATAGTGGTCACTGCATACATCTGCGCCCCGGTAGACTCGGACATCCTGCAGGCAAGGAGCTCTCCAACTTGGGCCAATCGCAATGTGGTATATTTGCGTCTTGGTCCTGTGGTCGTTCGAAACCCACGTGACCTTGTGGATGTTCTTGTTGTCAAATAGTGACGAGCCGATTTTCATATTGTTCATGGCACAGAACTGGACAAACCTGTCCCCGTTGTTCATGCGGTTTCCATAAGCATGGGGGCCAAGGACATGTTCAAAGCCAACCCTGCTTCCCCCGATCTATGCGTTCTTGTCTCTCATGATGATCAGGATGTCATGACGTGGGGTTTTGTTTACAACATCTTGTAGTTGCTGGTAGAAAGCGTCCTTGTCATCACCGATATGTTCGTCACCAGGTATGGATGGCATTTCTGCTGAAATGCTGAAGTCAGGAGGCGAAAGCATGGTCAAGTGGATGGGCCACTTATGTAATATTGTGTGGAACACGGATGAAGTCCCAGAAGATTGGAGAAACAGAGCGGTTGTCCTTATTCCCAAGAAGGGCAACCTTGCCGAATGTGACAACTGGAGGGGAGTGACACTTCTCTCCATACCAGGGAAGGTCTATTGTCTGATGATCCTGAACCGCATACGTGGCATGGTAGACCGGGAACTGCGAGAACAATAGGCAGGGTTCCGACCAAAACGTTCCTGTGCAGAGCATTTCTTTAAGGTACGCCGCATCATTGAGAGGTACAACTAATTCCAGAAGCCCCTCGCCGTCAGCTTCATCGATTTCTCCAAAGCATTCGATAGCATTCATCGACCGTCACTCTGGAGCATCATGCATGAGTATGGGGTGCTCCAGAAAGTCATTTCGGCAATCAAACAGATGTACGCAAACTCCAAGTGCTGCATACGGACAGAGGATGGTTACAGTGACTGGTTTGAGGTGGTTACTGGTGTGCGTCAGAGTTGCTCGCTCTCTCCAATTCTCTTTGCCATAGCCATTGACTGGGTACTAAGAAGAGCGTCTAAAGATGGTGGGAGAACAAAAGTTGTCTGACCTGGACTTTGCGGACGATATTGTTGCACTTGCAGAGAGCACAGCTGACCTGCAAATCATTATGAACAATATCAATGTCGAAGCAGGAAGCTTAGGTCTCAATATCAGTGCTAAGAAGACCAACATTATGTTATCTGGGACACACCCATCACCAACTAGTGTTTTCATTGAACAGGGGGAGGTGGAGATAGTGGACAACTTCACCTACCTAGGAAGCTCCATTGACAATGGGGGCGCCATGGACAGTGAATTGTAATGTAGAATGGGAAAGGCTTCAGCAGCATTTAACCAGCTTGTCAAGATCTGGAAGAGCAGGAAGTTCACCCTCAAAACAAAGATGAGATTCTACAACAGCAACGTGCTGTCCACTCTTAAGACCAGCCAAGATAAGAAGTTGGACGCATTCGATTCCAGGTGTCTGCAATAGATCCTGGGGATTAAATGGAGTGACCATGTAACAAACCAGGAAGTCAGGAACCGCACCAACCAGCAGCTAGTCTCTCTGCCATCTGCAAGCGACGCCTGGGCTAGGTTTGGGCACGCTTTGAGACTTCCCTTGGAGAGACTGGCGAACCAAGTACTTAAATGGAGCCCACATGGAAGCAGACGGAGAGGGCGACCCAAAATGAACTGGCGTCAGACAGTTGAGAGGGTCCTGCGAGCGACAAACAGACAATGGCGGGACGCTGTGCAACTGGCTGCTGACCGAACGCGGTGGAACACTATGATTACCTCATGCGTCGCAAGACGCGGGAGCTTCTGAGTCTGAGTCTGAGTACGTTACTGGTGATTTATTTTATCTACCCCATAAGGATTAAAGGCAAAGATAACCGCGGGGAGATTTGAACTCAGACCGTAAAGGGCCGTATCTCTATGCTGAAAAGCAAGGTTTCCGACTCTCTACCGACACTGCCCATCCACCACTCTGATATCGAGCATTAATAATTGTTTCTACGTTTGGCACAAGGTTGGCAATTATCCAGTACATTACTGGTACTTTATTTTATAAAGGCAAATTTAACCTCGACGAGATTTGAACTCAGACCGTAAAGGGGCGTAACTATGCTAGAAAGCATGGCGTCCAACACTCTACCAATACTGCCAATTCAACGCCCTTTACAAACGAATCGAACATTACTAATAATGTTCGATTCGTTTGTAAATAAACTGTTCGATTTGAAGCTGTGCCGGTGACTGATCGTCACCTGTTTGTTCAACACTGGCTTTAAGGAACAATCAATATTTTTCTAGGCCATTACCCTTTATTAGGACTGTATATCTCTGCCAGCCTGTTGAACGGTTGGAAATATATAGTACACATCGGCTGAGTAGCCTCATGTGGATATGTTACGAATTTGATTTTTTTGTTTTTCATTCCCTGCTTAACTAAATTCGATTTAGGTAGTTTTCTATTATTTTCTTTATTACTTACCGTATTTAAATATTATTAATGGTGTAAAAATTATATTGTACACTATTTAAATACCATTTAACATCCTTTACTTAAAGGAAAATAGATGCCTTATGTGCCTTATTAATAGGTTTTTAACACAGAACAGACCGGTGTGAAGTCTGAGAGGCCACTTGTATGTATATATTTAAGATGACCATCTGCATTTTCTGCCTACCACATTTCTTTCACAAGGCATTGGTCATGTCGAGCGTATTGTAGAAATCCCTTGTTGACGGTGAGAAAGAAGAATTATTGAACACTGAACCACCTTCAATCGAATTGATTTCTTTAACCAGAAAGCCATACCAATCTCGCAAGCACACACACATACATTTCCATACATACATGCACACGCAGTCACACTCTCCCTTATAGACAAACTTGCGCGTATTATATATACAGGGCGGGGATTGGCAGTATCAGTAGAAGGTCGGACGCCATGCTTTCCAGCATAGTTACGTCCCTTTACTGTCTGAGTTCAAATCCCGCCAAGGTTAACTTTGCCTTTCATCCTTATGGGGTAGATAAAATAAAGTACCAGTAATATACTGGGTATTTGCTGGCCTTGTGCCAAAAGTAGACACAATTATATATACAAATGCACACACATGTATTCATATAATCTTATAAATGTATATATATATAGCTTGGGTAACGGAGAATGCGTCAGTATGTATATAAATATGCATATTTTTAATATGTAATCATGGCAGGAAATAAGAATATTACCGTAAATTGGATCTCATGAGAAGGTGTATATATTTACATGTTATGTCTACTTCCAAATGCAACACTAGATAAATTAAACTCTCCAAAATCTCTAGAACAATACCTTCGTTCAAAAGTAATAGTAATGACCTATGATTTCCTTTGTTTACATAACGAAAACCTGAATTATATTTGGAGTATTGCAATTGGATATTTCGTGAATATTAATTTAATATTTTGCCTGAGAGAAACACCATTTATGTAATACAAATCGAACAATTCCACTAATCATTAATTGTATTGAATATATTTGGTGCTAGATTAGTCTAGCAATGATTTTTTTTTATTAATTGCTTTAGATTTATATGTAATTAGCATTAAGTGTTAAAAGTTCGTCTAAATAATGTTATACATCCTTTATTAACTCTATTGTATTTGTGTTAAGTGGGACATTCATATTCTCATTTAAACCTGCAGCAAAGTATGATGGAATAATATAATAATAAATTACAGTTCAATACAGACAACATCTTGATATACCTGTCATAATAAACTCAAATATCAATGCATAGATTCCAATATGATTTATTAGAACGTATCAGTACTTATAAACTTTAATATTCTAAATTGGTAGTGTACATGCATTACATATACTATGGCTCTTGTGCGTTAGGTGTGCCTTTCATCTATATGCCTTAGACATGTTTGTTCTAGTGTTAATGAACTCAAAACGAGGAATGATGCATCTATAAAGAGAGTGAGCTAGATAGCAGGTTAATCACGTCAAGTTAATGAAGAATTAATAATATTGAGTAATTCAGACATAACCACGGTTCTTCGAAAACATAATTGGAATATTTTTCATACAAATAGTTTTTTGTGAGTTCTTCTGTGATTGCCCAGATCCGTTTTCTTTTATGGGGTGCTGGGAGGGAAAACCACGATTTGAAGCATTACCTAAACAATATAGCTCATCACTGGAGACAGTTCTAGTGAGCCAATGAATATGAATATATATACCAGTGAAAACCCATCTCAAATGTGTATATTCTGGCCAAATACTTTATAAAAACTCGATGCAATTATTGGCATATATATCAGAACATATGTTGATCTGAATGGAGACTGAAATCCGATATGACAAGTTCCATTTCAATTTTCCATAGTCTGCCATACATAATTATATTCATTTACAAACCTGATACCTGTAGTATACGAACCCTGATTAAATTATCAAAAATGAAATTTAGGAATAAAAAGTTCTCTGAATGTCAATGCATTCGTTTTGCTTGTTAAGGATTTAATATTACTCAGGGGATTGATAAATAAATGTCATCTAACATAGTAATAGACTATGACCACATTCCTTATCTATTAATGGCTAGAAACCAACACTAATTATTATATGAATGTTTGGTTACGCATGTTTGATATGATATATGTGTTTGGCATCGATATATTTAGTTTTGATAAATTGAATATTAAGTGTAAATATTTGCTGAATTGTATCGATTTATCAGTAGGAGAAGAATAAAGGAATACATTAAAATGATAAGGAATACATTAAAACGATTAATGAAGATATTCATCATGTCTTATAAGGTACGCGAAACATATTTCCAATAATGCGCTTTCTTATTTTAAACAATGTGAATTCATTTGAATTTATTGTCATTTATTACAAGTTGGATGTATTCAGTCATGCGAATCAGAATTAAGTAACACGTGTCAACGTTTGTTTAATTATAATTGAAAACATTGTATGTATGTATATATATATATATATATATATATATATATATATATATATATATATATATATATATATATATATATATATAGAGAGAGAGAGAGAGAGAGAGAGAAGAAGAGTAAGAGGGAGACAGAGAGCTATAAGCATTTACATTTACATATACATTACACACACACGTACACACACCCCCACGCTCGCGCGCGCACACCTACACCCACACACCCCCACACACCCACATATATATATATATATATATGTAGAAGGTGAGTTTTATTGTAGCACAATAAAGCAATGAAAATATCGGATAAGTAGCACTCTACAGTTTGTAGGACTGGAGTATAAATAATATAAGATCAGAAGATGGTTAAAAGAGTTCCAAGTATTTTATTATGCGTATTTCAAAAACAAATATCATCATGGGATGATATCTGCGTTTTCATCAGATAAAATAGGGATACATGATATGAAGCTTAAAAAACACTTGTGAATAGTGAAGTTTTAAATCAACATATGAAAAATAATTTAAGATTGATGTATGAGATTGTGAAAAAGTGAGGGGGTGGGTTGAAAAGGTAAGGAAAAGGAGGAGATGAGAGTAAAGAATGGTGGGGGAGGAGTATAAGAAGGAAGAATGAGAGAGGAGGAGAGATGGGTGATATAGAGAGAGAAAGAGATAGCCTTTACAACTGAGAAAAATATATATATTGTCTCACAGAGAGACATTATATTTCTATTAATAATGATATATTTCTATTAATAATAATATTCCTAAACTATTCGTTAGGGCCTTAGATAAATGCTTCCCTCTCTCACATATCTATAGTAAAATCTTTAACAAACATACAATACAATTTTCCTATTCCACCTCCTCCAACATCTCTAACATTATCTCTAAAGACAACAATAAAATATTAAATATTAAATCACATCCTTCCTACTCTGAGCGTCATAATAATAGCAGTAGTTCTCCCGACGTCATTGTTAACTCTAGTCTAGATTCTGTAAACTCAAATGCGACCTCAAAGGTAACTTCGTTGAATGTTCATAATACCAATCTAAATCAGGAAACTATTATTCCTATCGTAAATAACTTCTCCAATCCAATTCCTCCTATAAATAACACTAGCTCACTTGTTAATAACTCTGTTCATTTCTCTATTCGCAATTCTAATTGCCCTGTTAGAACTAAATGTCCTCTCAATAACCATTGTCTTGATAAAAACTTAGTCTATGAATGTAAGGTTATAACTGATACTAATTCCTTTACCTATTTCGGTTCCACTTCCACCTCCTTCAAAGCTGGATTTTATAATCACAATTCGTCTTTTAAATACCAACTTAAAAGAACTAACACGGCACTCTCAGAACTCATATGGTCATTGAAAGACACAAATATTAACTATAACATCTCTTGGAGAAACGTTTATTCTGCCTCTCCCTACGTAAATGCCTCCCTATCCAGAACATGTAATCTTTGCTTAGCTGAGAAATTTAACATTATATCTAATTTCAATTCAATAATAAATAGACGCACGGATTTATTTTCTCTCTGCTTGCATAAATTCTACATAACATTCCATAAAGGTTACAGCTAATATCTAATACCTTACTAGTTTAAAATCCTTTTTCTCAAAGGCATATATATATATGTTTTTAAATATACCCATCTTTCTACCTTATTTCAATATTATTTATTATGTAATATATAATACAAGTTACTCTTTCTATATCATTCCTCTTTATCACTTTCCTTTCTTCCGCTTTTCTTTTTAATTTCTAACCTCTAATCTGTACTTTTTTTCCCCAACTACTTCTCAATTCTAATTATTACTCACCACAACATTATCCATTCTTCCATCTCTCCTCATATTAATAAAAATAAAAATTTATTATTTTTTTAATACATTATACCTTTAATCATAAGTATTACCTTTAATCGTAAACATAAACATTTTTTTTTTTTGCGTTAGATTTTTCTTCCTTAAACTCCTTTATCTCATTCTTTCATGTTCGTTTGACTTTTACATATTGCAATACATACAAACAAACTTAAACCCTAACTAATTTATTTTAATATATTATATTATTACCATTAGAAAATATTTCGTAAACATATATATTTTGGGATGTTAGATATTTTCTTCCTTAAACATTCTTTTCTTCTTTGCCTTCTGCGCTCACTTTTAAACAAACTATTTCCGTACACATATTATGCACACATATTACATTACATAAAAACAAATTTAAAACTAACTAATTCCTCTAAATTCATAACTCATTCATTCTTCTACATCTTTTCACATTATATCCTTAATAACATTAATATTTTAATTTTAATAATACATATTAATCATTTCTTTTCCTTGCACATATTATTAAACCCTTCAAATTACAAACCTTAATTTAATATTATCCTTAATCCCTTTTCTCTTCATGCATGAACCTCATTAACTTTTAATTTCAAATTCTTTTAAATTATCTATTATCTTCCAACGGCTTTTTAACTTCTCTCTGTGAGACAATATATATATATTTTTCTCAGTTGTAAAGGCTATCTCTCTCTATCACCCATCTCTCCTCCTCTCTCATCCTTCCTTCTTTACTCTCATCTCCTCACTTTTTCCCAATCTCATACATCAATCTTAAATTATTTTTCATATGTTGATTTAAAACTTCACTATTCACAAGTGTTTTTTAAGCTTCATATCATGTATCCCTATTTTATCTGATGAAAACGCAGATATCATCCCATGATGATATTTGTTTTTGAAATGCGCATAATAAAATACTTGGAACTCTTTTAACCATCTATTGATCTTATATTATATATATATATATATATTAATTATCTATTAGTGTTTCTGTAATATCTTTTTAATGAATTGACATATTAAGTAATTGTTAGCTTGATTTAATTCTTCACGTTCAACGTATGTTTCATTTGAGATATTAAATTTAGCAGGGTAAGGTAATGAAAGCAATCATCAAATATCGAACGTGCTAGCTAATTGTGGTGTTCAACTATGCCACAAATAATTCATATTTTGAATTAACATAAAATTCCATACGTACATACCGAATACCAATATTTTACTTCCAATAGAATATTGGATCGCAGTAGGATATCCATTACAATGAAACCAACTTAGACATCCTATTGATATAGTCAGTCGCAGCTGAAGATTGTAAATTTAAATATGACGTATAACGAGAAATGTAATCAAAGATGAGATCTTATTAAACAGTGGGTTGTATTATGCCAAAGCAATTACTATTCAAGACCCAATGGGTAACATGCTAGTAAAATAATTTTATTGTCAAATGCTGCTTCAATGAAGTTTCAGCTTGGTCAGTCAATTAGGCATTAGATTGTGACCGTGAATAGTACAATAATTATTTTTCTGGAAGGAAATAGCTACTCCTAACGATAAATGTCTATACAATTTAAGTGAAGTGTGCATCCACAGCTGCTGGTTCACACATTTTGGGGACTATTTGCAAAATATCACGGGAAAAGTACCTATATTGCCTATGTGGAAATATTGAAATACAAATCATTATGAAGGTATGTGTGCATGTGATTCATTCGAGTAGTAAAATACTTGAGCACACGTATTCTTAGATAGATGTTGAAAAATGATTGCTCGTGCACTTTACTAAAACACCAGGCATATCGGAAATTGTTACGTGCAGGGATATGCTTTCCTAATTGCATTTACCATGCATTCATAAAGGATCATGGACCTGAATAATTTACATTCACAATTTCAAATAAAACTGAATAAATGTATTTATTTATATTTCAAAAAATGCTTTCTTGGCTTACTGAATACGATTTTAATTGCTGCATTTAAAAATATAGGTTTGGTGGCTTGATAATAACTAAAACATTAACTTGAAAAATATGTACTTCCAGTATGTTATTAATAACAACAGATATATAGCAATAAATATCTGCATGTAAGCCAACTATATTCTAGATGCTTGATATCACGAAGGATTGAAATAAATTAGTAAATGTTAAATTATTTAAAAATAAACATAAATTACATTATATATATATACATGTGTGTGTGTATATGTGTGTGTGTGTGTGTGCGTGTGTGTGAGTATGTGTATTTATATATACATATATATATAAATGTATGTGTGTGTATGTATATGTGTGCATGTATAGAGTAGACAGAGAGAACGGGGGCAATAAAAAAGGATAATATCGACATATAATTATCATCAAAGAATGAAATTCAGACTTTTGAAAAGGAATTGGCATGTGTAAAAGTACGGCAAAACATTAGAATCCCAGTATTATTATATGGTATAAATATATATATATATATATATATATATATATATACTTATAAAAAGAAAGTTTCCATGTTGACCGCTAATAGCATTAAGTAAAATTGATAATAATTGTTTCTACTTTTGACACAAAAGCCACCAATTAGCCCAGTGATTACTGACGCTTCGACTATGTAAGGATGAAAAGCAAAGTGAACCGCGGCTGGAGTTGAACTCAGAACATAAAGGGACATACCTTTATGCTTGCAACGCATAGTGTCTGACGCTCCACCAATTAATACCAATCTACCCAGCTTGACATCTGGTTGACACCCTCTCTTTCCTCCCCTGTCTCACTAACTCTTTTCTCTCAATCTGTATATATATATATAAGCTGACTCACTACTACACCAAACTCACCAAAAAATAGCCTAGGCAACTCCCCTCCAACCAAACGTCCTAGGTTTGTAATATGACACTAGTAAATTATGCTGCGAGTAGCAGCTAGTGTAGTGGCTAGTCAGCTTTCGTTAGCGCCAGCACTGAATTGCGGGGGTGATTGTTGACCACAGGGATCGGGCAGGCGATTCAAAACACACGCATTGTCCGTTCCCTTGTTGTTTCTATTTGGATTATTTTGGGCACGTAACCTTATTATATAAGGAGCTGTTTAATGATGTCACTTATTATATAAGGAGCTGTTTAATGATGTCACGGTACTGGATACATGGAATCGTGTGGCCACTATCGTCATTGACATATATAACACAGCATAACCAATAAAGGACCTTTAACATCTGTAACTAGTTCGCATTTTATCATTCTAAATATATTCTATTTTTCCCGTGTGGGAAAATGCGTCGAGTGCTTGGTTTGATTTGCATCAATGTTAGCAGTAATGTTTTATATATATATATATATATATATATATATATATATATAAGCAAAAGGGATATTCAATTTGTTGGTAATTTAACAAATATAAATGTTTATAACTGATTCATAACACTCAACAGTTTTTCTGGAGTATAATATTCAAATATATCTAATAAATGAAAACTATATTTATAAAACCATATTTATTCTATTATATATATTTCAAGGGGACCAAAATTTGGTACGCTTTCATCAGATAAAATACAAACTTTGTTTCATAAATTTTGACATAACCAAGAAAAGATACCTTAACAGTTCAAGTTTTTCTATCCAAGAAAAAGTTTTCTATCCTAGAAAAACTTAAACCGTTAAGGTATCCTCTCTTAGTTATGTCAACATTAATAAAATAATCTTTGTATTTTATCTGATGAAAGCGTACCAAAGTTTTGGTACCCTTGAGATATATATAATAGAATAAATATGGTTTTATAAATATAGTTTTCATTTATTAAATGTCATTGTATATATATATATATATATATATATATATATATATATATATATATATATAAACATACAATGACATTTAATAAATGAAAACTATATTTATAAAACCATATTTATTCTATTATATATATCTCAAGGGTACCAAAACTTTGGTACGCTTTCATCAGATAAAATACAAAGATTATTTTATAAATGTTGACATAACTAAGAGAGGATATATATATATATATATATATATATATATATATATATATATACAATGATTTTTAATAAATGGAAACTATATTTATGAAACCATATTTATACAATAATATTTAATTAATGGAAATTATATTTATAAAACAATATTTATTCTATTATATATATTTCAAGTGTACCAACACTTTTGGTACGCTTTCGTCAGATAAAATACAAAGATTGTTTTTAAAATGTTGACATATCCAAGAAAAGATACTTTAACGGTTAAAGTTTTTCTTGGATAGAAAAACATTTTTTTGGATAGAAAAACTTGAACCGTTAAGGTATCTTTTCTTGGTTATGTTAAAATTTATAAAACAAACTTTGTATTTTATCTGATGAAAGCGTACCAAAGTTTTGGTACCATTGAAATATATATAATAGAATAAATATTTGCAAAATATTTGCAAAATATCACAGGAAAAGTACCTAATATTGCCTATGTGGAAATATTGAAATACAAATCATTATGAGGATATGTGTGCATGTGATTCATTCGAGTGGCAAAATACTTGAGCACAAGTATTCTTAGATACATATTGGAAAATGATTGCTCGTGCACTTTACTAAAACACCAGGCATATCGGAAATTGTTACCTGCAGGGATATGCTTTCCTAATTGCATTTACCATGAATTCATAAAGGATCATGGACCTGAATAATTTACATTCACAATTTCAAATAAAACTGAATAAATGCATTTAGTTATGTTTCAGGAAATGCTTTCTTGGCTTACTGAATACGATTTTAATTGCTGCATTTAAAAATACAGGGTTGGTGGCTTGATATTAACTAAAACATTAACTGGGAAAATATGTACTTCTAGGGATATCATTACACAGTATGTTATTAATAACAAAATAAATATAGCAATAAATATCTGCATTTAAGCCAACTATATTCTAGATGCTTGACATCACGAAGGATTGAAATAAATTCGTAAATGTTAAATTACTTAAACATAAACATAAAATACATTATATATATATACATGTGTGCGTGTGCGTGAGTATGTGTGTGCGTGTGTGTGAGTATGCGTATTTATGTATATATATATATATATAAATGTATATCTATGTGTGTGTAAGTATGTATATGCGTGCATGTATAGAGTAGACAGAGAGACAGGGGGGAATAAAAAAGGATAATATCGACATATAATTATCATCAAAGAATGAAATTCAGACTTTTGAAAAGGAATTGGCATGTGTAAAAGTACGACAAAACATTAGAATCCCAGTATTACTATGTGGTATATATACATACATATATTTATATATATATATTATAAAAATAAAGTGTCTATGTTGACCGCTAATAGCACTAAATAAAATTGATAATAATTGTTTCTACTTTTGACAGAAAAGCCAGCAATTAGCCCAGTGGATTACTAACGCTTCGACTCCGTAAGGATGAAAGGCAAACTTCTACCGCGGTTGGAGTTAAACTCAGAATGTAAAGGGATATACCTCTATGCTTGCAACGCATAGTGTCTGACGCTCCACCGATTAATACCAATCCACCCAGCCTGACATCTGATTGACACCTTCTCTTTCCTCCCCTGTCTCACTAACTCTTTTCTCTCAATCTGTATATATATATATATATATGATCGTTGGCAAATCACTGATAAGGGACTAATTTTATAATATGTATTCCATGTGCAACCATGCAGTATTCGTTTCCCCATGATCTTCATATATATATATATATATATATATATATATAGTAATAATAATAAAGTTGAAGACTAAAATCCAAAGGGGGCTCGATAAGGATAATTATATATCAGAAATATAAGAACCGTAGAGCAAATATTTATTAAAATAACAGATTAAATTTTAAGAAAAAATCGCTGCTTTCATCCTAAACGGGATCTTCTGAAATATATATAAGCTGACTATCCACTACACCAAACTCACCAAAAATTAGCCTAGGCATCTCCCCGCCCCCTCCAACCAAACGACCTAGGTTTGTAATATGACACTGTTAAATTATACTGCGAGTAGCAGCTCGTGTAGTGGGTAGTCAACTTTGGTTAGCGCCAGCACTGAATTGCGGAGGTGAATTGTTGACCACAGGGAACGGGCAGGCGATTCAAAACACACGCATTGTCCGTTCCCTTGTCGTTTCTATTTCGAATGCTTTGGGAACGTAACCTTATAATATAAGGAGCTGTTTGATGATGTCACGGTACTGGGTACATGGAATCGTGTGGCCACTATCGTCATTGACATATATAACACAGCATAACCAATAAAGGACCTTTGACATCTGTAACTACTTCGCATTTTATCATTCTAAATATAGTCCATTTTTCCCGTGTGCGAAAATACGTCGAGTGCTTGATTTGATTTGCATCAATATTTGCAGTAAAGTTTTATATATATATATATATATGAAAGCGTAACAAAGTGTTGGTACCCTTGAAATATATATAATAGAATAAATGTGGTTTTATAAATATAGTTTCCATGTATTATATATCATTGGATATTGTACTCCACAAAATCTGTCGTGTGCTCTGTATCAGTTATAAATATTTACATTTGTTGAATTACCAAAAAATTGAATATCCCATTTGCTTATATATATATATATATATATATATATATATATATATATATATATATATATATATATATATAAGTATGTACACGTACATACATATATGTATACCGACGTACAGTAGTATGTGTATATATATATACATACATGCACATATATATATATGCACGTATGGATTCACCGAACATTTATTATAATGCTCGGTGTGTTTGTAAACAAACATCCCGTATTAAGTCGTAGTGTCTAGTAACCACCGTTGGTCGTTTGTTCAACACTGACAAAGGAACGCTGTACTAGTTTCAAGCTGGTTAGCTATCGTCAGCAACGTATACCTTCCTGCCAGATTGTTGAACGTATATACTTACCTTATGCATATTAACGGCTGAGTAGCCCAATTTGCATATCGAGTGGGTTAATCAGCCGGGTGCACCGAAAATGATAAACGG
The DNA here is from genome assembly GCA_964016885.1 of Eledone cirrhosa. Classification (NCBI taxonomy): domain Eukaryota; kingdom Metazoa; phylum Mollusca; class Cephalopoda; order Octopoda; family Eledonidae; genus Eledone; species Eledone cirrhosa. The sequence continues at coordinate 55,380,934 of OZ024745.1, forward strand.
AAAAAATGAACAAGTGTTGAACAAACCAGCAACGGTGGTTGCTAGACACTACGGCTTAATACGGGATGTTTGTTTACAAACACACCGAACATTATAATAAATGTTCGGTGAATCCATACGTGCATATATATATACATACTACTGTACGTCGGTATACATATATGTATGTACGTGTACATACTTATATTTAAGTAACAGCCGTACTAAGAGTGGGAAATGAAATATCTTTTCATTTTTTCCGTATATATATATATATATATATATATATATATATATATATATATATATATATATATATATACATAATGAAAAATTAGAAATTAGAAGTTAGGATTATCCATCATCAGTTGTCTACTAGGCGTCATAGGCAAGATAGCTCAGCCTAGGGTGAAAGAATAACTAAAGTAAGTTATTGGGATAAAAAGAAGTGGGTGGAGAAAAAGAAGGACATGTAAACAGACACGATGAGTGAGGCAACGTAAAGAGAGGAAAAAGGGAAACAATCAAGTCAATAATTCATTACGAACATAAAAACGGGCGAATTTTGACGAGGAGAAAAAACTACGTCTTGACCGTGCGGGTGTAAGCGAGAAGAAAGAACGCGGACGATGGAGGGAGTGAGAGGGATGGTGAGTAGCAGAGAGTGAGTGAAAGTGCGTGGAAGTGGCTAGCGGAGAGAGGGTGACTAGCAGAGGGGTTGTGTAAAAGGAAGAGGGAGAATGAGCGAGAGAAGGGGGAGAGAGAGAGAGGATAGCAGCCAGGGAAGAGAAAAAAGACAGGTCACAGCAGAGGGCGAGACATATATATATACATACATATGTGTGTGTGTAAACATGTATAGTAGTTAACACAAAGTTTTGTTTGTAATAATTACACATTGAGAAACTAAATACTTTTTCAAGTAAAAAGTTAGATAATGCGAACAATAAAAAACAATGATATTTGATAAAATAAAATGTAATTTAAAAGGGATCTGAGTTTCAAATCACGCGCATAATTTACATGGCATATTTCACCTGAAATTCCCGAAAGTGCTACTCGATTTTCGTAACAGAAACAAAATGCATAACCCTTCCCTCTCTTATACGCCATAGAGTAATTATTGAGCAATCGATTTTATTATTGAAATTTATAGAAACTTAAAATATAAGGAACAGCTAATAAAATAAATATATTGTGATAATTTCAACGAAATGTGTTGCTGCAATCAAAGTTTAATTATGATATCTGAAATTATCATTCGAGGGACCATTTAATCCATCGAATAACGCATTAAACATTTTTTGAATTATGCCTTATATGAATTATATCATCCACTTGATATCGGCTTTACTATAATAGAATTGGAAACGTATTTATTTTAGACAGAACAAAATTTAAAAAATCCAACGACCTACTCAGGTGTCCATTATAAATACAAGGACACCTAGAAATTGTTGAATGTTGAGATAAAGTAAAAATGCGTAAACAAATAATAAAGGGGATAACACACTAATCATATCTACAGATTTTAAGAGGAAGACCTGACAGCGAATTATTTCAATCTTAAATCCCCTTCGAAAATTAATCTGTTTTTCAGATTGACCCATAAGCAGATATATCCGATGTCAGCCAACCTAACGTGCATAAATCGAACTACGCAGATGAAATTTATCGTCAAAGCCTAACAGCGGACGTGTTTAAACTATTTTCTATATCCTTAAATAAATCTCCATCTCTCTCTTTCGTGTCCAAATCTCGTACCAGACTGACAGGTGTCATGACCTATCTTCGTAAAAGAAAGAAAATAAGTAAGTGGACATCGCTCAGGTTTAGAAAGCTGAATTCGGAGACAGAATAGCTACTAGAAAATAGATTAATGAGAAGTCTAACAGATATTTTGAATGCACCATTATGTATACTGCAATGTAACATGTAAGTGAACGTTTGTTTATTACGAGAACGCAGTTTCAATAAATAAGTAAAGTATACAAAAGAGATTGTATATTTTTACAAATAAATTAAGATAATCATTTGAAAGCCACCAGTGTCTGTACTTAGGGCATCAATATATGTCAACCTCAGTCTCCCTCTTCTAGTGTGTCCGTGTAAGTGCTCTCAAAGGAGTACTAAGTGCAGTGTGAACTCTGAATGTCGGTGAGCATGTCCAGCTAAACTCAGTCTCTTCTGTGTTACTTTGGAGCTGACGTTTGGGAGAGTCCCGTACAACTCTGAGTTCTTAATCCTCAGCATATACTGATTAATGAGCAGAGCCATCCTCAGCATGCTCATATAGTACCTATCCACCATCTGATTGAGATTCTTAATCAGTGTCCAAGTCTCAGAGCCGTACAGTAGCACAAACTCTACTGTAGCAACGAGGAGACGGATCTTCAGGTCTTTACGAAGGTTCAACGTCCACACCGTTCTCAACTTGTGGGACGTTGCGCAGGCTTTCCTCTTCCTGTCAACAACATCATCCTATGTGTTACCAATCTGTGCTCCCAGATACAGAAAGTCCTCAACCACTCTAGTGTCTTTTCCCCTACATCCATAGTCTGTTTCCTACAAGATACATCGTCTTAATCTTATTCATTCTCAGCCCCACACTCATCGACACAGTCTCCATCCCTTGTATCAACTCTTCTGTCTCCTTCACGGTTTGTCATCGGAACTATGTCGTCAAATGCAGCATCTGATATCGTTTTAGCCTTAACTCTGTAGCTCTGAGCCAGTGCTACAGTAAAGCCAGATACCTGTGTTCTCCAGCGCAAGGCGCATAAAATAGTCCACTGCGATGATAAAAGGTAGGGAGCCAATATAACTCCCGGGAGCACTCCAGCCAGTATCTCAAAGAACGCCATCATCCCATCAGGTGTAATCACTTGGGCTCTGGTTTTGTTGTAGAGCAGTGATATCAGGTCCACTATCTTCTTGAGGATTCCAGTGACGGTCCACAGAATCAAAGGCCTTCCTAAAGTAAATGAAAACAACGACAGCAGGAGGCTCTTGCTCTACCACCCTCTATTATCCTTCTCTGCATTATGATATGACTAGTGGTTGATCTTGCTTCTCTGAAGCCGTTCTGATTGTTCCTGAGCTTCTTCTCCATCTCGAGCTGGATACTGTTAAGAATCATCCTGTTGAGGATCTTTTCCACAAGTGACGTCAGTAAGATCCCCCTGTAGTTGTTGGTTTTAGAGAGATCTCGCTTCTGTGGCACTGGGATGATGTTACTGATACTCCATTGATTGGGGGCTATTCAATTCTCCAGTGCCTGGTTACAGAAATCTAGGATGATATAATGAAAATCACACCTCTTCATCACTTCTGATGCCACTCTATCTGCTCCATGGGCCTTGCCATCCTTGTTCTTCTTGGCTCTCTGAAGCTCCTCTCTGGTGAAGGGTCCTGTCTCAATATCTAGTTTCTCAAACAGCTGCCTGATCTCCCCAGTGTTCTGGGCTGTGGAAGGTGGCTCTCCTAGTAGGGTCTTTAAATGATCCTGCCGTTTTCTCTTCCTGTCCTTGGGCCCTGTTCCCTCGATCTGACTCGAACACCCACTCTCTCCCTGTGATCTCGTTTATGATCGCCCAGCTCTCTTTACACCTAGAACTACCACCCACTCTCTCCAAACTTCTGATCTTCTCTATCAGTGCCTCCTATTTGGACTCAGTGTAAGCGGTATAGAGTTCTTCTTTCATCGCCGCAATATTATCCTGCGACTCTTCCGTAAGATGTTATTGGTCGTTGGCAGCTTTCAGCTGTTCTCTGGCTGCACACATCTTCGGGTCGACAGAGCTGCCGTTCTTTCTCTTCTTCTCTCTCCTCGGCACCAGGGCCTCACTTGCTTCTTCGAATGCATTGGTGACGTATTCGTACCTCCCCGTCACACACTCCTCATTCCCTCTAATCTCTCTCACATCTGCCTCTCCACAGAGAACACTGAACCTATTCCTCATTTCTACTGTGTACCTCTCCTGTAGCTCATCATCTTCCTTGAAAGCTCCTCAGACATGCATTGCTCTCAGGGACTAAGCCTTACCCTTTCTTAAGATCACCCGTACCTCACTCATAAGAAGCCGGTGGTCACTGCCCAGTGTACTGAAACAATTGTATGGTTCTGGGTTCAGAACACGATTCTACCACTTCTTCCTCACCAAAATGAAATTAATCTGGGACTTGGTCAGATGCATATCAGACATGTAGGTCCACATTTACCCCAGATTCTTCCTAAACATTAGACTGGTTGCCATCAAGTTTGGTGTCCCTCAGTAGTCTCCAATTTTGGTTGGTGTTGTTATGGAAGTACTAGTAACGATCTTCACAGCTCTCCTTACACAGATGTGCATTGAGGTCACCCAGAAAAATCAGGTTGTTATGAGCTGGTGTGGTGTTGAAAGCTCTACACACTTTTTATGGAACTCCTCTGCACTCACAGCACTGTTCCTCTCGTTTGGGCTATAGGCTGATATGACTGTCAGCCTGGGGTTTCCACTGAAGGTCACTCTCAACTCTTGCGGGGAGTCAGGTATTATTTCTCTCACTAATAGATTGGCTCTTGCACTGAACACAAATCCCACTCCTCCTACTGCAGAATTAGTTATGTTCCTCACTGATGATGTGGTGATGAGCTGGCTCCTCTTCCCAATCATCACTCTCTTCCCACGCTCATCATGTATAATCCTATGTTCTTGGATCGCAAGTATCTGTATACCACTCTCCCCGAAGAGATGACCCAACTCCCCTCTCTTCTCCAGTGTCCGAACAGTCCTCACATTCAGAGTGCCCATGTTGATGGCTCTTCTGCAGGACAAAATTGCATTCTTTATATTTGTCTAAGAGACAGCTGATCCATAATTTACTGCCCTCCCTGTGGCTCATAACGACCAGTAAAGTCATAACGACCTGACTGCTACTCCGTGTAGTTAGGAGCACTAACCCTAGTGCCGTTAAATTCATGTCAGTTCACTCGAAACAGCGTCTTCAAATTCATCATCTGAAAGATCCTTGACACAGTCACTTCCTGCTCACACGAGGAGTCTGTCATAATCGAACTGAGTGACCACTTGCTTTTCCTACCGGTTGCCATCAAAACGTCCGATGCCCTCGAAGCCCCGAGTGTCATTTTTCCTCCGCTAAATCGTGAGGAATACATTTAATCTGTAAAAGAAGGAGTTTGTGATGGAGAGATTGATTCAGCAGATATCCTGGTCTGTCCCCCGTAGTAATTCCTTCACCATCGAGTCTATGGAACGTAGCTAAGAAATACCGCTTAACCAATGATTTAGAGTGTGAAGCTAACTTCCGCCTTCCCCATTAATTACTTTTCTTTCTCCCAGTGTATTATATGGAATATATATTTAAATAAAGAACATTTGTCCTATAACAACATAATAAAAATGAAATTATCGCGTACAATTTCTTATCTACCTGAAATTGAGTCTAAATGTATTCTTTACGAAGTATCTGGTGCCTCTTGACACACATGTTCCCATCAATTGCAATATCATATATTCAGTTTTTCTTCGAAACCGCATAGATATCCAACGAAGATATTCAATAAAGTTTTACGAGGACTAGTGAAAAAAATACTATAATCCAAATACATTTATGCATTTAATTATAAGAATATAAATTGCTTTTCCATTGCATTTTTTGAAAATACCAGAAGTCTATTTCAACAAAAGTATGTCAAATTCTTTTAATCAACATATTTCATTAGAAATCCTACCGCGGATTATCAAATATACGTAGGGATTTATAACTTAAATTATAATTATAATAGTACGTTTATATTCATCAAACTTTACATTTCGTCTAATCATAACACCTATAAGGTTTTAGTCTTATTTCAAAAATACATTTATTCCCACCTTCCGAAAAAATCAATTTTATTATACAATTTGGCATCGAATAATTCATCTTTGTTCTTCAATATATTTCACATATTTAATTCAACACGCAACCATAACAAGAGATATGTCCATTCTTCGCTTAATATAAATGAAAGACGCGTAGCTTTTTCATGTGTGTATATAGGTTTATTTATCAGTTTGCTAAACAAACAGGTGAGACGATGACAGAATATTGAATAGTTTAAATCAGTAAGAATCATCTCCTGTTACGCTGTGGTAGACTTCTGTTTGTTAGGAACTCGATAACTCTTAAAGTTCGGGTTCCTATATAGCATACTCTAAAATTCTTAATAATGTGACAAATAAATAAAATAAAACGTTTTGGAGGAGTAAATAAGCCTAGCCTACGTCTTCATAAAATCTATATAAGCATAAGGCTATAAAGAGATTTAAAATACTCTAATCAATCTCGAAAGCTTATGATAGAATGACAATGAAAAAGGATCAACGTGAACAGATTTCGTATGATTTACTTCATGATTAAGATATACATCATTTATAATATAAACTTCATGATATTTAATGATTTCGTCTTCCATTTTGTTATATAAATGGACATTAAGCATTAGCACTTTATAATCGTTTTAAAATATTAAACTCTTTACAACTCGATAATATTCATAAAATAATTAGAATAATTTTCTTCATCATGCAGTGTTCTCAATATGTTTCGAAGAAACATATACGCTATGCTTAGGAAAGTGCTTTCTTCTCTGATTTAAAACAAAGTTATTTTTTGTTTCCTGCCATGTATTATGCATGTGAAATCAAGTAAATTTCTTTCATAAAATTTAAAAACGATGAACCTATAGTGCACAATATTAAATTACTACAACTTAGATAATAAACGTCTTTTATCTTGAGCATATTTAAACATTTCTTTAACAACAATTTCATGTGTGACTGCATGAATAAATATGTGTTTATGCTGCATCCTAATTCACTTTTCTTCATTAATGTCATTTCATAACCATCTGTATCTCTGGCAAATCTGTCTCATTACATTCTCTGAAATGTTTCTGATGACTGAACAACGACAAATAAAAGTCAGTCTATTATTAATTGTATCTAAAACCATTTCTATCTTGACTTAGAAAGAATATTTGAATATGTATATCTGTAAATGAATGTTATTTATGATTTAGACGGGAAAAGTACAGCTGAAATAACTTAATCGTTTTCGAATGTCCGTTAAATGTGCAGTGAAAATTGTTTGGCAGTCTGACAATAAATATGCAGGCAACGCTTGACAATTGCATAGTATTGTTTCCGTTGAACAATTTTTTCTTCAATTTGCACTCTTTTGAATTCTCTCATTCCGTTATCTTTTTCGCAAGAACTACCTCTCACTCTCCTTCTCTTACATATATTTTTTTCTCTTACTCTTTCATTATTTCTGCTTCCTTTTCACTCTGTAACATGTAAATTAATGCCTCCTGCTATCTTTATTTCTCGTCTGAATATATAATAAATTGACGTGGTTCTGTAATTAAGGTAGTCGACATTTTAATCCTTAACTGCCTAGTTAATTCCTCGGTTCTAGGATATTACTGTCCATGGTCTATCGAATAGCACTAGCAAGAATAATTTGACATATTCTCATATAACTATTCTCATGAGATACTCCCTTAACAGTTACATTATATAAAAAATACACGTTGCATGAAATGCGTTGTTTCAGTAATAAAAATAATCATTCAATGCTTTGTCTAGTTTGTTTTCTATTTCCGTTTTACCGCTCCGCTGAATATGTCATGCTGAAGTATGTTAACATTATCATTAGCTTTGTAATCAAACTTTATGAGTTTGGAACTGACTCGGATTGAAAATGGATATTATTACAAAAGAAGCGTATATCCATAATATAAACCGATGTGTTTCTAATTTGACCATTAATCTTCAGGCAAACATAAACAAGACAAAATATTAATTATAATTACAATTAAATTTGTCTGTGTATTATACACATTTCAATATTGACATTATTTCAATGGAATATATTTTTTGTTTTGGTTAATATACTATACATATGATGAATGTCTCTAAATGTGGCAGAATTCACAACTAAGAAGCCTATCTATAGTCCACGAATTCTACTATAGTAGCCTACACTTAAATGGTACTTATTTTCTTAAACATAACATTTATGGAGTGGGTATTGCTTTGATTTGAACAATGAACATGAAATAACATTGAAAAAACGTTGATTATATTCAACCATCGTGAATATTTTCCCCCAAACCTTCGACAGAGATAAAATATATATATACTCGTAGGGGAATCTAAACAATATTTAAAAGTAAGAGTGTTACAAACTCACGGCAAGATTCTACTACAAAACACGTTCATACAACCTTAATCTATAGAAATACAAGCGAGTTTACAATTACAAAAATTAATGACACCACCACAATGAGGCTAACAATAGTATTCTTGTTACGTCCCTCTCATACATAATGCACAAAAACGTATACAGATTACTCAACAAATGGAACAGTCTTGAAAACAAAACAATACATGTCTCTTAAAAATACTACTACAATAATTATTTCTACGATATAATTTACTTCGTCAATAATCGGAATAAAATGGGTGAGATATATCTCGCTGTTCGCTTGACAAGCATGTATGTCGTGTGACGGCTCGGTTTGACTTACGGCTTCATAACAAAAACAACAAACATAGCACTTTCTCAGCTACAAAATATTACGAGCCATATAATCTTTATTCATAGTGTACATATAAAAAAAAGAAGATGAATCATGAATATTCAAGAAGTGAATACATCATAAACAACTGCCTCAAAAGTTAGCTGCCATTAGGATACTGGTTTAGACGAAATCTATCGTAGTATTTCGGCAAATATGTGCTACTACTACTACTACTACTACTACTACTACTGAATATTTGCATTGTTCATGTAAAGTAAGGCAGGACGAATTGGAAAGCAATGATACTCTAGGATCATCACTTCCAAACTGTTAGGAATTAGGCGTCACCGACCGGACATTGTCGTATTGAAGAGGGGATAACAATAATGTCAGTCCTTGATGTAGCCATATCAAATAAAAAGGCATTGCTCGTGATTGAGAAAATCAAGTACTCTGAATTGAAAGTGTGGAATGCAGGGGAGTAATGTGAAATGAATAAGAGATGTGATTAGAGCATGAGAGACAACCCCATGGAAACTTCACTTCTTCAAATTTAATGCAACATCGGTGTCATACACACATTCAGGATTGGTAGTTAGTGTGTGGATTGTAAGTAAATTATTATTATTTTGTTGCCATTGTTGCATTGATCATTTACTCTTCTTAACAAATTAATAAAAATTATTATTATTTGACCTCGTATATATTCCAAGATTATTTAAAAGACAAGCTCAAAGTTTTAAAACCTTACTCCCATCATTTCGGTTTTCATTTCATTGGTGGATTGGCAGTATCGGTAGAGGGTCGTGTGCCATGCTTTGACGCATAGAGTTACATCGCTTGTCATTCTGAGTTCAAATCCGCCTTTCATCCTTACGGGGTCGATAAATAAAGTACCAGTAATACACTGGGTGGCCAAAAGTAGAAACAATTATTTACCATTATCAAAATTGCTACATTCGTATAATAGTTGTTCATACTATTTTTTTCAATTTAAACAATTTCAATCTGGAGGCTGCAGCGATGATACTATGGGGTTGGTGAAATCGTTTTTAGTATTTCTTCTCTGTATTAGTTAATATCAGGCACGTTAACCATTTAATATGCTAGACTAACAGTAAAATAAGTTCTTTTTAAACGTTTCAGAACAACAGATAACAGTTAATTACATTAATGCACAGGTGGCAATTGACGATGTAAAATAGCTTCTTAGTTCAATAAAAAAAAAAATACGGAATTAATCGTCATTTACTTATCACAAATAACCACCAACCCCAACACAAGACAATTTATTTCGAGTAACGCCACCAATTTAATATGAGTTCTTAGTATAGTTCATGTTTGCATGCGTTAACATTTGTTTATATGCTTTTAATAGCGTCCCATCTCATTTTCATTACGATTAACGCACTTTCATTATGCTTCTCCCTCAAATTGCGTAGCATACTTTAAGTAAATAGACTTCTCCGTCATTTCTGTAATATTATAACTACCTCTTTTTCTCTTGCTCTCTCTCACTTCAACACTCTTCTAACTCAAACTATTTGTGAACCACCCCCATGGGTACATCATGCGTACGAGCATATTATTCTCAAGCTAAGTTTAGAGAGGCACGAAATCGATTATATCGTCTCCAGTATATTCCCGTGATTTCTCATCCTAACAAGGATGAAAGGTAAAGATAACCGCAGCGAGATTTGAACGCAGAACATAAAAACCCAGAACAAATACCAAAAATCGTTTATCGCACGCTCTAATCTTTCTGGTAATAACAAACCTGCAGAATTGCCAAAACTATTAATGTGTAAATACACTAAA